>QNGE01000791.1:190705-218797 GCA_008508345.1 Paragonimus westermani | reverse complement strand
CTGATACCTCGGTAGCTGTCGGTGCATTGCTTGCTACCCTTCCCTTTGAACAAGGGTACGTTGAGGGCATCCTTGAAGTCTTGCGGCATCACCTCGTGCTCCCAGATGGAGTGAACCAGCTGGAGCAGAGCGCGTTCCAACGCCGGACCGCCATTCTTCAGGATCTCACCTGGCAGCCCATCCTCGCCTGCAGCCTTCCCGTTGCGCAGCTGACCAATCGCCCTCTGCAACTCCAGCAAATCTGGGGCGAGAGCAAGCGAAGATTTGACGTCCTGTTGCGACAGACTGTTAACAGTCGCCCAATCAATTGCAGTACGGCGGTTAAGCAGGCTGCCGAAATGTTTGCGCAATATTCCCATGATGTCTTCCGGCTGGTTGCAAGAACAGCCGGTGTCCATGTCTACCGGTGCTTTAGTATACTGGACAGACGGACCGAAGATCGCTTTAAGCGAATCGTAGAACTTCCTGTGTTGCCGACGATCTGAGAAACCCTGCATGCGCTCGCCCTGTTTCCTCCACCAGTTGTCCTTAATTCCTCGAACACGCTCGGCCAGTTGACGGCGGGTAATCCGGAACCAGCGTTCTTCACTCCATTGCCCGGGTCCAGGGTGGATGTGGCGAAAGCGACATTATTCTCTCGTACCACTTCGTGGATGGTTCCACGTCGTGACGTCTCTCGTATACATCTGGATTCGGGTGTTCGTGATAGCCAGCTCGTGAGTAGCACAGAAGTGCAGCAGACGATCACCGTTCTCGTTGACTGAACCAATGCCGTAGGGTCCGAGGACTCCCGGCCAAACTACCGAGTCGCGACCATTTCTAGCTTTCAAGTCACCCATAACAAAAAGTCGGCCATTCACCGGCGCAGACCGAATTGTGGCGGACAGCTGATCATAGAACTGGTCCTTTGTATCATCAGTGTGATACATAGTTGGACCATGAAAACTAACAAATGTGGCGCACTCACTTCGACCGGGTCGTAGGCGCATCGACAGCATTCGAGGGCTGGTGCCGTGCGGTTCGCCTATCATCGAGCCATTGATGCGATCAGCGACTGCAAAACAGACACCATGCTCCCGAACACCGTCTGTTGGGTAGCCTATCCAGTAGAAAGTGTACCCGGCGCCTGCTTCCCGCAACTTACCTTGGTCTGCAAACCTTGTCTCTCTGAAGGCTGCTATGTCAACTCCACATCGACGCAGTTCCATCGCGATCAGGGCCGTGCGTCGTTCCGGTCGTTCTCTGACGCTGCTTCGATCCAGTTGCGTGCGCACGTTCCAAGTTCAAATGGTAAGCGTCCTGCGTCCTCGGGCCTGTCTCAGGTTGGCCCTCGGGGCACTGGTACCTGATTAAGCATTATCTCCAGGGGGGTTCTTGTTCGAGGGAAGGTATGAGGGTGAGTGTTTGGCAGTAGCATATTTTCGCCTATCCACCCTGCCATGTGCAGCAGGCTTATCCTGCGCGACGGCCGATGCAGTATGGTATTTCGATTATTTTGTAACATCATTGTATGTATGGGCATTGGATACTGCCAGGGCGCTCAGACCTGTGCAGGAGAGCGAATAGGGCTCTCAACCAATGCCTTTGGCTAAATAGCCTAAACCGCAAGGCATCAGGTGACTCACGCACACATGCAGATATGACAGCATCATCCGCTGAAGAGAGGATCGACATCCATATCAAAGAAGATCCAGCACACACTCAAAGGAACAGAAACACTTCACACACGGTCCCCGCAGACAGACATGGAGTCAATTCAGGCAGCAAGGAGCACCACGCCCAAACAAGCTACAGCACATCATCAACACGCATAACAAACACACGCACCTGCTTTTTGTCTGTCTGCTTCCCTTTGGCCAATCTGACAAGGTTGAACCCGAAGGAACCGAAGTCCCAGTCAGCACAGCCCTCCGGATCAAAACAGCACACAAACCTGATCACCACGCCAAGATAACAGAACAGGTCAGGTGTAATATTCCAGTGAAGAAGGAGAACAGGGGTGTGTTGGTAACCGTTTATGGAAAACACGTAACACTACTACAAAAGTAAGGAAACGGTAAGAAGCGATATAGGGCATTACGTCACGGTTCGATCAGTCAAGTTGTCCTCAATTGGGGTCTCCTCCTCGGCGACTGTACAAACCACCAGCTCTGCAACACAATGGAGAGGGGGAGTGATTAGTTCTGGTTTCACTTTACACTATCCCACACTACTTAAGNATGGAGAGGGAGAATGATTAGCCGCAGTTTTGAAACGTACTACGCGCGTCCACTTAGTTTCGGTTTCACTTTACACTATCCTCTACTACTCAAGACAGCGTCATCGATGTCACACCCAAGCCTCCGTCTGGCGGAACCTCGACCTCTGACCCTAACTCTGGCACATCGCCTTCAGCTCCTCCTGGCAAATCATTGTTCATGCTATCCATGAATGGTTTCAGGCGGTTATAGTGGACGACCATAGGTAGACTATTTGGGGATGTCGGATCTCTTATTGATCAAGTTGAGTCAGATGTCACACGTTCTACAACAAATGGTCTTTTCCATTCTGTCTGCAGTTTTGCAGGGACACCTGGGCGCATCGTTTCCTTGTGCAACCATACCTTTTCCCGGGGTCTCGAAGGGGCCTCGAATACCTTTCTATCATAGTACTCCTTTTGATGCCGGTGTGCACTCTGTAAGTGTGTTCTCACCATTTCGTGTGTTGACCGTAACGTATCGATTAGCTTGTAAACATATTCCGCTTTCGTGGGCTGTATTCGGACGGCCGAGGGCAGGTAGATATCGGANAGTCGGATTTCTCGGTCAGTCCACAGGAAGTGAGGCGTTTGTTTAGTAGACGCATGAACACAGCTGTGATAGGCTAGTACGCACTTTGGAATTGCCAGATTCCAATCAAGCGGGTTGCGACCTACAAACGCTTTTAGCAATTGCAAAAGTGAGCGCTTGGTTCTTTCCATTTGTCCGTTGCTTTGAGGATAATAGGCGGTCGTTCAGGTTTTGTCAATTCCCAAGATACAACAGATTTCTTGCAATAACGTGCTTTCGAAATTGGACCCCTGGTCAGAATGCAGCTGCCCCGGCGCTCCCCAGTGGCACACCCAGTGCTCAACGATCGCATTGCCAACCGTTTTCGCATCAATGTGGGATGAATGTACTGCTTCACACCGCTTTGTAAAATAGTCCACCAACACAAGGACATACCGTTTGCCTCTCGACGTTTCTGCTAGGGGGCCTTTGATGTCTACACCCACTAATTCATTCGGATAGCTAGTATGTATTGGCTGAAGTGGGGCTTTCTGTTTGTTCATTGGGTCCTTGAAACTGCCACATTGTTTACACCGATGGAAGAGGTTCGTTACATCACGACGCAAATGTGGCCACCACAAACGTTGTCGAGCTGCTGCGTCCAGTTTGTTTATTCCGGCATATCCCAGCTCTCTATGGAGGTATTCTAAAACTTAGTTTATCACTGATCGTGGGACAACGATTCTTTTGCCATAGTTAAGCCCGTAATCAAAAAACAACACACCCTCGCACATCGCCAAGTGGTCCCACATTGCCCACAGGCAGCGACTTTCATAACTTTTCCCTTCCATCTCTTTACTTGTGGGTCTACTACCTTCGTTCCGTTTTCTCTCATAAATAAGGGCAGTTTCGGGGTCTGACGCTTGGGCTGTCTGCCATTGTCCATAGTCCGCGCCTTGCAGTGTGACTAGTGTTACGTGTTGCGTACTACAAGACGGGCAGTTTCCATGAGCACGCCCGGGTCTTCTGGATAACGCATCTGCATTAGCGTGACTTTTCCCAGCTCTATGTTCACATTCGAAGTCATATTCTTGAAGAATCCCCTGCCACCGCGCGATCTGGCCTTCCGAGTCCTTAAAGTTTTGAAGCCAACGGAGAGATTGGTGGTCAGTGCGAATGGTAAACCGCCTGCCCAACAAATAGTGCCGGAAATGTTTTACAAAGAAAACCAGGGCTAGCATCTCCTTCCTGGTCGTGCAATAATTGCGTTCTCTTTTACTAAGAACGCGGCTCCCGTAAGCGATCACTCTCTCGTGTCCGTCAGTATTTTTTTGTGACAATACGGCCCCAATGGCATAGTCACTAGCATCAGTGTCTAAAATGTAACCACCGGCTGCAGGCGACAAGTCTGGTAGTGACAAGATAGGCGCGGAACATAGAGAACGTCGGAGGGTCCCGAACGCTGCTTCGCATTCCTTGGACCATTCGAACTTTCGATTTTTTTCTAAGAGGGTGTGCAGTGGGCTGGCGATGAGTGCGAATCCAGGTATGAATCTTCTATAATACGAGGCAAGGCCCAGAAAACTACGTACCTCCTCAGTGTTTTGCGGTGTAGGCCAGGTCATAACCTGTTCAACTTTCTTTGGGTCTGTTCGAATGGCGCCCCCAGAAATCACATGTCCCAGATATGTCACTTCTTTCCGCATTAACTGACACTTTGAAGGGTTGAGCGTCAGGCCTACTTGTGACAGCCTTTCAAAAACGTTGGCTAAATT
Organism: Paragonimus westermani; assembly: GCA_008508345.1. Lineage (NCBI taxonomy): Eukaryota > Metazoa > Platyhelminthes > Trematoda > Plagiorchiida > Troglotrematidae > Paragonimus > Paragonimus westermani. The sequence goes on along the minus strand of QNGE01000791.1, from coordinate 214,275 downwards.
TTTCAGGTGTTCCTCGCTTGTCTTCCCGTGGACGATAACATCATCCAGGTAAACGAGGCACCGATGGGGAATGAGGTCGCTCAATACTCGCTGCATTGGGCGTTGGAATGTGGCGGGGGCATTGGATAACCCAAAGGGCATTATTTGGACCTCATATAGTCCTGTGGGCACCACCAACGCCGTTTTAGCCCGGTCTGCTTCTTCTACTTCTACCTACCAACAGCCTGAGGCTAAATCCAGAGTGCTTAAATAGATGGAACTCCNCGTTTTAGCCCGGTCTGCTTCTTCTACTTCTACCTGCCAATAGCCTGAGGCTAAATCCAGAGTGATGAAATAGATGGAACTCCCCAGAGAGTCAAAAAAATCATCGATGCGGGGCAGTGGGAACGCATCCTTAATGGTAACTTTGTTTAATTTACTATAATAAACACAGTCGTAAACTGCGGTCTTTCTTCTTGACCAGCACCACAGGAGAAGACCAAGGGGAGTTTGACGGCTCAATTACATTTTTCTGAAGCATCTCGTTGATCATCTTGGACGCTTCTTCTTGTAGGGCCACTAGGATTCTTCTGTGTGTCGTCTTTATTGGGGAGGCGGTTCCTGTGTCTAGTTTGTGTTTTAGCACATTCGTTCGCCCCAGGTTGTTTCTACTCCAGGCGAACGCGTCTGTGTGATCAAGAATTACCTTCCTCAACTTGGCTGTGCTTTGGGAGTCATTACCGCACCCGGATCCCTTGAGTAACGCTTCAATTTGTGACCCGACATCCCCTGGAGCGACATGCAGAGTGAATTCGGAGCGATTATCATTGTACAATGATCTGAGAAACAGTGTGCATGATGGCGTAACCAACCGACGTTTTGCTAGGTCTAGGGAGCATCCGAGACGCCTTAAGAGGTCAATCCCGATTGTGCAACTAACTGGAAGACTTGGAGCCACGACGAATCTGTGTCGGAGCGTCTAGTTAGCTACCTTTTTCGTAGGTGTCATCAGTCCTTGGGTATTCATGTACGAACCGTCGACCGTGATTAGCTTCCAGTTAAAGGGCTCGTATTTGTGGTAGCCGAGTTTCCTAACCACATCTGATCTAAGCAGGCTGCAGGCTGCCCCCGTGTCTAACAATCCCACAACAGTGGTGTCCTCAATCTTTAATTCTACGGCAAAAGCCGAAGTTAAGCACGGACCGATTGCTGATGGAACATATATCGTATTATAAATTCGCTCACCTGAGGCTTTGTACCGTCGCCGTCGATAAGAGGTATAGGGCCGGTCATTCCAACCCCAGCATGAGGTTCCACGTCCGGGATGTGAACGAAGGTGAACGGGGGCCGGTCCACGGGGGCCTCTGTAGTTTGGTGCTTGACCACGATACCATGCACGACGATTAGCTAGTGGACGGCGTTCATTGTGCAGCGTGAAACACGGCACTGACGGAGTCTCCAGGGCGGCGTCGACTCTCTCTAAGTCTTCTGCAATTTTCAGAGCCGCGTCCAATGCGGTTGGAGGATGCAGTAGAAGCTCACGCTTGATACTTATGCTAGACACACCAATGACCAACTGTTCCAATACTCGTTTGTCTTGTTCTTGGGCGGACTCACCCTCATACGCCCGCTCGGCGAGGTATCTCAGGTCTCTCACAAACGCACCGACCCTCTCGCCTGCCTGTTGTCGTCTTCCCTGAAACTGTTCCCTCCACTGTGCTGGCAACCTAGGTGAGTCTAACAATTGGCGAAGCTCTTGGAAGGTCTTGTCACCGATCTCACCATCTATCACTTGGCTGTTCAAGACAATATCCAGCGCTTCACCTGACAGGAGACACAGGAGGGCCACTTTACGCCGAGCAGCGGGAAACTGATCGATATACAGCTTTGCCATGCTCTCCCATCGTCGATACGGCATCCCCGGGACAAATTTCTCCGGCATTGGTAGAGGGGGCGCTGCCGTCGATGGCTGTGACAATGAGAGATTTTCGACCGCACGTGTGAGAGTGTTCACTGCCTCAGTCATCGCGTCGTTCATGCCTTCTTCGCTGAGGTTCTGATCACTTTTCGCTTGTTTTACTGGCATCTGTCTTCTTTAAATCCTGGCAGGGTCGCCAAATTGTAATATGCCAGTGAAGAAGGAGAACAGGGGTGTGTTGGTAAGCGTTTATGGTAAACACGTAACACTACTACAAAAGTAAGGAAACAGTAAGAAACGATATAGGGCATTACGTCACGGTTCGATCAGTCAGGTTGTCCTCAATTGGGGTTTCCTCCTCGGCGACTGTACAGACCACCGGCTCTGCAACACAATGGAGAGGGAGAATGATTAGCCGCAGTTTTGAAACGTACTACGCGCGTCCACTTAGTTTCGGTTTCACTTTACACAGATCCCACAACACGGCAACACGCTCTCTCACACGATTCGAACACAATCTGTTGACGCTCGCTGGTGTCGATCGCGCGTCACAATCACTAGCCTAATAGTGAAGGAATTTCCAAACGTGGAAATAAAATGTCGAAAAATTTCGCCAATATTCTACATAGGTAGTCCCGGTTAAAATCTGTAGAAAATTTTGTAGGGATGGGGCGAAACAGGAAAGTACACGCCTTTGTGGGGTGAAGAACAGACCTCTCGGTTGAACATTGCCATTTGTTCAAAAAATGAAAGAATTTTTTGGATCACTCTGAACGCTCAGCTATTATGAGGTTTTCAGTGTCTGGACCTGGTGGAATGTTTTCTCTCGTGAGATATATTTGTGAAATCAAGAACGAAGTGCAAAATTACACGATAAACGGAGGCTACGACGAACACTGGGATATACATACATGTATAATATACCACTATAAACTTCGTGTCAGTTAGTAAATTGTATTTCACTTGCGAAACGAAAAATAACGCGAAAGGGAATCGATTATTAGGTTTTTCTAGTATATGATTAATGTAGACTTAGTTGACGAATCGCTCTACACGGCCGATATGTAGAAAGAGAAGAATGTTGAACACCACAGAAAGATTGCTATGTGGTCTGTCACAATGGGAGGAATTACGAATTGTGTCACTCAGAGACGGACGTCTTGTTGAATGAAAGATTTTGACAGTTCCTATCAAGCGGCGTTCTTCCCTCCACAATTCTTATCAGTTTAGACAAGTTTTTGGGCTCTATGAGGTCCAGACACTGCATGAACTGTTTCACAATCGTTTCGCTCTGGAATTTTGACAAAAGTGGGCAGTAGAACTTTTTTCTCCTTACGAATACGCATGCGGGTGTATAAAGTCAGGACTAAGTGCAGCTTATCCGGCAAAATACGATGGCATTGTTTGAACAACGCATGTTTTTGAAAACGAGGTTTTTGCACCACTCTTGCAGGGGACAGAAATTTCCAGAATCACAGCAAAGTTACTGACCTAACAAAGTTGTAAGTAGCTGGGATCTAAAATTGTCATCAGGCTAATTCAGGGTGGCGGTTGTCTTCAAGCGGGAGATTTTTTCAACGATCAACTGTCAAGGGGGAGTTCTGAGGATAGCGATTTCTAAACCTGTCGACAGCAATTAACCATCAAGATAAAAAGTGTTCCATGAGTTGTATAGTGAAGAGAGTGCATAAGCAATAAGCCACCTCGGGGTCGTCAGACTTCAGGTTAGTACAGAGGAAAAATTACAAGCTGTGACTCTTGAATTAAGTGACATGAACCAGTGGCTAGCTTAGTAATTGCACGGTAAGCTAGCTCGAGGGAAGTGTGCCTTTTTTCGAAGCGGTGTATGTGACCGCATACTCCACTTATGTAAACCCCCCGACGTATCCGAAGCACTAGACAGAGGAAAGTCTGTTCTGTGATTCCAAGAGTAGCAAACCTCATTCCGCCACCATCTCGTGATGTGGAGTGAAAGGTAGGTAAGACGAAATTCAGGTCGGCAGATATTCCTTCAGCTCTATTTTTGTGATGCTCACTGTGCTAAGTGCACTAAGAACCATGAGGCAGTTACCGGGATCTGCACTAGAAAAGTGAGTGCTAATTCGTTGTTATTTGCTGGGAGATTTCAATCGTCTGGACACCTCTCAATCGCCGCGAAACCGACCTATGTTGCATTGAGGTCACCAGAACCATAAATTTTCAAGGCGTCAACGCAGAACAGAGCTTCGCCGGAGTTATCACCCGAAAGGTTGCTGATATGAGTGAGGAATGTCGGAGAAACAGTCACTGATCCTCTGAGAATTCAAAACAGCTGCCCGCGGTGGCATGGTGACGCCAGCTGTATATAGAATAGAACTTTGGCGACCGCATAGCTCATCTTCCTCTATCCATTTCTCGCTCGTTATTCACCGCGTACGTGATAAATCCCCCCAGTGCCACTTTCTGAAACGGCCGTTTTAATTACCCATGTGACAAACTGTTTTCCCGAAGAACGCTGGTTGCGGTATATTACTGAGCCTTAATATGGTTTTCTCGTAAAAACGCTTGTCCGCACAGTTCATCTGTTCTTACCCCCATGTCTGAATCCTCCTTCACGTGTGCACTTGTTATCGCTTACGCTTTATAGCTCCGGTATTGAGTTACCGGTTTTGTTTGGCTATGTTTACGCAAATAGTTGGTGGTGGACTATATGAATTCGGTGTGTTCAGTATAGATTTTTTTCCTTTCTCCTTTTCTTGCAACTTCTTGTTTTTCTTGTACTTCAGCACCTTGTTGATGTCAAGTTCGCCTGAACGATCGGCTTATGGGATCGGAATCGGTTGCGCAGCAAGCTGAGAATCTAGTTGTTGTACCTGTACCCGATCACCATCCACTACGTGCCTTACGGATAATAACAACGCTAGTGAGAACAAGTCACTTAGTAGAAATGCATCGTGTATTGTCGCATTTACATGCAATCGGGTCATTTTAAAGTACATGGATGAGTGAGCCGTTGGTTGTTGAAGCCGCGACCAATCAGGACACTCTTCGAGCTTTGGCACGAGTGTGGGGTACACAGGCGGCCTTGACGCGCATGCAACACTAGTGGACGCTCGCTCAACATAGATGCGACTATTCTGGATCCAGCAGATCAATTGAGGCCATAACTAGACTGGTGGTGGTTCAAAGAATCACCAAAATTCCTAGTCTGACGGAGGTTCCATCGCGGAAGTCTGGGGGAGAGATGGGGTGTTCGACGGTGGCGCATTACATCCAGCGTTGCACTATCCTGCAATTGAGAATGCTGAGTCAGATTGGCCGGTAGTTGGCGAGGAAGCGCCCACCTCTCGCCCAGAAGGTTGGTGACCGTGCGTTCTCTGTCTACACTAGGAAGGACCCCAGTCCGGTGTTCCCGGTTGAACGGTCTATGAATGAGTTTTGCCAGACACACTGCTGCTCCTTTGAGGAAATTGAGGTGGGCCTTATCTGGACCCGTGAAACTATAGAAGTCTTGAAAGTCAAGTGGGTAGAATTCGCTAATAGGAAATGGATTCCAAATGTTTTGCAGAAGTACGGTGACGTGCCAGCATTGGCCACCAAATAGTACCCTCCAAGACATTGTCAACCACCATGTGGTCAAAAGAAACGGTCTGGTAGGGGATTCGCGGTAAAGAAACGGCAGACAATTTTCATGGCTAAGGCTATATTAAGTAAAATTTTTGTTCTCGCCCACTCTTCGTAGGGCATTTTGTACTCAATAAATATATATGTAGAATAGTGGCTCACATATACATTTGTAATAATAATAATAATTTTATATTTCTCGACGCATTTGTGAGAAACACGCTCTAGAGAGCGTGATAACCGTAGAGATTTTTAAGCATATACATATTTGAACACCAAATTTGTAAATTGCACAATGAGTCAGCTATGTCAATAGAGCAACAAAACAGACATTATATGAAGAGAAAATCCATGTTTGGGCAGAAATCTCTGAGCTACACAGTTCTGAGACGATTCCACCTGAGGTCTGCACAATTCGATAAAATAATTGATTTGTTACACCAATTGGGACTCAACTGGATGATCCCCAGCCTAATGCTCAAGGTCATGTTATAATGTTTTCTCGCGCGAGATATATCAACGAAACCAGGAATGGAGAGCGGAATCACGCAATAAACGGGAGAACGTAAGAGTGACCATGTGAGCTGTGACGAACAATGGAACAGGATATTCTGGCATAACCTTCTATGTGACATTGATAGCATTGTGTTAATTGATGGAATATATACCATAAGCGAGTAGTTGTTGTCAAATAACGCGAGAAAAGATCGATTATAGGCCTTCCCTCGTATACGACTACTGCCGGATTTAAATGTCAATTATCTCTGCACGGCCGGTGTATAGAATGAGAACAATGTTTGACAATAACGAGATGTTGCCTAATGGCTTACTGGGGGAGAAAAAGGAGGAGTTGCTACTCAAGGTTGTTATGCAGTCAGGAGACGAACAGGTTGCGTTTTATGTTTTCCAAACAATTGTAGCATGCTAAGCTTTTGCATGGTGGTTTACAACACAGACACACAAGCTATAAATAAGTATGGGGTAGAGGCCTACCAGGATGATTGGGTTATTACTGACGGGCATGTATATTGACACCTATACGTGCTGACTATGGACATGTTTACCTGTTCGCTGGCAAGTCTGAAAGCACATCCATCCTGAAATCGGTAGTTTTGATCGGTTCGAGTGCGTGACGTAACACCACGCAACAGAGAGGGCTTTTCGTACGTTTCATACGTTTTCGTACGTTTTCAAAGATAACGTCCCCAGACTAGCGGAGCTCGAAAATGGACATGACGTTCGTCATTGTTAGGAAGGTTTTAAAGTTTCGTTTGAATCGGTGTATGTTCTCACTGGCTCAAATTGTATATGGGAGTTTGTTTCAAATGTAGGAATATTTCATTAGGGAAAAATTTGAACGTAGTTTCTCAAGGGTTCAAGAGCTGTCAAGGTGAAGTCTATTTTCTGAGGTTATACTTCGACCTGTGTGGTAAGCGAGTCGTGAAGCTGACAGTGAATTTAGTGCCACCGACCAGAGTATACATGAGTGCAAGGTTAAGCCTGAGCCGCCGTAATCAAAGAGGGTCAATTGCAAGCGTCTGGCGGCATTCTTCGTAGCTCAGAGAAGATGGATAACCCAATAAGCTTCTCGTGAATGTACGTTGAAGGCCTTCCAGAGTTAGCCTATTAGACTTGCGCAAGTGGCCATATACGAACGTGCAGTGCTAAAACTAGGGTCTTCCACGTAGGTTATAAAAGTGTAATCGTGCTGCAGGTAGGCAGAGTGAGTGTATAATGTAGCCTATCGTCCGTGTGGTTTTAGCGACTAGGAACAATGTATGTTCTGCGAAGTTGAATGAGCTTGATTAGCGTAAACCCAGGTGGCGTACTCCGTTGGCGATTGGTGTGCTGTGACCGCCCGGATTTATAGAGCCATTTGGTACGTGACAATCATGCGCAACGATAGTGGATCTATTGGCTGAAAATTTCATCAGCCAAGTTTGACACCAAGTTTCTAACGACATAGGGTCTTTTCGTATTTTTTCTAAACATGGATTCAGATCTCCAGGGGAAAGCTGTAAACAAGTTTGATATCAACAGCGAATTGGAATAGTTTGCCACGCTTGATAACTTGACATATACCGTTTATATATATGAGAAAGAGTGACGTTCCCAGAACACTTCCTCGTATCACCCCACTAGTGACCGGTCTGGACGTTGTGCTATTGTCTCCTATCATCACTGTTTGTGTGCGGCCTGTAAGTTTTGAGTAAAACCATCAAGGCAATGGATCACGTATATCAAAGGATGCTATTTCGAGCAAAAGACGCTTATGAGGCACACGAAAGTATAATGATAATCGCCTCACCGACGTGAATAGATTCTGTCATATGGTTGAGGAAATCTAGCTGGCATGTTATGCAACAACGCTTGTTTAGAAACTCATGCTGGGGGTGGTTTATAAGGTTTCTTGATAACAATAATTCGACCTTGCGGCATTTTATTACCCTTTCCAACACCCTAGAACAAATTGAAGTTTGGTTAGTGGGACGATAATTGCTGACGTCATGTCGCTGGCCACTTTTATAGCGTGGCTTTACTGTGGAGTTTTTCCGCCCAAGAGGGAAGGAACTTGATGTTAGTGAAAGTGTATAAATATCAAGTAGAAGTAGAGGGATGTCTCCCCAACCGTGTTTTATTGCAACAAGATGAATCTCATCAGGGCCAGGTATGTGAGAAGGCTTGATAATGGCTAACTGAGAGCGTATGAGCCCTTCATCAACAGGGCTATGGCTTAGGAAAGTACTTTCACTTACAGGAAGAGGTGGGGGCAGTGTGCGTCTTTCAATGTTGAACGAAGCAGCAAACTATAAGTTAAAATCCTCACAGTGTTACAGGATCATCTACAGTGATTTTGTCCTGCAGTGTCACTGCTAGGATGGCAGGGTCTCTCTTGTCCGTGCTGTTAAGCGCACGTTTTTCTTCACTCATGCAGAGCATTTTGGCTCTATATTCAATAGCATTGGCCATTTTATGCATTTGCATGATAAGAGAGAAGTCGGGTGTTTTCCGGTACCGTGATTTAAGACTTCTGAGCTTACCCTGCACCTTTGGAGTGTGAATAACGTTGTTGCCGTGCACATGACAGTGTTTCGCTCTTTGCGGTGCTAAGATGTTCATGCAAGGCCTGAAGTGTTCATTGAATGCCTCAGTTGCAACACTAGGATCGGAGGTAAGGAAAAATGTGGTCTATTCCAGAAATCTCAGCAGTGCGGTAAGCACGTTCCAGTTTACAACTTCAGTTTAGCGATAGTGTATGACGGTCAACTCTTTAACAGCTTTCAGGTGGAACATGTAGTTGACTATGTTATGATCACTTCTTGGAAATTGTTCCAAGACGGACACAGTAGCGGAAGAGATGCCTGTGGTAAGGATAAGGTCTGAAGTGTGGTCTTGTCTTGTGGGCGTTAAAACATGTTGGCGCCATTCGTCTATTTCAACACTTGCAAGAAACTCAGCTTGATTGTCGAGGGCAGTGAAAGAGGTTCTTGAGCTATTGTGCATGTTGAAGTCTTCTCCAGTTAGTTTGTACTGTGAGGGTAAGGTTGATATCGCTTATAGTGAATTTATTATTGAAGACTGGTTGGGTGTCAACTGCCTTTGAGTTTAAGACAGGAAGTGTTGGAAAAGTGCCAGTGAGCTATGGTTGGGTAGTGGAATAATGGGGGACGGAGTTAGCAGGGGAGGTTTGAAAGGTATGTGTTCCGCTAAGAAGGGGTAAGTCCGAGGTAAATTGGTCACGCCCGCCCGCTCGTTGTCAACTAAGAGATCGGGAGCTGCGTTTAGGTGAGCATTCGAAATGTAGTGTCTATCCGTATTGAAAGGGGTGTTAAACATAGGGTAAACACATGGATCACATGGTTATAGACGGAAACGGGGGTTCTGCCTTCTAAGAGTTTTTGACATTCTCTTTCAAGGGGCGTCCTCTCCTCCAGAATTTTTAACAATTTAAGCGAAGTTTCATACTTAATACGGTCCTGGCTCTGTATGAACTGTCTTGCAATTGCCTCGCTATGGAGTTTGAATAATAGCGGGTGGCAGAATCTTTGTGATGATGTTGGGTCTATTCCAGTAACCCACGGGAGTATCTTTTTAATGCTTTCTAGATGTGGTTTATATGGCACACTGAGTGCGCTAGCACTCTTTGAGCAACGCGTCCGTTTTGTTATTTCTGTTACCAACGTGTTGATGAACATGCTTGCGCTCCGAATGTTATCCATCTTAGGACCTCCGGGCACTTTGAAAATGTAAGATAAAGAAACAAGATGCTCTTTTAGGGATTTAGGGGCAGTGTGACTTGCCATTAATTGGGAGAGCTCTGCTTCTAGCTTAAATACCCTGATAAATAAATCCACCAATACACTATCTACAGGAACAGAACAGTTTTTAGTCTAAGAGGTGGGAACCACCAGATTATCTTCACCATAGTTAACGGTAGTAACCTTGGGAGAGCCTACGTACGTTATGGACCTAGAACCTTCGCCTTTAGGGCCATCAACATCGACTTTAGAGCTTGATGTTGTGGCTTTGACACCAGCGGATCTTGTATGACGAGTGGTTTTGGTCACCATGTTTTGTAAATATAATTATACTTTCCGGTAGACTTGGACGATAGTGCAATGTGACCAGATTATATAGAATAAGTGCCACTGATAACAACAATATAAGAAACTTTTTTGAATATTCGCGCAGTAATTAATTGTGTGAGTGTTCGACCCGCGATTAGCCCACTCCATGTCAATCCCCCGCAGATTTTCTTTGGGTGTATGGTAGCCTTGGTAGAACACCGGAGGAAGACCAAGTATCAATGTAACCATTCAAATCGGCCTGTCAATCATGCTACCGCCTGCTTGGTTTGAGAGGTTTTATTGCTTCTACGCCCAACTGGGTGTCCAGATCTGTTAGTGATAGAGGTTTTGATCACAAGTTGTTCAACCTAGTCAACAAATTCGCACTAACACGGCATGTTAGAGTGACCACAAGATCCCGACCCGGTCAAATGGCCCCAGTGCTATACTCAACCATAACTCGGCACAGCACTGACTTCACGAAGGCATCGCCTGCAGCGGCACTGGGAAACAGTGATCATGTGACGATTTATTTCTAGTTCCGATGTTTTCTGTTAGTAAAGCAGGCACATGAAGCGCAACCTTTTCACTGAACTGACAACAGGAAACTAACATTGGAAGCTGAGAGAATGACGTCGGCAGTTTGTGGTCGAACTATGTGAGCAACCTCCGGTTTCTTAGAGTTAAGAACGTCCCTCAGAAACAAGTCAGAAGAAGCGGTCGGAAGCCATGGGTTTGCCTCTAGGTCAAGAGATTGCTTCAATGTTAGTATATGATTTGGTAAGCACATATTCAACAGAGGGGTTTTAGAGTTTCAAGATGTGCAAAAGAAGCTATAGACGGAGTAATCAAGGCAGAAAAGAATGCTCATCTGCTTTATGGGTTCAGCCTAGCACGATATACTAAACAGAACTTCAAGAGTTTTTTACTATGATCAGTCCAGTTCTTCTGCAAGAAAACGAATGAGACCAGATTTTCCTATAACGTAAACATTATGTCGGCCGACTAGGCCAGAGTGGACGCGTTTATGACACTGTTTCGAAGTGTCTATCGCTCAGAAAATGAAGCATCTGAGCCCCGATCTACTAATGCGAGTGCGGCCACCGTGGATCAGGACATTTCGCCTCACGGAGTTGAGCGAACGGTATCCCAGCTAAACAGCCGAAGTCCGCAGGACCACATCCACCCGGCTACCCCAAAGCCTCTGACCAAATTTTTAGCGTCGCCATTCGCCAAACTGTTCCATCTCACATCAGAAACGGGGATAGTTGTGGAAGACTGGGAATAAGCCATCATAATTTTCATCTTCAAAGATGGCAACCGGTCAGAGGTTAGAAATAATCTACAAGTAAGCCTGACCAATGTTGTCAGCAAGAATTCCGAACGCATAATACGAGAGAAGATCCGCAGACTTCTCTGCGAACAGAAATCTTTCAGAGCTCCCGAACACGGCCCTCTAAGGGGTGGATCTGCTGACGTTTTCAGACCTTGTCACGGAGAAGCTGGATAGAGAAGAATTGGTCAAGGTGTGCTATCTAGATTTTCAGAAATCCTTCGGTTCTGTCAACTGCAGTCCTTTGTGCTGGAAGCTACAAGCAGCAGGAATCTTCCCTGGTATTTATAGGTGGATACAGACGTTTCTAGCTGGAAGGCCCTTTAGGATGAGCACAAGAGAAGTACTGTCGAACAAACGTTCTTCATGAAGTGAAGTAATTCAAGAGTCAATCCTCACCTCCTACTCCTCCTGGTATACATAAATAGGCTGACCAACGCCCTAGTCTGCCAATGCTTCCTGTATGCAGATGTTATGAAGCTGATCAGCAATTCGTCCGACGGGAGCGCTCACCAGGAGAACATTCTGAGGATCTGCAGATGAACACTGGAGTGGGATTCACCGCCGAACTTTTTTAAATGTCATATCTCCGCTAGTGCTCTCCAGCCGACCCCTTGGTATCTAAGTGATGTACATAGACAAACAGACCAACTAACAACTAAGCGGCAGACGAAAGACTTGGGTATCCAAGTCACTAGTGCGTTTACTCCAACTGTTCAGTGTGCCACATTCCCGACAAAAGCACGGTGGGCGTTATCTCGAATGAAATCCGCGATCGGTAATTCTTGTTCAGCAGTGTTCATTCCACTGTACTCGGCTATAGTTCACGCTCACTGGGAATAATGTGTCTGAGCTTGGTCGCTATATCTGGAATAGGAAGTAGTAGACCTTGGTAAGGGTCTAACCCACCAATAACGACTAAGTATGTTGAACGTACTTCCGCTTGAACGGCGGCGGATAAGAGACCCTATTGGGGTGTACAACATTACCGACCACACCGGAACAAGTCTCACGGCATGTTTGTTCGAGATGCATCAGGACAGAGAGTTAAGTGGTCATAGACTCACAAGCAAAAGACAAGAGCACGATTAGTTGTCCGATTTAACTTTTTCACTAACCGGGTAGTCCACTCATGGAACAAATTGCATGCAGAGGCCGCTAAGGCCACGGGCGTGGATATATTCGAAAGGTAGTTGGAAAACTGTTGGAACAACCTTCTTCCTACTTTGTACTAATCAAGGTACGATTTATTTATATTGTTTAGGGCGACCAGGACTTGTCATTCCTTTTCTCCTATCCTTACCGTTAGACCACCAATGAATACATTCGCACTGACAAAAAACGCAGTCTGACCAACTTTTCGGTCACACCAGTCAACAGGCACCAGCGTTCGTTGAGCCCTGGATTTGAAGGTGGAATATCTCTTTTTTCTCGCTGGGATTGTTTTTTAATGTTTGTTGATATAATTTTTTCTCGCGCCGGTAACTCGAAATTTGGTTTAAATTTTCTCACTGTTACTGCCTATTCATATTTCTGTCCCACTGGTGCCCTGTGCATCAAAAACTGCATAAGACTACTGTTATTCGCTATCGAATAACAAAACAATTCGTTATTTATTGAGTCATTTGCGCTGCATAGTATCCGATTTTTCCCCGCTTTGTTTTATCTGTTTGCTTTTTGTGAAAACTATTTGTCCTAGATTACATATCACCCATCCCTGTCGACAATGACCCTTGTCAGTTCTAGCAGTGCTGGGACTCAGCAGACACATTCTGTGGCAGCAAGCGCCTGCGGCCGGTTTGGATGTAAAATGTCCGTACAGAACGGCCACCAGTGTCAGAAGTGTTATCACTTCAAGCGCACTGGCTTCAACGAACACCAGTACGAACAGCTAGCTTCTTCATCTCTCATTTAAACCTTCATGAGTTGCAGGTTCGACGATAGCCAAGGCACCGCTCCCACGCTGACTGGTCTCACACGCACCACGTCAAGTGGAGTAAAGCAAAAAACCTGTGACTGCAAATGTGAGGCAATTCTGAGCTCTGTATGTCCTTCCATTTCTTCCATGGAGAGTAAGATAATGGAGTGCCGACGAAATCTGTTCGAAATGAAGCTGGAGCTATACTCTCTGAATGAGTACATAGTGCTTGCACTCCTTGGTGCTACAATCACAAGGACAGCAGTTGCCCTGTTAAGTGCACACATAAAAATGGAGGAAAAAGCTATCCGGGGGAGGAGAGTTGTTTTATGGGGCCGCTCTCTTCCAACCCCTTTCCCAACCGAGCTAGCTGAAACAGTCCTAGCGACTTCATTTCCCCCGGATGTCACAAACTTGGTACTCGCGAGTAGGCTGCGGGCCAAAACAACCAAGAAGTCACTTGGCCTTTTGGCAACATTGCCAGCCATGCCCAGCCCTGCCGACGCCCATCCAAAAGGCGTATCCTTCAACCGCTCTCGGCAAGTGAGAGTGAGACGCGAATAGCGGACTAAGACCAAGCCGCAAATCATGGCAGACCAGAAGATACAACTGGAGACTAAAGTCGTAGTTTCTGCTCATGAAGTATCCCCTCAGACCCATGTGCCTGTTGTGGAAAGCGGAGGCACCGTCTGCGTGGTCGTTTCAACGACCGACGCCACAGGCACAGACACGAGCATTGAGGGTACCGACGCCACGCAAAAACCTTCTTCAGATTTACCCACTCCAAAACCCACCAAACTCTCCAGCAGACAACTTATCCTTCCAATAATTAGGAACGGACGCAGCCTGCTAGAGCTGTCTCCTGCAACTCAGAAAGCATTGATTTGACGCACTCCTATAAATATTTCCTTCTGCAGCCCCATAAAACAACGCGCATTGCCATCTTCGGAACCCCGCACCCAGCAAACGGAGAAGTCAAATTTTCCGTGGGTGAAAACTTACAAACATCCTCCCAAAAAGCGGAATTTGGCCGCAACTTACGGCGCCAAGAATAATGGTCAAACTCCCTGTAGGGTCGTTGACATATGCACAGGCGGTGGTGTTGTGCCCACAACCTCAAAGGAGGGCCGTCTGAACCACATGGAAAGACAGACCGCGTCCAGCCCCACAACCCTGTTAAATTCTAGGGCTTCTTTCCCAGGGCCCTCCTCACACCCTCTCTTCTCTTCTCTCGTGAAATTAAGCAGGGAAGTAGCCTCCAAATGCAAACATACGAACTGTTTGGGTCTGCTCAATAAATTATCGCAAATCAGACGGTTAACTCATGACGCCCAACCCCACATGTTCGCTTTCACGGAGACCTGGCTTACAGGTGATATCAGTGACAGAGAACTGAGTGTGCCGGACTATCCATATTACCGGGCTGACTCCGCCCGAAAGAGAATCAGGGGTTTTGCGATTTTCCTTCATCTGTGTCTCCCGACGTCCACGGTTATCGGTGGCTTCCGGTCCTCTGATAAATATGACGCTCTGTGGCTCCAACTACCACTGTGTGACCAAGACTCACTCCTGGTTGGGGTCATTCATCGTTCTCCTTCATCCGACGTCTCCGCCGGCGATACCCTTCTGGTAAGCCTGGAAAACTTCCTGGACCTACGACACTTTGCTCATCTGATCATTACGGGCGACTTTGATGCATCCAAGATGAACTGGGTATCAAGTTATCACCAGGACTATGGAAGCTGATTTTCGACTTACTTATCGACGATGATACGAAGGAAGGCGTGGACGCAGCACGTCAGCGCACCGACGCGACATCGTTTTGATCAGATTCTCTCTCTGTTTGACTTAGTCATCACTAATCAGAGCCACTTGGTAGAGAGAGCAATACTCCAGCCGTCGCTTGGACATAGTGACCACTCTCTGTTAGTCTTTGATCTTATCTGTTACTGGTTACAACAGCCCGCAAAAAGCTCCGCAGTTCGAAACTTTAATCAGGCAGATTTTAACAGCCTAAAAACCGACCTAGGTTCACTTCTTCTTGACTTGGACTCCGTGGACCAGAACTACCGTACGTTCCGAGGCGCAACTCAGAGATCGGAAGGCTGATTTATACCATGCAACCTGCGCACTCTCCCTTTTCGGCACCTCTTCCGCACAGAATACGTCCTCTTCACGATAACCGTTCTAGTTTATTTGCGAAGCGAAGGCTTACAGGAAACTTAGAGGACCTGAGCGCGTTCCAACTTGTCCGAAAGAGGTGTGGGCGGGAACTCCGCGAACACACAAAACTCGTACAAGAGTAGATCCTCCTCAGAGCCCGCAGAATCAAAAACTTCTTATTTGAGCATATGCGACGGCTATGAAAGAACAAGCCTTCAGCTCTTTTTGACGACTGCCCAACGGGGAGACTTCATCTGACTCCCTAGTTTTGGCCGAGTTATCTAGGGAATACTACTCGGCAGTCTACAACCTCGCACCCCTGAGCTGGCATCCTGTCCTACCGCTGCAGAAGTTCAGACAACCACTCGTGACCACTGAGTGTTCTGTGCTGGTTGTTTAAGGCCTCTTACTCAAGGTTAACTTATACATTGCAATGGGTCCTGAAGTGATCCAACCCAGAATACCCAAGGAAGCAGCTGTTAGTCTGGCTGAACCTCTCTACAAGCTGTTTAAGCAAACACTCCAGACTAGCATCCACCCTGGCGCATGAAAAGAGGCGACGGACACACGCATATTTAAACTGGGAGACCGATACACTCCGGCTAGCTATCGGCCAGTCAACCTGAGGAGCATTCTGTGCAAAATAATGGAGCATTTACTAAAGCGCGCCATACTTACTCACTTCTTATCAAATGATCATTTCTCCTCCACCCAGCATGGCTCCCTTCATAATCGATCATGCACAATAAACATGCATATTTTCATGGATGATCTGACGGATGCCAAAGACAATGGCCTCATCTCAGATGCTATCTTCTTTGATTTCGCCAAAGCTTTTGACCGTGTCTCACACGACTCAATGAAACACAACTTCGAAGCCTGTGGCGTTCGAGGAGAAACTCTTCGCTGGATTGCACCTTTCTTGATAATGGAACTTTTAGAGTCAAGACCGGATGAGACGTTTTGTCTCGTTCTTTCACTTCTGCGGGAGTTCCTCAAGGGCCAGTGCTAGGTCCTTTGTTATTCCTCATTTACATCAACGACCTTCCAAACAATATTTCCAGCAACGTCCTCTTATTTGTAGACTACCTAAAAATTTGGAATGCCACTGATCTCAGTTCACTACAAATTGATCTTGACGCGACCAAGCACCGGTCGGACGATTGAGGTGGTCCATAAAGTGACAATGGGTGTGCTCACATGTCACTCGGTGGACGTTCTGGCAATGCCTTGATGATTTATATTTCGTCCAGCACAGTGATTGCCAGGAAATTCGGTCTGAAGAAAGATCTGAGCAATTGATTGTCGTCTAACTGGAACCTTCACGTATCACCATGCGTTGGCGGCAAAACAGGGATTTGCCGATTTTAGGATGATCAGACGCACATTCCCCGCATAGACAAGAAGGCTTTTCAAGCGCTTCAAGGGGTTTATATAAGACTGCTCCTCGAGTAAGCGAATCAGATTGTGTATACCGGCCGCTTAGCCTGTCCAGCGCGCGGCTACCAAGGTGGTCACCGGCCTGAGAAATGTTAATTGCGAGCTTCGGCTTGAAATGGTTGACTTTCATTTCGAAGACTCCGTGATGACTTAACACTCACACACTTCCTAAGGGTAGGTCTTGTAGAACAGTTCTTCACTGCAGCGAATGATGACGGCTGGCGAGGAGATAATAAGAAGCGTTCCAAGCTTCGTCCTCGTACCTTTGTTAGGCAACAGTTATTTTCTTACATGGTTATTAACTGTTGGAACAGCTTTCCATCTAAGGTCACCAGCAACACTTCTAGGGATCGCATCGAATGTTTTCCAGATTTTCATTCATCTTAAATTGTATTATGGGAGTAATCTTACCTTGTTCTTGGTATTCCCTGTAATCCACAAGAGCGATGTTACATCGTGATTTCAATGATCGCCTTTCAGATCAGCAACCGCCCGGCGACACTAAACAAGGAAAAACAACTAATCCGAACCTTGAATCTCTGCCTCGAATCCGTGTATCAATCGCTAAATCGCGGAACGCTGTGTTTAAATGTACAAAAACAGAAGGTCGAATTTCGGCCTATAAGTGATCAACTTTCAAACCTACTTTGTTACACCTCGCTCCCGCTGCTCTCTCTTGTTGATTGGTGAGTTCGCCTACGTGAGTTTGTCTGCACATGCTTTTCGTTCAAACCGCGTGATTAACAGTGCCAGGGAAAAGAACATTGTTGTCGTAAACCCACTTTATCACACATTTTGTGCTCTGCGAATCACTTCTCATCAGATCAATGAGTTACATGCGAGTATGAGGTGTAGGAGCCTCCTAGAATGCCTTAACTTTTTTGTAGTTCTGTTTTATGAGGTGTGTTTGTTTTGGACAACTTCGGATCTCTAATCACCGATTCACACCCACTTTCGCTCTGTCTGCTGTGCGTCGGATGCTGGCTGATATATTCCGGTTTCCTCTGCCGTTGTACTATATGGTTTGCCGCACTGTTCGTTAGCTTCTACATAACTGTTGTTGAAGTTTTGGTTGGGATGAAAGTAAAATGTTGTGGAGGTTCCTACAGAAATGGAGATCCCATGTGCTCAAGGCTGCTATCCTTATTCGTTATTCTCCAGGACTTGGCTCGTTCCAATTAACGTTTGAGGTGACATTCTCTCAGTTTGCTCCTATGGGAGTAGTAACTTAGAACGTAACTGAACTCATGATTTAAGTTTGCGACTTCGTGTTGGTATAACTATTAACGTAATGCAAACGAGGTATAACAGCGTTTTTTTTTAGCTCAAGCCCCTAGTGTGTACCGTTGTTTTCGAGTGTTGCATGGCAGTTCAGAACGGTGTGCAGTGTTCAATGTGCCATCATCCGTGTCTTTGGCCTTAGTCACACGAACAGTGTAGGTTTAGTAAATTTCAAGGGTTTCATAAGATCAATTACACGACTATGGAATTGAAAGAAATGTGTGTCGATTACAACAGGCTGTGGTTATTTATATGGTTCAGATTCTTTTTTACATCTTAAGTACATATTCACTCTCCGACTTGTGCATTGTATATCGTTGTTTGTGCTTCCTTTAAGAAAGAAGTATAAGTGGACGTCCTGATAGTTCCTGACACTCACTCTCTTTTGTAGAGACAGAGAGTCACCGCATTCGGTAACTTTTGCTTTCTATCGATGAATAATGAACAATCATATTCATTCATTTTTTGAGTCTACACCTCCAATAGAACTATCAGACGTACAAATATCTGGCCTCCGTGAACGAATAAGCAACTATTGCTGTTCCTGGACTTGCTATAGCACAGAAAACTAGTGCTATTCACAGTGCAATTTAGAGGCTTCTGCTAATTTAAAAGAGGAGGCTTTCCGGGGTGAAGAAGTCTTATGAGGACAGCCTCCTACATCTCTCTCCCCCTTTTCCAAACGACTAGGCGGAGTCCTCTATAAGTGACTTTCTCTGCACCTAATCAACTTAGTTCGCATGAGCAAATTGCGTTTTAAAGTTATCAGAAATTATCATCGGCCTCCCAATTTTACTTGACACTGGAGACATGTTTGATAAGAATCTTGCCCGTTGTTTACAAGATCGAGAGCAGCGTCCCAAAGTGATCCAAACTAGGACACATCAAGGCGGATCGTAATTCCCGGGTGAAATTAAAGGTCTTAATTCTTCTCCTCAAGAGTCTATCTTCTGCTTTTTCGGCATCGCCTTAGAAGTCTATAACTCATGTGAAGTGCATTAATCTCGACTTTCCTCACTACCCACTATCCGCCAAACGACAATGCCCGGACGGAAGTGAATGTCACAAGGGAACTCACCCCCGCCGTCTTCCACATCGCAGATTCTTTCACTACCCTAGGTGCCGGTTGCGAACCACTTCTCCAAAGTCTGCTATCGGAACGGCCTGGTGGGCTTCTTTCGGCACTCTAAGAAGCACACAGTTGGTCCAGGCAACACGTTTCTCGTTTTGCCTAATGTTTTACGCGATTTAGACTTGCCCTTGGAGGGTAAACTATATACATTTTTGACGACGGTAAACTTGTTCATCCTCTCTGCGCTTTCTGCAAGGTTTTAACCAAAATGACTTCAATCACTTATAGGAAGCAGGTCGTGCATACGACGAGGACTTTTATTTATACCAAAATCGTGGAAAAGCGCACGTTATATCCCCAGCTGTGCTTCAAACTCTCAGGTAGAACAAGGAAATTTCCACAAGTCCACAATTTGCATATATTTTGTCAGATTCTTTCCCTCGACCTATTTGTTATGAACCAGATCCACTTACTGTAAAGAGCAGTCATCACACCGCCACCAGTATTAACTTTTGATCTTGCGTGTCATTGGTTGCAAAACCAAGCAGACGAACCTTTCGAAAATTCAGTTGGGCTGATTTTAATGGCCTGAATACGGTCCCAGGAACTAGAACTAACGTGCGTTTTAAAATACAATTTTGAAAACACAACTTATTTTTCTCACAAACCGGGCAATTTTGATTTCCGCTCTCATCTCTCAAGTGAAGTACAGTGTCTGCTCTATGACTGTTCCCATTTATTCGCGAAACACCAACGTGCAGGTAATTCAGAAGATCTGAACACTTTTCGTACTGTTCGAAATAGGTACAACTTTGGAATCCCCAAACACACTAAACTCCTACAAGAATAGGCCCTGCTGAGGGCTCGCGCGAACAAGCATTTCTTATTTAACTGTGCGCGCCAGTTGGGAACGGCAAGTTTACAGCACTTTCTTTGCTGCTTCCAGCTGTTATGACTTGTTCTAACCCCCAAATGGTTACAGAGGTATTTACGGAGCATTATTCTATTATGTACAATTTAGTACCGCGGAACTCGCACCTTAACGCACTCCGGAAAAGCTTTTGACAACCAATCCTTACTGCTGAATTTTCTGCACTCGACCTTTAGTTCAGGTTTAATCCACACACTATAGATTTGGCCAAACATCACTCTAGGGTCCTTTTGGAAGCAGTTGGCAATCTGGCGGAGAATTCACAGACTGTATATACAGGCACTCCGGACTGGCATTCTTCTTTTTACAGAAAAAGACACTACATTCATGCCTGTCTTCAAGGCTGGTGATCGACGTCCCCTTGCAACATACTGGTCAAATAACCCGACTGACGTCCCGTGCAGGATAATGGAGCGTTTGTTAGAGCACGTCCTACTCAAACACTGCCTGAAAAACGCTTCCTTTTATTTTAATCGGCTGTCTTTGTAGCCGGTCACACGTGGCAAGCATGCTTGTGTTAATGGGTAGCATAACGGAATACGAAGGCAGCTCATTCTGTCTCAGATTCTGTCTTCGCTTTCGTCTGGGCTTTTGACAGTGTCCCAAATCGTCCTTTAGAGCACAATCTGGAAGCCTATGAGATCTAGAGGGCCTCACTGAGCCGCTTTCAGACTTTTTATTCTTCTTTCTGGTCTTTACGGGAGTGTCCATTATGCCTACCACTATTTTTTACTTCATACTGCCGACTTACCGGACAATATTCAAGGCAGCGCTCCCCATTGCACTGGCAATCTGCAAGTGTGTAATTCTAGTGAACCCAGTGCTCTACGGGTCAACCTTGACTAAAAGAAACACTGGTCCTATGGTTGGATTTGATTCCCCAGTGACTTTAAGTGTGTGCACATGTCGCTCGAAAGGGACTTTGGTAATGCCATTTTGATTCATGGCGCAGTCAGGACGGAACGTTTTGGAGATAGTTGGCCACTTTCTGCTGGAGTTTGATCAGAATGGGAACTGGGACTGGCTCTTCTATTTGCTTGAGTTTGTGGGCTATATCTAAGGTGGCTGGCTTACGGCGAACAAAGCGGACATCAGGGTTGATGTTTACGATAGAAACCACTACTTCTTGGTGTTACACATTCATTTCTAAACAGTGCAAAGACCCATGGTGTGTAAGATTAGTTGGCAGTGGGCGAGTGTGACACCATCCTTTGCGCACCCGAATTCCGTGTTAAATAGCTTTAAACCCTCAAATCTGCTTTGGGTACTTAACCACTTGCGTTCTCTAAATGATTTTAAAGTCTACCGTCCGATTTCAGCAGGTTAATTGCCTTTTCGGAGATAATGGGAAAAGATCCGAATGGTCAGTTCTAGCAGATAGTGTATCCAAGTGGAATAAATGGGAAGAGCGTTTTCTTGGTTGACAGCTTAGGTCATGGTGAGCAATTGGAAAACACTGGTCGCCATACATGACGTGCTTACTCAGTTAATAAGGAGACTGATCGTGTTTGACAAGAAAACTCAACTCTTCCTTTAGATACATAAAGTCTAACATTCTCGAAGTGGTTAGAGGTCCCATTTCTCTGGCACTATCCTACGATTTCACACCACGTCACCGTGACTGACATTTTATCCTGATGATTCAATAAAAAGAATTGTTGGTTGGGAAAGATCTGCCTGTGTTTCGACTTCGTCATCACTTCCGGACTTGTCCTTCATGGTTCTCGTGTACCTGCGTTTACAGAGTGAATAGAACGAATACACAAGGAATCACGTATGCCGTGAATTTCAATAAAGACTGCTGCTAACTGATCGAAAATGCACTTAAAAAGACACTCCTGTTATCACTATCGACTGCATATGCAAAGGACGTTGGACTAACCTCGTAGCTGAGAAGAAAATGATGCACTTAGCCATAATAGGAGCTCGCCGGAATCTTTTATCAAGTTATAGAATTAGACAACAACAAATCGCAAGATGCTTAAACACGTTCATAGGGTGATTGAGTCGATATACTGGTGGGGTCCATGGCCCCTTCCGTATGCTTCCAAGATATGACAACGAATGTCAGAAGAATCAGCAGGCAAAAGTTGTTCTGATAACGTTATGTGGGATCCCGAACATTATCTTGAGGAATTAAAGGTCCTCATTTGGGTAGAACCTAAAAACGTTTTTAAGCGCTGGTGGTCGGAAGGAAAGGAGTGTTTTTGAACGCATACAGCCGATCTTTTTTGGATTAGTTCCAGGCGCGAGATATCTACCAAGAAAACCCTTCTGGGTGCTTCATCATCATCATCATCATCATCATAGATAGCAATACATTAGTGGTTCACACTAATGCTTAACTGCCACAAAACCATGAAGGAAAGGCAAACCCAATGTAGGGGAGAGAAGGAAAAGAGAAGGGAACGAGAGGGGACCTATCTACTGAAAATAACTGCGTCCATATTCAAACATTCAACACCACAGTGCCTACACCATGCAAACAAAACCGAGCTGCAAGTGAAGTTAAGGCGTCACCAGCAAGACAGCTTCCTTACGGCTTTCACTGTCCCGCGTCATTAAATGCACTCACTTCACAAACAACTCGGACAAACAACAACAACATTCACGACACTGAGCTCGATTAGCCGCCATCTCACCTAGAGTCTCCAGCCACCGACTATGTGAGTCGCCAGTGCCCCATCCCGGGAGCCGAACTCAATCTACAGTGGCTAACCCCATGGTAAACGACTTCATTTCCCTATGCCAGGTCATTTTCTGTCCACCTCTCACCTCACACCAGTCGGTCGCAGTGTCAGAAAACAATGCTCGGTGTGGAAGACGAATAGCTGGCATCCTTAATACATGACCTAACCATCTAAGCTTGTGCAAACGTAGGCTGGACAAAAGAACTCGCTTGGCAGTCATACCAAACACCCGCTTTCTAACCTCCTCGTTACTTACATGCTGGTACCACCCGATACGAGCGATTGAACGCAGACATCGGTGGTCAAATACTTGAAGACCGTTCACGTCTTCCACCCTGAGCGGCCAGGTTTCGCTACCGTAAAGTAAAACGGCCCTCACTGTTGTCTTATATACACGACCTTTAAGATTCAGCGAAATGCCTCTGTGTCGCCCCAGATGCCGCAGGTTAGCGAATGCCGTCCTAGCTTTAGAGATGAGCGCTTCTGTTTCATTCCCTACGCCTCCACTGCCGCTGCTGATGCAGCTTCCCAGGTATACAAACCGGTCAACAACCTCCATGACTACATTATCCAACATCAAATCGACGTGGTCACAGCAATCCTGCAGAAGCACTTTGCATTTTGAGGCTGCAAAGCGCATTCCGAAGTATTTTGCAGAACGCGAAATAGCGTCT
>QNGE01000791.1:116765-189224 GCA_008508345.1 Paragonimus westermani | reverse complement strand
GCGGCCGGAGAGTCACCTGAAGTGTATAACCAGTATCGGGTAGAAAGTGCGGGTGCTGTTAATTCCATACGTTGACTACTGTCGTGGATTCTAGTCTCCGAGATACAGCAAACGTCAATATGTAGCGAGTCTAACGTTCGTGCGAGAACAGCTTGTTGAATAATCTGTTTTAGAGTACGAACGTTGAAGGCACCTATATTAATTTGCGTTCTAGGTCGAAGCACAGAGCGAGGAGGTCTGGGACTGAGTGGCGATAGTTGGGACTTATAGGCACAGTGTTGCTATGATTAATTATATCTGCTGTGGGGCCTCCAGAGAGGTTATCAGAATTGGGGGTCGGGAAGAACCGGAGAGCTAAATTTGAAAGGACAGTGAGGGAGGGGTCAACAATAGCATGTTTTGCCTATCCACCCTGCTGTATGCAGCAGATAGGGCGACCCGGTTTATACTGCGAGACGGCCGATGAAGTACGGAGTTGTTGATTTTGTGAGGATTCGTGATTGTGTGTGGGCTGAGATACTGCCATGACGCCCAGACCTAAACAGAAGAACGATTAGGATGCTTGCGCTTTAATGAGCACAACAGGTTTTCAGGTCTTTGGTAACTTGTCATAACGGAGCCTCTTTGGATCCTTAGGCGTCTTGTGAGGATATGTGGCTAGGAGTTGACATGTTTTTCCCTGTGGGATGGAGTGATTTGGGATGTTACGTTTTAGGGGAGGGGTAGTTAGACGATATTTTCAACCAACACTCACCGAACTTCGTGTGCCCATGCTGAGAACCTCATATTTAAAAACATTGAATGGCTCACCACAAACCAACTTTCCAATGCACTGCGGGCGTTTTGCAATTAATGCACGTACTGCGTATCACATCTTCATAACAACCACAAGCCTAATCAGAATGTATTGTGGATCGCTTCAGCTCCCACTTCAACAGTGACATGTGATATCCGAGAAGGGGAGATGTTGCTGATAAGCTTACAGTAATAACCATCGAAGAGTAGTAGGTGGAAGAACTAGGAATGGTATGGATGCAAGTGGACCATACACTGCGGTGCACCGCTATTTAGGATAGCGTTTCTAGCCGGTAATTTGGCGTAGCACGAAGATCTCCGGCAGACAAGTGACATTTACCTACTCAATGCAACAGCAAAGGCTTTCACGTCTCATGGTCACGTTGTTGTTTGACCACCGCGCGATTTCACCCGAATTTTGGCAGTCTCAATATACAGTGCCTGACATGAAAAATGCTCAGCCGGCAAGTGGAATGAGTGATTCAACCATAGTGCGCTGTGCAACGCGATTGGTTGACCAGCTGATCGCGCATCCGAGTGTTCCGGAACACCCGCCGGTGTAAGACCATGTTGCCCACACGGTCAGTCCACTTAAGGTGGGCTAATTGGCGGAGACGCCGATGGTCAAGCGAGGCAAGTCTGCTCATATATCCGTTGAGAACAGGTCACATTTCCGAACCGTAGAGCGTAAGAGAACGCACACAGACATTATACACCCTTCTTTTCAGCGACAACGGAACGTCTTTCGGACGCCACAGGTAACGCAGGTTGGCAAAGGCAACTCACGTCTTTGCTATCCTCGCGGATATCTCATGAGCATGTAAAGGTGTCTACAGTCTCAAGTGGATTGCCTGCAATAAAGAAGATAGGAGTGAGAATACCCGGGTCTTTTGAGAAGCACTTTACACTTCGAAGGTGCACAATGGATTCCATGCAAACCAGCCATGTTCAGCATGGCCTGCATGTATTAGTCAGAGTGGCTAGGTTAGACACTATCATCTACATACTCCGTTCCGTTCAACTTAGCTTAAGAGAGAGACTTAACATCCAGTTCACTACATTCCTCAAACACATCTTCCAGAACGTCATCAATGACACAGTTCAATTGGAAGGATGTGATCGAACAGCCCTGACGAGCACCACTGGAAGTGACGAACGCCCGAGACAGCTGTTTGTAAACCGTAGCCTTGCCTGGAGAGTGGTCATACAGTGGTCTGAACCGATTGACCTATTTCCATGAAACTCCATCGAGAAAGCAGCTCCAGAGAACGTAAAAAGCAACAGAATCGAAAGCAGCCTTCACGTCCTAAAATCCACGACAGTCGGATGCCTATGGGAGTGCCAATATTTCAAGGTCCGTCGCAGTTTAAAAATGCGGTCAACACAATCGATCGGACCAGAATGATGCCTGTTCCTCACTTATCTGACTCTATCTGTGCATAGTGAACCGATGTACAATGAGGCCAGTGAGTAACCTGGACGCAACGGACACTAGAATGATGCCTCCGTGGTTGTCACATAGAACTGCCTCTTTTTGGAAATGGGGATTGCTGTTGATAAGCACCAACCACAAGGCACCTCTTCAGTTTTCACATCCGTCCGATGGAGTTTCGTCAGTTCTGATATCAAATCCTCGCTACCATCCTTGATGAGACAATCAGAGTGGAGATCTGGTTCAAGTACCTTGCTACGCTTCAGTGACTTGAACTCCAGAACTACTTCTGCATCCGACGAAAGGTCGTCTGGAACGCAATCATCGGTCATTCGGGTCACGTCGTCCACATGGTCCGGTTGAGGGCAGCTGCACTGGTCCTCAAAGTTTTCAGCCCACCCGTCAAGTGGGCACGATTGGCGACTGATATGTGAACCATCTTTTTCACGCACGATCTCACTCACACCGACTCGACGGCCACTATAACCAGAGCCAGGTGGAATCGAGCGCCGCTTGTTCATGATATTTATTCACGTGACAGAATTCCACCTGTGTGGCAAATGAACGAATCCGTTGGAACAGACCTCTTCACAGTATGCTTTCATAGCTGCTGCGATGTGTTCCCAGCGTTCGTTAGGTTCTCCCACCTGTCTGGAACCGGGCAATTTGTTCATCAATGCTTCCTGGTAAGCGTTCTTTACACTCTGCTCGTTCAAATTCCAGTTAAGTATGTTGCACTTGTGAGTGTATGATCTCTGGGCAAATGACGGATCAGGATGGGCACACACACGTCAGCACGCTCCGCGTTCAGTTGGTTGCCTGAGAACGCACGACGGTCTTTGACAAAGTGGTGCCATCTATAACTGACTGGTATGTGATCGGGTTGTGTCCATATCTGAGCAGTCTTTCGCCACTGTCAGTGCGGTGTGCTCTGACATCAAACAAAGCTCTCAACCGCTTCTCCTCTGGAGAAAGACGACCGAGCCAAATATTCAAATCGCTTGCTTGTATAATGATTTCCGAGTGGTTGGTCTGTCTGAGAAGACCAACGAGGGCGTCAGAGAGCGCATTCTCGGTAGCATCGAAACAGCACTTCGTTGGAGCTTACGCCGACATGATGACGATACATTACTTGTTCCTGATTTGCGTTGCCAAACTTCAACCGAAGTATTGCGTCTGATAGCGCACAGTTTATTGTTCAGTGCGGTCCAATCGAGCAAGCTTTGTTGTTCTCTGGAACTGAGTGCGATTCTTACTCCGACTTGGCTTCTAGATTCATCTTCAGCGTCACCAGAAACTCTGAGAAAAGTGCTTGTGTCGATAGTTAACTGGATTTAAAACATTGAACCTTTATCTACTTCATCGAGACAGCAAGGCGAAATATTGCGTGAAGCAAGCATTCCTTTTATTCCCACCATTCGACTACATGATATACGTCAGGCGCATGGCGACAAACGTGAGCTTGATTGGATAACGGTGCTAGAATCGTAAACTCACGTCTGCGACACACGGTACATCCCAGGCTCCAGAGTTGAAAGTGTGCTTATACGTGCAACTTACCTGTGATGAGTGACCAGGTTTTACAGCCTTTTGCACCGAAGTAAGGGTGACAGCCTACTGAAGTCCTCAAATAAATGTTGACCGGTTACAAGACCAAGGGCCTAAGAATGGATCTCGGTGATAAACTTACGGGAGTGAATGCTGCGGGACAGTGTGTCATTGACTTCTGCCATAGAAAGTTGCCTATCTATAGAGTCGCGGAGTCACGTTTTTGTATCACTTATATGGTACATCTGCCATATTTTAATACCGTTGTATGGTGAACGCCACAACGGCCCCCGCGAAGTGGAGGATAATGATTTTCGCCGCGATATTCTTTCCAGCACTCAGTGTCCATCCACCCATCCATGCATAAGAACCGCCTCGACGAAATCCATGTGGTGCGTTCACAAAATGTATTTCATCTTCAAACAGTTATTACCGCTCCCATTACGAAGGTGCCCTGATCTAAAGTACGCTGCAGCAATTGCAACTCTACTTACCTCAACCAGAAGCTAACAGCTACGCTGTTATAATAGCGCAGTAAATGGGTTGACGAAGTCGTAAGGTAGCCACAATTACTTTCAGCTCAGTTGCACATATAAAGTTGAACGACCATGACCGAAAGTCCAGCTATGAGTTCCACCCACTACACCCGCCTTTGTTTAAACGAGTATCCGAGTGGTTGTACTCACAACGCTGCCTGTTTTTTGAAAGCTCAGATATTCTTGTCAGCACCGGCACAAGTGCAGATGCTTCATTAGTAACGAAACTCAAATCAAGAAACGACTCAGAAGCAGAATTACCACATTCCATATTCCTAACATCAGTTGAATCGCACACAAATTGATCGGCATGTCTGTTGCGGAAGAGTATTAGGTAAATTGAGTATTCTGCGGCAATTGGTACCGATATTATTCAGTATGAGTCCGTTGGAAGGTCAAAGTTCGTTGCCAGTTTAAAAGGCCGCTTTAACGGCCTCCAGACCAAGTATTTTGGCTCTTGAAACCTATTGTTTTAGAAGCCTGCCTGGGCTTTCACTGGCTGTCGTACAAACCACACTCTTTCTCGAGCTCAAGAAAAAGTGAACATACCAAGAGATGTGGCATTTTCGAGTGCGCTCGAACTACACAACTGCTCCATTTTGCTAAAGGTGCTCAGCTGAAGACAGTAGGTTTGAACATCCCAATCCGCTCGGCCAACTTTCCACCTTTTGTTTGATGCAGTGACTATCATTGTCCATATTCGATGTATATGGAACTCCTCTGCTGGAAGTCTTTCCAGAGGCAGTGAATGTGAAATCAGCACGTAGTGAAGTGGTGCGACTAACCCCAATTCAACGCAAGTGGGAATTCTTTGCAGTCAGTAAGTAGTAATCGTGTTGCAATGGACCAAAAAGTTCACATGTTTGCGTTTCCGGGCTTTACTTAACATTGACCGTAAAACCTACTTTGTTGACTTAGGGTGAAATCCGCGAACACAGCAGACTATCGTGTGCTGTTTAAACAACGTCAGTCTCACTTTCTGACCATTAACATACCATTCATGCCAAAGAATTAATGTTTTCTATGTTAAAATGTCCGAATCGTAATTGACCCAAAATTGCATAACGAAGTGCTTGATGTGCAATGATCTCATGGTTAGACAAAAAAAACCTTCACTGGGAGTTGGGCGCTTCTCGTGACGAGTAGTGTTGTGGAAAACTGCATCTTGTACTCACATCCCATCTTTTCTATATGACCAGAATGCCAGGGCTAAAATATTTATCTTATCAGGAGTCACCTGCACGTGACTAACCGGTAATTGGTGAACTAAAAGAAAATCGAAGCTTCCAATCTACAAAGCAAGTGTGCTTGCAGTGTTAGACAGCATACTGTTTTTGGACAGGTGATGTTGGATCTCATAGGGGTTCGCTTAGAGGGCAATGCTGTCTCGTGTAAACACTCTTTCCAAGAATTTGGCGAATGATGTACAGAGGTGGTAAATTAATGTTTTCTTGCTCAAATATGATTGTAAACCAGATAGGTGCTTTTGAAGAAACGTCGTCGCCCGATAATCAGCGAGCTCTCCTCTTTGATTTGTCAGTCGCACTTCGGCATCTCAAATGTTCGGTAGGGATTGAAAGAAGGCTCCATCTTGTTGACACCCAATTAATGTTCGAACTCGGAATTTAGGATCTAATTGAGTGCCAACTTGGAAGCATTGACCCAATCAACAGGAGCTTCTCTAAAGGGAAACCGCATGTGGTGCGGTTTGCAGAAGAATGTTGCACCGCGAGAACCATAAATTCTATTTCCTCAACCGCGCCTCGAGTACATGCACACATATGGAGTATATTCACTGAGGGACAATCAGATTAAAGATCACACAAATTAGATCCACAAACGTATTAGGAAATTAACAGGACCTAGCTCTTCCTTTGCTATTGGATGACGCAGACTGGACAAGCTGATTGAGACGTTTAAGTTTCTCAAATATTTGCCAGATGCGGATAATTTCCTTTTATTTCCCAGCTATTTTATGTATGATGACGAACTATTGAAATGAAATGTCCCTGATGTTAGTATCCTTCACTGCAGTAATTTCAGGTGTTGATTAATAGTGTTTCTTGGAAATTACGGAGCGTCTTCGCTCCATTGATGTCTATGATCATTTCTGATTTTAGTATTAAAATTTTGATCTGCTTATGTGACTGATTTTGTCCGAGTTGCTCAGATGGCGGGTTTATTTTGTTATTCTCCTCTGCCTGTGTTTTCTTCCTCAGTCCTTTCTCCCCTCGGCTATTTCACTTATTTTCTGCTCCGACAGTTAAGCGTCTAGATGAGGTTTTTTGGTGGCAGTAGCCCTACATTGAACTTGTGTGCTAATCGTTGAACATGTCACATCGACTGACGGCTTTTAATTCACACGTTACTCTGTGATGAATGAGGGGCGAAGTTTTTCTTTCAGTTATCGCAGCACGGTGTGGTTCTCCACAAATATTGCTAGCTGAACTGAATCTACCCTAAAAACTGTCTACAAGTCTTATGAAAGTGGTTGTAAAGAGGAAATGAATAGTTAGCCCACAAAGTGGATGCGTAATGCAAAGGAAAACCCGTTTTCAAAACAATGCGGCTAGTTTTCAATGCAACTGACCGACTTCTGACAATTTTTTTCTTATTTCCCTTGTTAGGCTTCAGTCTGCTTATTTCTCCTGTTTTTTTCCTCGCTTGTTACTTTTTACGTTGATATTTGCACATGCTCATATTTTATTACCGTCACAACGAGACTGGACCTTGACGCGGCTTGCTTGACGGCCTGTTGGGCTAAACTGCACAGTGTGGCCACCATATCGACAGAGTCACTCATACCAGGCAGCTCAACAGGTGAGAGGTCTGATAAACCACAGTCCCCTTGGTCCTCCAGGATAGGGGTTGAAAAGAGGTTGGCATCTTTTTCTGGAAAATGTACCGGTTCTGGTACACTGCCATTCATCCAATGCTTTGTGTTCAAGGCTTTTGAGCCAGTCGCTTTGATTAAGAACCCTAATGTTTCTGTCTAGGTCTGGGCGTCTTTGCAGTATCCCAGCCCACACAACTGCGTAAGTTGACCGTCAGTGAGAACCACTGATGTGTTGATGTTTATGATGATGCTTCGTGAGTTATTGGTGAGATCAAAGACAGTTGGCTCTCTTGTATTTTATTCAACCTCGCAAACTCAAGACGTTTGTTATCCCACATAGGCCACGGACATCAGAGAAAGTTGGTGTAAATGATAAAGTTGTGTAGCTTGGTATGGTTACATTTTTTCGCTGTTCCAGTTGGCACATTTTGTTATGTTCTACCATGTGCTCATATTCGTCTATTTTCGCTTTACTTCAGAATCGTTGCTGCACCCTTTCTCAATAACGTCTCCTC
Organism: Paragonimus westermani; assembly: GCA_008508345.1. Taxonomy (NCBI): domain Eukaryota; kingdom Metazoa; phylum Platyhelminthes; class Trematoda; order Plagiorchiida; family Troglotrematidae; genus Paragonimus; species Paragonimus westermani. Next base: position 181,562 of record QNGE01000791.1, on the reverse strand, counting down.
TTTGTACTCCCATCTGTCAGACTACTATAAATGCCGTTTGTTGGAGCTTTCTTAGTGCTCTTCTGCTCGTTTAGCCACATCATTAACAGCCAGGATATCGAATGGAAGTCGCTTTATCCTGCTTCCAAGATAAGTCCTGCTGGAGTGGCCTCAATGTCCAAGGTGGACTCAGACTTCACTGTCGTGTCCGATGCTTCCCTTAACGAAACACTACACAAGGCGTGGGAGCTGTTCAAGTATCATTTCAAACGTGACTTTGCCAACCCGTTGGAGCAGCTTAAGAGGTTCACTATATTTGCTAAAAATTTTCTACGGATGATGAAACACAACGAATTATACATTAAAGGCAGAGTGCTTTACAAAATGGGTGTGAATGAATTCAGTGACAAGGTACGTTCTGAAAACTCTCCCCATTATTAGTAGACTGAGAAAGAGCTTCAACACTTACGGGGCCTAAAAATTCAGCCCGGTGCTACAAGGAATGGATCAACTTATTTACTAACTTCCGCAGTCCCACCAAAATCTATAGACTGGAGGGATCTTGGGGCTGTTACTGAAGTGAAAAATCAAGGGAACTGTGGTTCCTGCTGGGCCTTTTCTGCGACAGGTGCTATTGAAGGCCAACATTTCAGAAAAACCAAGAAACTAACCAGTCTATCCGAACAGCAACTAGTCGATTGTAGCTCTGGATTCGGAAATAATGGTTGTAACGGTGGTCTGATGGACAGTGCTTTCCAGTATGTTCGGAAAGCTGGCGGAATAGCGACCGAAAAGAGCTATCCTTATGTTTCGGGTGAGACCTCCGAGGCAAATCCCGAGTGCAAATTTAACGTGACCATTGCTGCAGCCACAGTCACAGGTTATGTGGATGTGCCCCAGTTTAACGAATATGCTCTTCGCCAGGCTTTGGCAATGCATGGTCCTATTTCAATAGCTATCAACGCTGGCCTACCAAGTTTCCCCAGTTACAAATCAGGTAATTTTCCGGTGTTTTGTGGGATTTTATGTGACTACCATATTGGATAATCTCTTTAGGAATACTGCTGTCCTGAACGCTTCAGCTCTACCAAACGTCACTTACGTAGGTTAAGGAAAGTATGCAATTTAACGTTGAATGTTAGACATGGCTGTCACTATTACCACCGGCATCCTCATGGGTGTTATCATTCAGCACCGAGGACACGTGTCTTCCCTAATTGGAATTTAACCATTGTTTATCTAACAAACTAACGCGCTATAGTCTCTAATTCGTTTAGGACGTTGTGGACTTCACAGGACCTCTCACAGTTAGACACAATATTTTTCGCCTGTACCGAAGCTTGCTGTCTGGGGGGCATTTTAATACCATCATATTTGCGCTCTATCTGGCCACTTTCTAGAATCCTGCCTACTGCAAATTTCGGTTCAACAAGGAGCCTGGGCAATCTTGCCGTAGTTGGATGCCGACGATATGATGTCATAACCCATAATCCAGTCCGTGATTGGTAGTTTATAGCACGAGTAAATGTTTTTATCCCTCTCTCATGCATGAAAAACTATTAGCACTACAGCCAATGTAGTTTTTCTGAAATCAGAAAATCTTGTATGACGAGTGTACGTTTCAGGTGTATAACCCACGGACGAACCAATCCGTTTTTCCGTGTTGTCAGTCTTTTTTCCGTCTCCACTATATTTCAGCCGCCGCTGACATCGGTCAGCATTTGCGCATACCTTGAGTTACGTTGCTGGTGTATATCGAACTGTTCGTATACTTCACTGCCAATATAACAACTTGGTGCTCTTCCCTTATTCAGTTCCCTGTTCCAGCCTCACTCTTTTTGCAGTACACGAAAGGGTAACAAATAAATTACTCCCCATCTAGGTTTTTGCAATCAAGTTTTGTATTCCTTTTGCTGAGGCTAAAGCCAATTGTTCAGGAAGGTTACTCATTAGAAGATTCTGTGTTTAAGAGTTGAGTGTTTCTGGTCAGTTTTGTGATCAGCCATTTTGTTATTGAATGAAAGAAATGTGGGAACCTAAAGTGAACAAGATTAAAACGGCCAGGTATATTGAAACGAAAACGAGTGGTATTCATGAGCACCCGTTTACCAGTGATTATTTTCGAGGAAGTCCGGCAGTTTATCCGACTCCTGAACACTAGCGGTACGCGCCAAGGCAAAATCCTTCGAGAAGACGTTTCAAAGCATACAGATACCAACACTGAAGCCATAGCTCATATCGTTACCCTATATTGTTGGGTGATCTCTAAAATGAGTAATACTGTCCATTTAGATGATGGGCCTAGTTTGATAATTGGATGAATGCGAACTTTTTGAACTAATATCAAACAGAAATACTGATCACATGAGTTAACCTTCGCGCACCTGAATATTTTTGATGTGCTCGCTAGCGGACTACCTCGTTGTTCACACACTTACCCCCGCTTTGATTGTTGCTGCCACCGATGGTTTAACACTACAGTTACGTTTGCGGCTTCTCTGCAAACAGGCCACGTCTGATTGTTGAGCAACAACTTGTGCGTAGACGCTCCCTTCATCAGTAACCAAATGACTTTTACGACGTCGAAGATAATGCAAGTTAGTCTTTGTTACTCCTTGTTATATTGTCAGCACTATTGAAACCTAGCGAGATAATGTTGTCCAGGCATGTGAAACGGTCCACAGGGTAAGTCGGATTGTCTCAGTAATGAACATGGCGTGGAAAAATTCCGATCTTGAAATAGCGTTTTGTGTTTTGAAGGCCTGAAGTGTATTCCAGGTATAGTCTGGTCATTCATGTCGTTCCACACGGTCTGCTTGCTCTCAGCAGAGGGGCTAAACAGAACAATGTCGTTCGCATTTGCCGTTTTGGTCAACTTAGTGACAAAAAGAAACTGCATACGAAGATCGATAGATCCCTCAGCCACACCTTCTGGTATGTCTTTCATGACAAAGTTTAACAGGATGGTAAAGATAAGGTATCCCTGGCGACCACCACTCGGAGTAATAAACCGCCTATGCTGTCGAGCACACACCCTCATTCTACCTGTAGAGTAAGGATGCAATGATCTCTGAAACCCAGTTGACAAGAAGGCAGCTCCAGAGAATTATGAGTCATGAATCATAACAGGCTGCAAGTCTAGTACTACCACACCTGTCGGTTCTCTAAGATCCATTGCAGGGTAAAAGTGCATCCAAGATCTGATTGAAATCTTACCTGTTTCTCGATTTTAGTGGGCGTCACGTAGATTTCGTGCCTACTTTTTTTAACCGTAGTCACTGTTGGTGAGCACCGTGCACGCTCTTTCTCAGTTTTTCACACTTTCTCTAAGCGTCATCAGTTCTGATGTCGATTTTTCACCGAATCTTTTGAAAGTAAAGGGTGGACGCATATCTGTACCTGGCCACATGATGCACTTAACTTCGGAATCACGTCTGATTCCAATGGAACACTCTCTGGAATTCCATCCTTGACCCATCGACTCCGTTTGTCTGTATAGTTTCGTTTTGGCCGGTCGAACTGCTTAACCTGTCGCCGCAACCACTTTTTCGTAAACTACCCTTCATTCTACAATATGGCTTCTCTGACACCAATTGGACGACTGACACAGCCACGAACCAAGAAGAATAGCGTTCTGCTATTCCCTCACACGAGGCTCTCTTCACCTATTTTGATCGTTCAGCCTAGTTGTGCTGAGGCTTTTGCCTCACCAGTTAAACACTTTGCGATTGAGTTCTCCATGAACGTCGCATTATTCGAAGCCTGGAGGATTTACGGGATGCCTTTTACAAGGTTCGACTTGATTAACCTACAGTTCTCTCACATTTGCAGTGTTTCTTCATTACGGATATTTTCATGACAGTTTCTCATTGTTCTCTAGCCTCTTTTTGTTTGAATTTATCTCGTTGATTTGTTCGTCAGTGCCACCCATTGGGCGTTGTTTGTACCTTCTGCCGAATGCCAGTTGATCATCTTGCATTTGCGACAGCATGCCTTATAAACAGGGCACAAAGAAAACGAGCATGTTCTAAATACAGGTGACTACTTATAAATGCACGGCAGTCTTCACCAAGGTGACACCACCTGTTATGCGAAGTGGAGAGCTGGTGACTAGGTGTAGTGCAATAAAGTCGATCGCCAAGAGGTAAGCCACTGTAAATCGGGCTGCTATCGCAGGTCGGAGGCGTCGCGACTCTCACAAGCGGTGGTTACAAACTTTAGGTGAGATAGCGTCTCTTCAGACACAGTGACGGGAACACTGCCGCCGTTTGGTTGAATTGTCATAATGGCTCTGATCAATGAAAATTGTAAAGCAGTTGCCTTACTGACAACGTCTTATTTTCATTCATTGCTTGGTTGCATAGTATAGGCATCTTGTCGAAGGTTTGACTGTTGTCATAGACGTTTTTACTCATTTAACTATTTCCTATTTCTTCTGGGTTCGCTCTTTTCTTCTTGACTGTATGACAGTTAAACATCAGTCCGAACTAGTGATTTGTTGCTGTCTTTGCTGATGAAGTCACACCTGTACTTGACTACTGTATGATCATTTTTGTCTACAATTGATATCCACATGGCCATATCTGCTTAACGCAGCACTTCTTGCACTAGACTATGATAATCGAGATGTACAGACATCGACGTAACACAATAGATTAACACTTTGCTCAATATCTGTAGTTGGAAGTGTAAAACATACAGCTTATGTGTCGTGTACAAATAACGACAGACAGTGTGTAGGAATGTATACATTCACACCATACACTATGTAATCATCATTGCGGTAACCCGGTGGATAACTTCGGGGACTTTAGTGTCGCCTAGCGATTTCTCATCGACATAGCTTTACTAAAGGTCACGATTGAGGAGCGCTGTTTTGAAGTTGAATGGATCAGCTTGGTGACCTGCTGCTTATAAAAGTAGATGAGGATGTCAATGGCGCATTCTTGGCAGCATCCGAATTACTACTGTTTGGGCGCTAGCCGATAGGATAAACTTTCAACGCCTTTCCGCTTTGTTTCGACAGACTTAGACCGATGTTTTAACTCCTACAGCACACAAGTACGACTATTTATTAGAATACATTCGACCACATGTTCTTTCCCATAGTGTTCTACTCTTCCCATGTCAATTTGACCATAAGATTCGGCGTCGCCAGAGGCTATAGAGGAGGAGCGCCTAGATTGACAGTCATATACAGAAGAGCCCAAGTGAATAACAACACTGGAGTCGATGACGCACAGCACACATTGGGCAGGCAAAATTGCGAGAGCTCTTGCTAGGACTGTTTGCTGACCCAATCATCGGAAAGTCTAGACACTAAAAGAGGCAGTGTCTGCCAGTTTTCTTTAATTTTTTGGTGCAAGAGAGACCAAAACATTGACTGGCGACTTAGAACAGGAAGTGGTTAACACTTGTATATTGGTATAAAAACGCTAACCTCCGGTACTTTTTGGTCGTTTGTGTGGTGGAATAGGGTTAACTTGGAGAGCCCCATTTGGAGCCAATTAATAAGTGAGGGTTTACCTAACTGGATGACCTAATGAATGAGACTGCCTTCTGACTTTGGTTTCATCAATTGACTACACTACCTAGAGACTCTGTTTACAGACGGCTACAATAGTGACTATACCGCAGAGCGTCCGTGTATTTTATACACCACTCTAGCTTTAACAGTGTTAAATGGTTACGAACGGATCAGTACAAAATTCTAAAAGGGCCCCTTCGAGTGATTCGGCATCACACGTTCAACACTGGATTTGGCTAGTTTTGAAATCATAGGCGCACATCAGGTCGGGAAGACCGTTGCCATTGTGAGGGAGACGGATACACTTTTGTGAAACTCTAATGAGAGCATTGTGAGAACTGGCTGAGTTCAGAGTGATCCACACTGTGTGTATGCGACCATAATGGTGCTATTTTGTCTAACTCGGGCCTCCTGATCACATCATAGTCATCATCATTCACAAGAAAAATTCACGATTCGCACGATGTATAGCTTTGATGAAGTTAAAGAGGGCCAAGTCAGATATCAAACGGCTGTTAGCTGTTCGCACTTATTTAACAACCAACAGACTGGTTACGCAGTGGTGACCATTACAAATTTGTGTTGCTCTAGCGAAAGAAGGGGTTTAGATGTCAGGAATTTCTTCTTAGCATTGCCCAAGGTGCTCTTGAAAGCACGCGATAGCACTACTGGTCCGACCAAACCAAGTTTTATTTTCAATCCCACTTTCGTCTATCGTGCAGGTATCTTCGCACTGTCGAGTTGTGCGGATGCATCCGTTGAAATATCAAGGCACAAGCAGGCCAACTAGTTGCTCAACACTTTTGCTGACGCCGGTTTAGGACGACGGACAATACTTTTCACAAGCCTTGACATGTTCCGCAATATGAATTGACTAGTTTGGTTGCTAAGGTTGAGCGAATAGATCTAGAGCCAGGTTGTGTTTACGACCCCAGAATTTAGGTGCTTTTTCGGAGCGCTTTTGGCCTGCAAGATGCGGATGTTTACTGTTGACGCAACATCTTAGTCACTTTCGCTTGCGAGGCAGATATCCCTGATAGACCCTGTAAACGTGATATTACCACTGGTGCCTTGGTTAAGGATGTCATGTGACAATTGTTTCGCAACATAGCCTACTCCATTACTGTTCGTTGGTCTTAGTGGTCTGTTTCAGACCTAATCGTACACTCATTACAAGAGGCTTGATATTTTTACACGACTAATTTTCGTTCTGTAAAACAGGTTACAAAACTGGGGTTTGATATTCATCCGTGCATGATGACATTATGTTCCTATGTTGACGGCTGTGCATTTGCGTAACTAATCCCGTTTTTGCTTAAGTCTAACGGTGGCTAAACTTCGACTTTTATCTTCCAGTCGTTGAGGCGGTGAGTTCCAAGCAAGACACCCAGATGACAATTTCGTGTCTGACAATGGATTTTATGTACTTAACGCTGTATTCGGTTTCGTGCAATAATGACTATGAAGGGTATAAAGTGTATGAGTAAGTGAAGCGGTCGGGATACGGGGAATAAAAGCTGATTTGCGAAAATATGGCTACCTACGACGCGATCGCTGCTGATGAGAATTTCTCACAAGGTCCGACAGTGTTGCCAACCAAATTGCTCGTTTGTTTGTGAACCCCACTCTGGGAGTTAGCAACGTCTTGCTAATACAAAGCGTGGAACTGAAGTTCTCATGCCTCGTACACTTGTCATACTTTGGTATGCAGGCTCTCGTCCTTCCTGCCCCAGCATATGCGGACAGAATGTGCTATGGTAAGCAATGGGCTGACAACGAGGATTATGGTACGGAAATAGTATACTCTTCTGACAGGTAGACTACTCAGTAACTACTTAGTGGTTGTTAAGCTGATTAACTTCAGGCGCCTCAGTTGTAGCTGTTCCATTGTCTCGTTTTAATCCACGTTTATACCCGACCTCTGTTTCACTTACGCTAGTCGAACAGTGCTGAGTTCAAATGAAACATTTACCCTTTGTAACCGTCCATCACTCTAGTGTTTGATAAGAAAAGGGTTTTGTATTCACAGGTGGTCGTCACCGGTTGACGTTAATATTTGTCGTCAGTAACATATTTTATATTTTAGACTTTATTGTTTTTCACCTTCTTCTTGTCTCCTGTGTAGCAGCGTATGACTTCGAACGATCGCTTGTTCATGTTCGTATACCAATGAAACCCGATGAAATAGGCTCTGTTTTTGATTTAATGGTTTATTGGTTCTCTTTTTTTTAGCATACTGATACCAATAAACTGAGCGATTCGAAGTTTTTACCGTTTGTTTCGCTTTCAGGCATTTATTACGATAAAGATTGCTCCGGCGATCTGGAATCTTTGGATCACGGCGTTTTGCTGGTGGGCTACGGAGAAGAGAATCGAGTACCTTATTGGATAATCAAAAACAGTTGGGGCGAAGGTTGGGGCGAACAAGGGTACGTTAGGATTCTTCGCAATTCAAAAAATATGTGTGGTGTCACATCTTCCGCTTCATACCCCTTGGTCTGAACTGTGTACTCCATCAATTCGAACGCTTCGGTCAATGTTGACCGTTTTATAAACATACCCATCTTAATCCGTTCTTTATTTCATATACGTTGATAGAAGCAAACTTTTTGTGCGCTTAACTTTTGTTTGCTTCATTTGTAAAATTAAATGCTACATTTATCCGCTCATTTCGCTTCTTTTGTTATGACAATTCGCCCACACTCGTATACTTTCAGGCTCATTTTAAGTTCAAATAAATGGCGTTTTCTGGCTCCTCCATCGTATATTCCTAACTAATTTTGGGTACATGCTGCTCACACTCTGTTTCCTTGGACCAGCTGACATTTTGTTGACCTGATGAGTGGGGTAATTGATCTATCCAGGAAATGAAGTGTGATCTTTCTACATGTGGTACAGAAAGGTTGGTGTATCGGTGACAAAATCGACTACGGAATGTTTATCCGAATAATTATTTCTAGTTGGAAATGGTACTTAGTGATTTTTCAGAGATCGACATAGTTTTGTCACTGACACAGTTGCCGAAGCCGAAGTTATGATCTATGGGCTTGAATTTTTAGTTGAATAGTTCATGATGAAAAGGAAATTGTCTCCTCCAACTTATCACACGAGTCAAATCATCGTTGTTAGCAGGGCTTGCAAATTTGGTATCAAGACAATGGATACTAAAAACTTCCCCGGTAGTTTGCAAAGTGTTGAAGACTGGAATTTCATTACTAGATACCGCTTGGGTTTTAAAAGTGAACGTGAAACAGAATGCTTCCGCACCGAATATTAGAGGGTAACTTAGTTTTAAACACCAGTTGGTAGTCAATTACATCTTGTCAGTGGACATTTATCAAACGGGCTTACACCGTAACTCGCGCGAATTCGGTTGCAACCCATTTTGTCACTGGTTGGTAATCACGTGTTATTTCTATACATCAAGCAAACGTTCATTTTAGCATTTGTTCTACCGTGCCATTTTATTTGAATCCAACGCATGACCACTGACCTCCCTTAAGCGCCGTATCCATCAAACGTAGTGACATTCATAATGCTACCACATTTCGCCCACACCGATTTCACCCTACGCATTCTTCTGCGTCCTGCAGGCTTAAATATAGCTGCTTAAACAGTAACACATTGTAACATGTTCCCATCTGATACATGCTCAGTACACCACAAACATCATGATAAGTGGCAGCTGGTCTTTGGCTGTCAGGTATGGGTAAAATGGTTTGACGTAGGTCACCTGACCCTTGTGGGTACACACCTCGTAAAGTTTGTATAGGTCAGTCACCTGATCGAATAACACTGTGCTTCCGAGTTCGATGTATAATCTACTTTTCTGCCTAGTTTCTGCTTTGCAAAATACGGCGTGATCCACTCAAATGATGTGGTCTTCTGCCTATCAAGAAAACTATCAGGCCCGCTTGTAAACACCGGTTGGGAACTCACGAATCAACGGAATAACAAGTGTCATGTAATCCAAAATGATCATCCAGCCGAGTGTACTGAGACACACTTGACTACAGGTTATCTAACTGACGGGGTGCCAGCCTATTCGGAGGTCACTGGTTAACACGAGGGAGACATTGAATGCTTTAATGACCTGACTTCAGATTAATACGAGATGGTCAATTTCAAAGTAGTAGACATCTTCTAGGAAGTACCTTGTCAGTAGATACAACGGTGTGCCCTAAGGTGGGGTCGGGGGAGTTCTAATGGATAGGTTTTTAAGTGTGAATTCACTTTGGAGCTTTACATTTATACGGATCCATTATTTTGACTATGTTTGTCTGTTTAGCCCGAGTATACATGAAGCTGGTTGCCGTGGAGTGTTGGCTTTTATTACCGAACATTGGATTGGATTAAACCATTTCACTTTCGGAAACTCGACCTCCATGATAAGCTGGTGATAAGGCGGATCGTTTCATTCACTCGGTGGGAGTATTAGCAAGCATTAAACGCCATGATCGCTGTGACCCGCACAAATTTAACTGAACCCGTGATGCATAAAAGTCGAGTTGGTTACACGAGAGATACGAAAATCTGATATGTTTAACCAACAACGAAGTTGGTGATAACATGTTTGATTTGGGAGCAAACACTGAAAGACTTCACTTTGTGCAAAACATATTTCGGTTCAACAGAAAGATGCACGAGACCATTGCTTGTCAGTTATCTCTGCGATGCACGCTATCAAGGCCAGACCTGACAGTATTTTCTACACCAACCTACAATGTGGTAAACTGCACAAAACTGTCCGATGGATAAGACCAATGGGATGGTGCACGCAAATTACAGCTTGCAAAATACCACTACTGATCAGTAGAATGAGTAACTACACTGTTTTTTTTAGCTCGGCCGATGGCAATTCTAGGCACTGTTCAAACAGGAGTCTCAGGTTTCATTGCTTATAGCCAAATCATCACGCGAGGACTGCCGGATCTTATTCAACTGCTACCTATAATGAAAGATAAGACTGGAAAGAAGGTTGTGACTATTAATCAGTTATATTTAGAGTACGAAGTTCTGTTGTTAGTCAGGCGTACTCCGTATCCACCACAATGGTAAATCCATTGTATCTTACCAGATATGCAACCGTGTGTAATCAAATTAACAATGATGCAACCTTAAGCAAAACTTTGGTCTCACTATAAATAATTCAGACTCGGTAATATCCCAAGTGGCCCCTGTGAAGCGTCAATTAAAAGAAGTCATTAGATAAAGCTGAAAAGTGGGACTCATAGCAAAGCCCTTTGAGAAGAAAAAGTTGTCTTTGAGGGCTAGATACTAATGAGGTTTTACAGCACAGTATATGTTATGAATGCTAACCAGCATGGTGACATTATTCAGCACTGGTTTTGTAACGTGTTCTCCGGAAATGCCTTGCAACTGTTCACACGCATCAGTCGGTATGCCATTGTTACCTTGGTTTCCAATGATTCAGCTTTCAAGCATTCTTATCTATTTGTATAACAGTTTCTTCAATACATATGAAAGGCAACATTGTGCACAGTTAATTAACTTTCATAAATGACAGGTAAAACAAACAGGTTGTTGTTTAGGCCTAGTTAAAAATCATTGGTGTGTAGACGCAGGTCGAACAAAAATGACATAATCAATGTAAGGTAAATGAGCATGTTGCGCAAGCAACTTTCATGCACACAACAAAGAATGGTAGGTCTTGGTAAACGTCACCCAACCGAAGGTCATTTGCTCGATGTTTTGATTACGTAATGGTGGGGTAAATCAAATCATCGTTTGCCAAGAAGGGGCTATATTTGACGGACGAAGTTAGATTCGTTTCTTGTTGTGACCACAGCTCAGTTACGGTGCACCATCGTCTAAACCAACCACTTTGAAGTATACTGAAAGATCAGATACGACGGGCGCAACTGTAAGCGAGCTGATTAATCAAATGGGAAGGAAATAAATCAAAAGAGCGTTGTAGCCCGTAAGTTTTGTTGATTGCAACCGATTACGCAAGTTATACTATTAAATTCACCTCATGTTTTGTTGATCTGAACCAAATAGTCTGCTAATGACAAAAATCACAAACCTATCTCGGTGGTAGTTGAATATGAAATCTTTCCATCTTCTCGTCTACTGTGGATATTAATAACTATCCCGGATTTCGAGTTCCGCATCTGCCGTAAAAATGAAGGGCAAATATTTGGTAGAAAACAAATGAACTCTCTTTTTTGCCGACAGTAAAGGCACTTTTCAATATGCTAACCATATTACCGATGATTTACATCAAAGCATTTTTGAACGAAAAACATGTGTAGACTGGTTTGAGGAACGGATTCGTATTTGCGAAAGAGGCAGTTAAATCGCCCGTTTGTTTGATGGTTCGTGGACATTGTTTGCACCAGGTGTTTCATTTTTGTTTCTGATGGTTGAAGTTGGTAAGTCGACCGGACGATTTAGGTGTTAGGTTTCTCGCAAAGCTCGGAGAACATTGAATGAACCGATTTGTGGCCTGTACATAACTATTCATGGGAATAAACATAGCCCAACTGGAATTCCCAGTTTGCTTTCGCTACGCTTATAAGAGAATGAAGCATTGACTGCAATACTTCACGATGCTGATCCTCAGACCAACCTTCCGGCGCAATTTTGTCTTTGTTTGACTCTGCTGAAAGTAGTTTAATCTAAAAAGAAAACTGCGTTACAAACAGGCTCCTAATGACTGCTCCTAAGCCGATGCTCCGACTGACTAGGAGCATTAGCTCATAACACAAAGGATTGCCGGATCAAACGACGTTTAAATTATGAAACGAGTGTAAGCAAGTACGACGATGAGTGTGGGTTGTCGGGTGGGCACCATGGGCATGTTGCACTGTTAGAAGTTGACGTAGAACAGTATTAATATTGCTAAAACAATAAGAGTTCTCAAATCACCGTATGATTTCATTTGCAAAAAAGACCGAAATGTTGTACCTTACTGTGTATCTCTTAGAGTGGTTTCGTTGTCTGTAATCAACTGCAGTTGGAAGCAGCTGAAAAGAACATTGACGATGACAAACCGTGTTAAAAATACTGGCGAAATTGTTTACAGTAATTATGGTTGATGGTCAAACTATGTGGTTTGACGTAGTAAATCTGTCAGCAAGGTGAGCGCACTGTGACAGGGAGATCCATCAGGCTACACTGGAGATGGACCATTTCTACACACTGATCGTCTCCGCAACCTGAAATAGTTGTCGATCTTTCATCACACAACGGTCAAGAAATGTCTCATGGAAAGTCGTTTTTGAAACAAAAGGCTGATAATTATCGGTAAACCTAGTGATCTGGCTACTTTCAGATTGTTGTTGAAATCGAGTTCAGTTGCATTATCTGATAGTGGACATTCTCATTCACATTCCATATTGAAATGTCCCGCTTTGCTTGATAACGCGACTGTTTCTAAAGTCAACTGATGTTAGTGATCAAACATTCACATATGAGTCCATAAACATAATGAGATTATGTATACATACAGACTGATGTTGCTTGAAGCAGAAAAGTCAGTTTGGTTCGACTGCGTTCAGAGCACGTAGTACTGATCTTCGGTGTCTTTTTCTTGCCACACCAGTAACCCCGTCAACAGTTCGAAAACTTGCCATTTTGGAGCATTAATCAACTCCTCCTTGAGTTGCTCGAACCATTTATGCTCGTTATCGATTTTTGCTGTAGGTTACATCGGATGCATTTACTCTTTCTTTGTAACAAAATTATCACAACAATCTATCCACTGGGACTGAATTGATGTACATTGTTTTAAATCATTCACTTTTTTCGTTGTTATAAAATTATGTTTCTCTACGTGCACACTGAGACGCCACGGAGGTTTATTTAGCGAGAGATTGCAGCCTCCATTTTCCAACTTTTGTGATAAACGGGTATGACATTTTTTGTTTTTAATTGGGACAGGTTACTTCAGGAAATATTCAGATGATTTAGCTTTCCCCATAAAATAATGTAGTCTGGTGTCTGCCAAGTGAATACAAACTCGAGTTATGCTGCCGTTGGAATGGCTCATCGAAGGCGTGAAAACAGCACCAGGCCTTGGAACAGTAGGTTAGTGTTCATCGCACTCCTCAATTTTCATTCTCATAGTGGTAGGCTTGTAACGGGTTCCGCCCTTGCTTGAGTTCTTCGGAGAGGGGCGGTTCGAATGTGCGATCAAAACTGTAACTCATCACGTTACGAACCATGGTCCTTATGGCCGGTCATCGGTCACATGACTGTCGTTTGTGACGATGTTACATCATGATTCCAACAGAAAATCGATTGGACCGGAATGTTGCCTGTTCTTCACTTATCTGACTCTATCTGTGCATAGTGAACCGATGTACAATGAGGCCAGTGAGTAACCTGGACGCAACGGACACTAGAATGATGCCTCCGTGGTTGTCACATAGAACTGCCTCTTTTTGGAAATGGGGATTGCTGTTGATAAGCACCAACCACAAGGCACCTCTTCAGTTTTCACATCCGTCCGATGGAGTTTCGTCAGTTCTGATATCAAATCCTCGCTACCATCCTTGATGAGACAATCAGAGTGGAGATCTGGTTCAAGTACCTTGCTACGCTTCAGTGACTTGAACTCCAGAACTACTTCTGCATCCGACGAAAGGTCGTCTGGAACGCAATCATCGGTCATTCGGGTCACGTCGTCCACATGGTCCGGTTGAGGGCAGCTGCACTGGTCCTCAAAGTTTTCAGCCCACCCGTCAAGTGGGCACGATTGGCGACTGATATGTGAACCATCTTTTTCACGCACGATCTCACTCACACCGACTCGACGGCCACTATAACCAGAGCCAGGTGGAATCGAGCGCCGCTTGTTCATGATATTTATTCACGTGACAGAATTCCACCTGTGTGGCAAATGAACGAATCCGTTGGAACAGACCTCTTCACAGTATGCTTTCATAGCTGCTGCGATGTGTTCCCAGCGTTCGTTAGGTTCTCCCACCTGTCTGGAACCGGGCAATTTGTTCATCAATGCTTCCTGGTAAGCGTTCTTTACACTCTGCTCGTTCAAATTCCAGTTAAGTATGTTGCACTTGTGAGTGTATGATCTCTGGGCAAATGACGGATCAGGATGGGCACACACACGTCAGCACGCTCCGCGTTCAGTTGGTTGCCTGAGGACGCAGGACGGTCTTTGACAAAGTGGTGCCATCTATAACTGACTGGCATGTGATCGGGTTGTGTCCATAGCTGACCAAACAGCAGAACTATTTTTGTAGTTGCGGTATGGCTATCTTCTGAATCAGGAAGAAGGAGGTTAGAAAAGTTACCCCCCCCCCATACAAAGAGAACTGCGGTCACCCAACGTTTGACCGTGTTCACCAACGCATTATCCAGTTTGGTCGAAAACCGTCCTGTACCATCCAAAATTATGCGCTTCTCTACTTTTTTTGATACAAGCTCACCTGAATGAGCGTCGTTGTGTTCGATATCACGGTCTAGTTAACCAATTATTACCTCTTTCTCAGGTTGCTTTCTGAGCTCGGTGTTCTGTGTACTTGTACATCGGACGTCCCATTTTCTTGTACGTTTGTCGTTAGATCATCGGGAAGTAAGAACCAATGTTGAACCGTAGACGTGCCGGATTGCCATAAATTTCCACCGACAGATGGTTTCGGTGCGCAGTAAAACTAGAGTTAAGGGAGACCAAAACGGAATTCCGCTTTGCACCCTGTGTTCCTCGATTGCCTTTCGTGGTTATTTGAAAAGTGGAACGGCAACACGTTTCCTTGTGTCCGAATCGTTTCCAATTTTGATATTTGTGGTGCTCGAATGAACGAAACGGCACATAATGTCAAACACCGCTTTGCTAGCATTCGGTTGGGGGGCTTTAATAGGGTGTTTGCATCATGCTTGTCGGTTCCTCGGCTGCATGGCCGCTGCGAAATTGCATGGGTCATAGGTAACTCCGATTGTTCTACCATGGCTGTCACGTTCCGGATGATTAAGCGTTGGAACTTCGTTGTCACATATGGCAAATTAATGTCAGGGTCCGTTTCAACCTTGTTCAAAATCCTCGTAGTAACGTCGGCGTCCCGGCTTGATTGTAGACTTCAGAGGAATATTAAACACTTGGACAGGTTCTCTGTCGTTGTCGTCAACCTGAACTTTCCACACTGTCGGTTCACCGCACTTGCGTAACTCCGTTGTTCACCAACTTGAGGTATTTATATTGAATGTTGAACAAGGACGACTGCTCCTCGAAACTATACTTCACCGTCTTTATTGTTTCTTCGGAAGTAAGATCACGAGGTTCCCTTGGTAGAATGAAATCAGTATACCTCGGATGCTCTGTAGCACTGAGTTTCCGAAGAATCATTCGCGTCTCTCTGGCATCATCTATATCAGCCAACTCCACTCGGAAGAATAATTCGTATCGGCCGACCCAAGGTTGGAAATTCACTTTGGCTTCATTGGTGCTGTTTGCGATGGTGTCCATCGTTGAATCCGGTTTGACGGTTGAATTTGCTGACATAATGGTTAAACTACATGTCAAAGTTTGGACTAACTTCCGTTGAGCCCCATCAAATTGCGCTTGTTGCTGGTGTAGGATCACTTTCATTTCTTCCATTGGAATTGTCATTTTCCCCTTATGTTACTTATTTCGCACCAAAGGTTGCCAGTTAACGGATAGTCCTGTTTAATACGCGGACACTCGTTTAGCTCAAAAAACGATCAGAGTTAGTAACGTGGCAAAATCGTTTATTGGATGAACGAGTCGAAATTAGGCTACAGAAACTGTAAGTTTATAGGACGAAACGATTACCACACGTGGCGACAAACCAAACGAGACCATCATATATGACAGTCGGAGCTGTAGAACAAATCTCTTCACAGAGAGCATCACGAAGTAAACGCGTGAATACAGTCCAAATAACGTAGAGGCGTTCGATCGCACGGCTGTATTCTGATCGTTTTGGTGGGATAATACAGATCAATCTACTCGAAGCCGGACCGATCAATCGACATGACGTGGTTCATCCCCGCGACTTCGTTAGAACATGCACCTTCTAACACAAGATATGTGACACCGACTAAGTGAACCTAATAAACGCAGTTGGTCATGACAGCTAGAGTGTAATGGTTTATACCTTTAACCGGCTTGGTCACCACCAGAAGTAGTTTTGTTGTCTGTTCATTACACACTACTGTATAGCAAAAATACGAGTCAAAAACCTACTTCGCATGGGGGTTAAGAACTTGCTTAAGCTGAATAAAAATAGTCGCAAATAACTCCAAATTGTTATGCACGGCTGTTTTTGGAAAATTTCGTTGACATTTCGATGCAAACTACGACCGGACAACCTAACTGTTAATCCACCCTTATACTAAGAGGTTAGAAATATCCACTTTCTTCCCTGTCAGAACCACTTTGTTAGTCCCAGATATTAAATTTTTACAGGTGAACCAGTCGAGATTATCGTTGTCATGATTCACTACAGAAATGTGCCCAACTTTAGCCTGTCAGCTGCTCTTACACTGTTCTGTCGACTGGCTATGCACACTCTCTAATGCCTCACCAAAAACAAGAAGCTGAATGATGGTTCGTAGTCGGTGTATCAACTCACCGGTCAATGGAACGATGACACTGACAACAGACAAATGTATCAAAAAACCAAATTACTGCGTGACAGTTGTAAAAACGTTTCTACTGAACATAAGATACTGATATTACAACCGTTCTAACCTTCCGTCCACTTATCAGTAGAAGCTGCAACTGTTCATACATTTGAAGACAATGTGTCGTTCTGGCTTTTCCAACAAACGTTATGGATAGGGTATTTCTGAGCCGCTAAGATCTTTCTTTACCACTTTTGCAGAATCAGATTTACATATATCCAACAGGAACCTAGAATCCAAGCAAAAAAGTGCAAATTATGCTAAGTATAACCCCATACTATGTGTCAGTAGTTAAGAAGTTACCCAACTAGTTCATGGATATCAACTAAAATTGAAGTCCGAGCCATGGACTCATTGATTAGACTTGCAGGAGAGTTGTTTTGTCTCCTTTCGATGCGATCTGGCAATCTGAGCAGTACCCACAAGCGAATGTGCCCAATAGCCTGCATATGATAACCTAGTTGTGCCCAAAGTGAATTCACTGTAGCAATGGACAACACGGTTGCCTCATGAAAGCATGGCCAGAGTTCTAATCCCGGCTGTGGCAGAGGCATGCACTGCTGACGAACTCTAACATGAGTGGAACTGTAGCACAGTGCTTCTTCTAAATGTGCTGGATGATCTGCCCATAGGAATGTGGAAGGTTCATTCAGCTATTGGCGAGGTTTAACCCATATATACCAGCATCCTCCGCTGCCCATCTTATTCACCGTGCTGTTCCTTCCGTCTTGTCTCTTGTTTTCTGTACACTAACTGGCGCTACAAAAACTCCAGGTAAATTTTTCGTACTCGTGAATAGCTACTATTGTCAATTGCTTTTAACTAACGCTGTGTCCCAGGGCTTACTCACTAATTGGCTAGGTTGCAAGCACCAGAGGCATTGTGAGTTTTATCTGACTGATTAACTTGCAATGCGTTAAGACGTTCACCAGTGACTTCGTTTAAAGAGACTTCAAGAGGTCACTCGCCTTAATTGCAACAGCGAAACGCAGCTCAAGACAAGCCGACAGTCACGTGTTCTCAGCCTACGTGATATAATTGGATCAACTGTTTGTTGGTCATTTGGCCAGCGAGCCTAATACTTGGGTTGTGCATAGCCTCCGTTGCCAAGCTAACCGATTCGGGTTGACCTCTAGGTTCCGAGCGCTCAATTCAGTGTCACAGGTCACCGTATGCAGTGCCGTAGTGAAACACGTGAGTGGTACAAAGGTCATCCACTAGTCCAGTGACCCGCAATTACGTGAGCGCAGTGTGGTTGCTTCCCGGTCACTCAACTAACCAACGTAAACGCAACCAAACTACGGATTCCGCGAAGCATGGCCACTCGAGAGACAGAACGGTGGGTGGTTAAAGTTTGTTTTGAGATTCGAGTTAGTTATCATACCTCTATCCAAACAGCCGTAAAATCCGCGGACGACTATGACGACACACAAAATGGAATGGTCAGATGGTTTTCATGTCGAACTGTGGATCAAGTAATAACTACTCCAGGGGGCAAACAGGTTTATATTGCGAAAGCAGTTGAGATGAGTGAGCAGAACCATGGCATACATTTGGCGCTGACCTTGACAGAAGGTTTTGAAGGAGCTAAGATATCAGAACGTTTCCACATAACATTACCTCAGCAGGAACCTATAATGAAAAGTGGAAATGTTAGATGAGGCAAGGAATATACACAGACCTGGGCTGGTGGCAGTGTGATGGAAAAAACGGAGAGCATCGATCTTACGAGCATCCATACCATTGTGTTTGGCGTGCGAAGGGCTAAAGAATAAGGGATTGTGTTCTTGGGTTGTTTAATTCTTTCGAAAATACCTTTGGATGTCATCCGAGCCACAAACTAGCAACATTGACTTCTCTTTGTTCAATCATGAGGCTAATCACAACATAACCAATATGAAAACACTAATCGGGGTTAATCAGAAAATTGGTCAATAGAAGTTATGAATAGTGTGTTTGCTAGCAGTTGTCAAATTATTGCCCCAAATTATGAACTTCGTTGATTTTGTGCCAGGATGATTCATTGTCCACACAAACTACTTTTGACCTCACCGGTTAGAGTTACGCAATCGCTTACTAATGGCCTCGGCGGCGGTTAACATCCAAAATTTCACTATCTTTGATCGATTTCTAAACACCTGGTGGACAAACTCAAAGACAGAATGATTACAGTCAACCAAATAAGCAACACCAGCGCTTGGAACCGTTCTAGTCACACCAGTGTTCAACCTTTGCTGTCAGAGGAATTTCATGTGGACACTCACAATCACTACTGACTCACAATCAACGAAACTCACAAATTAGGTCAACAATTGCATAACTGCTAGCAAACACACCGTCCATAACTTTTATTGACCAATTTTCCGACTAAACCTGATTGGTGCTTTTAAGTTTATTGTGTTGTAATTAGCCTGATGATCAAACATAGACAACAAGTCTTGTTCGCTACTTTGTTGTTCAGCTAATGAATATAGCCTTGCTAAGAATCTCACTTAAGAGTGGTCTTGTTAACAGCAAAGACGAACATTAGCCGACACTTATCCACAGCTGCAACAAGGATAAGGACGAAATTGTCCAGCTGGACAAGATTAGTGTAGAGTACGGTTGATGGTGAAAAGTAGATCGCTGACCCGTTTTACTTATCTCTAGAATGCCTTATACTTCGACCCAGAGTTCTTTTGTGCTCTGCACTAAACTACTAATGGAATGGAATTCCGGAAACGATACGAGTTGAGGTTACCCCCTCAAAAGTTAGGAAGAGGCTTCATATATACTTATGTGCTGCAAAATTGTCTGTTAAATGTTGCACACGAGTCTTCCATCCCATTAATCAGACCTACGGCTTACAAAGAAAATAGGGCAGGGTTGCTGCTCCAAACAAGTTCTTAAAAAAAATGCAAGCAATATAATTGCAACCCAAATGTTGATGTCACCTCATACCTTCGAACCTTTTGAAGATGAACATCAAAGTGTAGTTTTCCAATGTAGGGTAATTCGTTAGGGTCTAATATGTGAAATTGGTGTCACTTTGCATCCCCGGTCACTTTTGACTCAAATCGCAGAAATTTTGGGTACCGTACAAAGCCTACTTTGAGTCTGACTGAAAACACCAATGTGCCATGAGGAACAATTCGGTGAGCCATATTAAGGCCATAATCAGATTCGTGTGTATTAATCTTTGCTTGTCTCATGCTTGCATGAGATTCAGCTAGATCAATGAGTGTTCGTTGTGGACACTTAGGCAAACGACTGTGATGCTGGTAGCGATTTAACATAACGACCAACTTGAAGTTAGACAACAGTCCGAATCACAGTCAGCTGTCATCTATCGATTTGTGCGCTTATAGAGATGACCCATGGAAATCGTTTCTCTCCTCCTGCAATAAACGGCACCCCGATGTATGCAAAAAACAGTGACTGGGTGCGTGCTTAAGTGAATGTTATGATAACACGTGGGTGTTAGCTTTCTAGTACAGATCAAGTCGAGAATGCACAAGTCCCGGATCTGTTGACTAACCAGTTTTCATGAATTTCGAACGAATAGAAAGGTTTCGTATGGCACTTGAACCTGCATGAATTTGGTGATCCCGTAAGTGAGTTACAATCAGACTTTCTTGCATGAACTTACATAAAGTTCACAAAGCGGTTGATATTCATAGAAAGCTCACGCCTCTTGACCAAGAGGAAGTTTTGGAACAATGATTGCCCCGAATGGCTGAAAAATGTGGGTAAGAAAGCGTAAGACCTCTTATACAACGACATTTTGTTCGATTCTCATCAGTTACTGAGGCGTAAATTTTACAAGCTACTAATAGTTTCAGCAACAGCAGACGAAGACAACACGTTTGTTGGTGACACATCGGTGATTGATAAGTACACCAGGCCGGTTGATCACAAGTCTATCGTCATAGCCTTATCATGAAAATGTAATTACCTTTCTTCATCTTTTGGGTGAGATAATATTTCCGCACTCGTCAAACGCAGTCCGACATCAGCCGTCAAGCTGACGTGCAACTCCACAAATCCCGTGCATACTGAAAAGTCGAAGCCGTTATCATTGTTATCAAGGCATGACCCAGTAAACATGATCGTCAGCTGCAGCGTGATTTATAATTTTACCTGCATCTGTGGAATTAGATACGTCGGCCGTACATCAGGACACCTGGGAACACCTATCAATCAACACCTGTCCGGATGGCTGACTGGTGCAGCCTACGAGGTTTCTGACCATTACCAGATCGCTGAAAGAAACTGGACACAGAGTGCATGCAAATACGGCCTGCCAAATAACGTATCATCCAAAGTCCTGGCACAGTTTTAAATTTGCATAAGCTGTGACAATTCTTTGGACCAGCCCAGTTCGTTTGGTATAGAAACAAGTGATCATCTTCATTCTTTCTACCTTGTCAACTCCTGCCTTCCCTGAATGTACCTTCGTCTATTCTTCTCTGCATTCATTTATGCCTTAACCACACATTATTGTAAGAACTAAATCTGATCCTTACTTTTCTAACTGTGAACATCCAAGTTACCGTGACCGTCAATTTTCATCATTTAACCTTTGACCTGTATTTCTCAGGATTTCCAAATTAATATCAACATTTTAACAGTGACGCCATCATGCCACTGTGCCTAGAACGTCAGTGATGTGTCACCAACATACACACCATCTTCGTCTCTCTTGCTGCTATATCCAAAATCCATAAATTGCTTCTACCATTTTCCCTGTAGTAACTGATGAGAAGCGAACAAAATGTTCTTGTACAAAACATCTTATGTTCTGCTGCCTAGTTTTTTCGGGACAGGATTTTTCGCGCAGGGTACGAACCATCTCTTCATTACACATAAAAATATACGGTAGTAGTAAAATTACACTCACACGTTCAATATACTGAGTAGTGGGTATTAACATTGCACAGTCCTTTCTGTGCAGTCAGTGAAATTCGTCACACTGTTTTCTGCATGTATGTTTACTTTTCGTGTAAAGTTGGACTAACCACTTTGAGCTCCAACGTGATAGACTGGTGTAGTGGTATTATACATTCAGTTTGTAGGGGATCAACCCGGTGCTCCAACTTTGTTTGAAGACAAGCAAGTCTATACTGAGGCACCGGGGTCCGACTTTTCGCTGTTAGGCTGTAACCGCTCATCATATCAATCGACTACCTGATAAGCAAGTTGCCACCGAATCGTCAACTCCGTAAAGCTTCCACGACTCATCCAATATAAATTGCTGTCCATTATAACTGAACGTGTTTTTTGAGAAAGAACCTTTCGTAGCACATACAGCCTGATAACACAAATTATCCTTCATAACTACCGCGAGTGCTCATATTTTCTTTCGGCAGTAACCCTTCTTTGGAAATCATCCTATTGTGTCCACTACGTTCAGCAGTAACATAACCTAGTGTTCAACTACACTCGTTTTTGGTTTGTTGAGTTTTATCTGCTCGAAAAATATTGACCGTTTCCACTATGGTTTTGCACTCAATGCGGTGCAAGTTCTTGTAAGGGAATTCAAATGTTCGTTAATCCAACCACTCGTAGCCGTGGATGCGCGTGATCGACATTGAGGAGCTGCGTGAGCACCACGTGGCGCATTGTTTTCCAACTTCGCGCAAAGCAGCTGAACATAACTTTAACTGAAAAGTACGTTCATTCGGTTCTGGTAATAAACACGAGCTTTTGCTTTTAAAGAAACAGCAGTTCATCTGGGAGAAATTACAGATAGGCAAATTTCTGTAAGCTAGTTGGATAGAATACGCTATCTGCTGACGGACGGTCTCAGATTAGACTTTCCGACCAGAAAACAAATTGGAGATATATGAATGCTCTTTTTGTGTGTTTTGCAGACTCCAGCTTCAAATTCCGCTCCATCGACAATTATGGATACGATTACCAACCACGGGTCAAAATTTATGCTAACAAGAACCGTTCGGTTTGGTGAATCTAGCTTGTATCGTACAAGTATGCTGGATATCGTTGCAAACTCATCTTTTGTTTTACATGATATAACCATACGCATTCACTTAGCGTCTACCATGACGAGTTGTATGTTGGACAGTGATGAAATCGTGACTGCTGTTCCTGAACGTTAACTGTGCGAACTTTCTGAACTAATTTATACAACCCGATCCCTGTACTGTTGGTGAAGCTCTGACTTCATCGCAAACACTTTCGTTTCAATCGAAACAAAGCAGACTGTTCTATACTTTCTGTTTACATTATCCATCGCAAATACACAACTTTAGCTCCCTTAATGATCTCGCATTTGTTTACTTTTAACGCATGTCAACAAAGCTGTTATGAACCCGTGATTAGGGTTTGGACTCTCTCTCATATCTACAGTATTACTCCATAACACCGCCAAGATAGTCGATTGTTAATTCTGACCTACAAACCGTTCTACATATTCCCTGACAAACGTTGTGTTCGCCACACAAAGTGACACCATAAAACAATATTTGAATTGAATGTACACCTAGCGTTGTAAACTGTTCAGGACATATTACATGTCTGTCCATCTAACACTATCACAACGAAGCGAAATCTATGATTGAAATTTGCCGGTGGTATTTTCATACTGTACACGATACCGTTAATTTTCCTGTGATAGTTGTCATTGTCGCCAATGCTACTTTTGACGGAGATGACAATAAATAGTGATAATGGTAATTATAAAGACGAAGATGTTGATTGAAACGACTGAGTGAAAAAGATGAGGAATTTGAGGGTATTGATGACAACGACGACAAGAATGCTATCAGTGAACACGAAAACGATGGGAATGATGTTTATGATGATGACGAAGAGGAGGAGGCCCAACACATGGACGATGTCCTTGAGAAAAATAGTGCTAACTGTGAAGATCGTCGGTCGGATGTTAGGACACATACTGTGTAAGTGCAAGGGTTTGTGAATCGGACTCAGAGCCCAACAATAGACTCTCTATACAATAGACAGTCTGAAGGCTATGCACAGCGCTCAAAGCGTTCGTATACAGTGATCCTGTCATAGTCTGACAAAGTTGTAGTTTCTTCCAATCAAGAGCAATCGCAAAGAATAAGAGGGAGTATGCTAAACGCTCAGTTGATAGACAAAACACATGGTCCAGCAAGTTAGTGGTCGCGAACTGCATTTCGGCAGAATGTACAGTTATTCGAAGAATCTGCTCACTAGGTAAAATCTAACCCCTGGGAACAACGATATACAAACTGCGGAGCATAAACTAAACACCCAAAGACATTTTAAGCCATTCTACGGTGGGACGCTCCAGTGTCTATGGGACACGACACATGACAGATATTTCTGCATGCTGTGTGTGTTTCCGTTAGCCTCACGGGCAAAATGACAGAAAAACGGAGTTACGTTTCCCCGATAGACGATGGCACAACTTGGCCGCTTGGTTACGTTCAAAAAACAAGTAAGGGAGCTAGATTAACCTGAGCATGTTACGTTACTCACTGTTCAGGCTTAACATCAAATAAGTCCATGTCATAGTCAGATAATTGTCGGAGCGATTGCTATCCACTGCAGAAATTTCCCACTGTGTACACTGAAGACGTTCACTACAGCAGTGAAGAAAGCATGCTGCTTTCGTCCATCTCATATTTTTGTATAACCTTAATAGTATTGTGACTTTTTGTCTATTCATTAGACATGTCGTTCTCTTTGTATTTGACAATAAGTTACCGAACATCACCTCCAAGTAAATAAATGTTTGCATTCTCAGCGATTTTGGTAGCTATGTTGGGGCCCCAGGATTTTAAAGTTGGGGTTCGAATAACCATAGACTGACCAGTATCCAAACAAAATTTGAAATCTCCACTCGGATTTTAAACTAAATAACCGCCAGTCAATTCAGTATTACCCATCGACCACCCGTGTTCCGTCACTGATAAGATAACTATGAATCAGTCAGGTCTTCTGCAGGCCTTCTAGAAGTACACCAAGAGGCACGGATATATTACTCACTAAGATGGATACAAGAAACACATTGCTAGATGTATATATTTCATGAAGTGTGTGAAATGAACTTGTTGGGCATTGTTGTGAATACTGTTGAGTAATCAAGCATTTGTACCTACGAATTATTAGGCTGCTGGTACATTGGTTGCCGTTGCTGCCTCACAAATTTTTGGTCCGGATTTCAAATCCACGCTGCATTCTCACCACTGTGGAACTTAAACAAGAGCGAGATTAAGCTCTAATGGACTTAGTGAAAAAGGGCTGGCATAGGAATGTGCCAAATGTTAAATGCTGTAATAAAGCATGCGTGGTGCTCAAGTTAGGTACGTACATCTGGCAACTTGTGTATATGACCGAGTAATTGACCATTCGGGGGCAGTTCGATAGGACATAACCATAAACGATGTTGAGCGTTATTCACCATTCGGCATTAGTAAGTGTAGAATAGATTCCGAAAGACAGATATATACGCTGGATGGAAAAGGTATCTCGTTCAGAAAGGTCTCAACAGTTTACCTACTGAATTGGAAAAAGCAGTAGTTCATTGTGAAATGTTTTGCTGCACGATGCTGTACAAGTGCTGGAGGAGATATCGCTTTTGATGCAAAGCTAGAATTCTATGCAGTAACTCAGATATCAAGCAACTGCTTTCCCTTGGACAAAAGCAGGTGACCCTAGACCAAATTTCTTCAGTTCGTCATACTGCGCCTAAATCCTATTTACTCTGAGTGACTGTTGAAATTAGATGACTAGGTGTACGTAAAGTTTCTTTTTCACTAAAAACAGGGGAGTGGGATGAATGTGCTCTGAACAAGTCATCCTGTGGTTAACAGACACAGAAAAGAAGTAAAAACTGCGCAAAAGCCCACGATTAATTAAGATCAGTCACACTGATCGGATACGCTGTTGTGGTCGAGTAATAGGTCTGTGTACACTGAGGGAGGTCAACTGCCAGTATGACTGTGGAGTTTGCAGACCACTGAAAGCCTGGTAAACTGGAAAGTTTGAACGAACTGGATTTCTGCGGACAAAACACGGGCGTCCGTAGTCTCAGGATGATCGAGACCGCCATTATCAAAATCCACGGTCTGACATGTTCACAAATGTTCACTGGATGTTTTTGGACCATCCGAAATGTCTTTGATACACCCACCTGTTGAAGTCACCGCACAGACTGAGATAAGATTGCATCAATTACTGACCCTTTACAACTTGTTCTCATTCAAGCTAGATAACATTCTTTAGCACTTCCAGACAAGACTCCACTGGTCTGACGGATATACTGTGCTGTACAACCGTAACAGTTGAAAACACACAAACGACGGTTGGTCGTGAATAGAAAGCAAGTCATTAATACCAATCCTAAGCAAGAGAGTAGTACCGAGACCAGTCATGAAATGTCGCATCTGAAACCGTTCACCTCGGTCACTGATATAAACGCCGGTTTAGGTTTTCCCTAGCTAAGTCTCTTTAGGATGCTGAAGGATTGAAAGCAGCTTTCTTTTCAATAGTGGGAATGAGGCGTAATGTTGGTGTGGTGACAGGGTAACTTGTTTCTCGCAGATTTTTGATTAAAAAATACAATTCGTTCCCAGCCTATTCACCAAGAAAAATGTTCCGTTCTTTTTTGGTTTTTATGATCAAACTACGGAAACTGACAAAGTGGCTAGCCCGCATTTCTTTGTGATATATCTCTTGCCTTAAGGACCCACTTGAATATTCGCACTCTTTCACATTAAATTATTAAATTAAATTACTGGATTTCCCACAGTTCACTTGTAAGATGCATAACAATGGGTTATTGGTAATGTACTTCAATTACACTTTGTATCCGTATGGATTGAGTGAACAGTGAAAACAGGATTTACATGTAAGCAGTAGCAACGTAAAATTTGGATGCCCGTACACGGTGAACAATTTAGTTCTCACATGGAGTTATCAGCCAGGACTTAACTCATATCCAGGCGCATCGCCGCGTCATCAGTCTGTTCATATGTGCGTATTCTCAGTGTAGAACTAGCACACTAAACTTATAACACGAAAGAAACACTGAAGATTTAAGGAAGGATCCTCATCATTATACCCGATTGACCCAAATAATCACAATTCAAAATCACCCAACTGTATTAATGTAACGTTCATAAACAATGAGGAGATAACAATTCACCACACAAACCGTTTGCATCTTCTAGATTGCAAACGCTTTCTACGAACTCGAAACCGTCCCAAAGGCTGCGAGCACAAATTGTGTAGCTGTGCAATTAATTCTGATGTATATCAGAGCGATCTACAATATCTAATGCTGATCTAAGTAGAATGTCCTGTTTGTGACCTTTTGAGGGCCACAAGAAAGTAAAATGGAGGGGCCAATCGACTGTAATGAATCAGCTTCAGTGCCCGTTTTACTCCCATCAACTACAATTCACTAAGTTATTGGTAGTCTGCCTTAAATTTCAAGCAGTATGCTCCCTTGTGACGTATGTTTTTCTGAGTTTACTTTATAGGGAAAACTGTGAGATGCCTGGTTTTTTAGAATACAGGAATGTTTGCCCAACTGTATGCAGAAGTCTACGTTATCGCTCACGTAGACACAATCTGTGCATGCGAAATCCCACTACTTCATTCTAATATAAGATTCACACCGTTTAGTGAAGCTGTCGCAAACAGTCGAATCGAGCCGGCTTTGTACGTTCAGAAAATATTGTTCCTAAATCTGATCTTACTGTGAAGCTAACGAACTTACCTAACCCATCCCATTGTTTTGGTTGTATTTTTTGTAGAAAGTCGCTGATGTTATTGCGGTCTTACTATTGATCCGTCAGTACGAAAGATGTGCCACTATTGTTCTTCAAGTCTCAGCTCATCGCTTCGAAATCTCGGATTTAACTTCGAACATGTTCTGATACCAATTTTGCTGTCGCCTGATCTGTTGAACTGGACACATCAGGAGTATGCATTAGAGGTTGGCTTAGCTTACAGATGTACTAGGTGAAGGATAGTACAGGCAACCTATTTACGTCAGTAAAGCTGTGTCCGTATTTGTACCTTTTCATGAAAGTATCCTAATTCTACCCAGATTTTGACCCACGATCAAGATTGTTTTGTCCTGTTTGGCCTTACGTTTGTGATATTTATTTGGATCTGACAGAAGCTCTAACAACAAGTCATTGTGGTATTTCTTGTCCACAATAACTATGCCAATACATCTGCTGGAGCGTGTCATAAAGACATCTTCATTTTTGCGGCAAACTAAATTCGGTTTTACCTGGAAAAATCTTTTAGTTTATCAGTACATGCGGAATTATTTTTCACAGTTGTTCCAACCCATTCCGCTTTTCTTGTGAATAAGCTGTAAACATAGAACTAATGTAACGTGAAAAGGTACAGTAAAGTTACCGATCTGTTGTGGGTACTTATGATCTACGTTCGTAAAGACAGGCTTCCAGTCTAGCACAATTGTGCCTCAGGAGAGGAAGCCAGAGTAATGTTAACACTCCATTCAGAGGCACCAAATAGTTTAGTAAATTTGAAAAAGAATGTTTCACAACTGGAAAGTAGTGATCGTTCTCACCGTTGTAAAGACCGTAAACTAGCGGTGAGAGTCAAGGAACTGAGCACGTTTCACGTGGAACATTTTAACAAGGAAGCTAACGCAACAAATGCGAAGACACGACAGCAGTGGAATTTGCTGTGCAGTATTGTTGCTGTGTTTTTCGAAACATATCTTAACGGTTTTCTGAGATATGCTGGACTCTCAGGCCGAACGCTGTATATATCAGCGATCGCTTTGTTAGTTACCTCAACGAAATCCCGAATTGGACCTCGATTTCTGGTTAGTCGTTAAAGGAATGCAGAGCCTGAGAGCAGCCAAATCATTGCATCTTCTAGCTGGATATATTAAATTTTACACATGTACCTCTAGTGATCAGTCAAGGACGTCGACTTTGTATTGTTTTTAAGCAAACGACAGACCAGAAAAATGGGTTTCAAGTTTGTTTACTTAGCGATCACTGTATAAATTGTTCCTCAGGTTCGGTCAGCAGTTCTATCCCCTAACCCCGTCACCAACTGTTTGTGCTGGAGGCATTTTAACGCATTCAACCGCGCTTTACTCATTTCACTAAACTCACGCCGCCCAATCCGAAAGCACTTTAAACAACTTAGACAGTTGTAAACAATTCAATAAATGTTTTAGGATGAGCACGATCTCTGCGGTGTCACAACGATTCATTCAGACACTTGTCACAGCACACCTGGCACTATACACAAGTAACGGTTTATGACCGTTGTCTTAGTTTCCGTGTAATTGTTTAAAATATCACGTTTTCTTGAAGAAAACACTGCGATGGAAGTATGTTTCTACCGATCCATTCTTGACTCGGCGTAGATATAAATTAAAGTACAGACTGAATAGAAAGATCAATATCTCAATGACCACAGCCTACTGCTATGAAAACTGGATACGTTTACGTCTGACAACGCAGACCAGCTGAGAGAAACTTGTTAAAATTGAATGGGAAACGCTATCCAAGTTGATTCAGAATCAAATTCACAAATCCAGTCATTAGAGCAGTCGTGCCACCTGTTACAATTTGCACAAAATTTCTCCCGACTGAATGCAGCTTTCGCATTTACATATATAACGGTGTCGACTGCCTTCTGTCGTATCTTCTGTCGATGAGGTTCGGTAATCTGAGCAACACTGATACCAGAATGGAGCTGGGCGCTTACTCATGGTTATTCATTGTGAGATCAGCGATACGAATGCCATGAAAACGTGGCCTTCTTGGAACTCTTGGTCCTGACAGTCGTCAGCAACATTTCATGCTCTAACAGAAGTGTAACCCAGATCCAACGCTGCTTTTCTAAAGGGACCCGTAAATGGCAATGTATATTGGAAGATTTTGAGTTACGTGTAATTTTTCCCAACCAAATCATCCAATGCTCATCTGCTCTCAAGTGTACTCACTGGGTAGACGTGGTTAATTTGTTTCGACCGGCCCACGACTAAATCAACTAAGTCTGGCTGTGGACCTCTGAATCGAAAGAATCCATCACCCTCATGATACGTAACTCAGTGCTTTGTTATCAAAATCTGTTCTTTAAGCCCATACAGCTTACTCAATCTGGGCTGGTCGGCACATCCTTTTCGCGCACAATCACAGTAGCAGCTGAATCCGGCCGATGAACGTTAATGTGCTGGAATCTTGGTACAAACCACGATAGAGAGAATAGTCAATTTGCAGGCAGTCCTAAACCGTTTCAAAATGTAGCATTCTATGGGTACCTTTTACTACATGCATGCGAAGTTGGAGTTCCAGTTTAATTCCTGGGACTATTCCACTAATCCTTTAGTTAAAACATTACAACAAACTTGGTGCGTGTACAGAAGAGTGGATGATGTTAATCGCCTCTAACTTAAAGTAAATGGTCTCCCCTTTTGAAGTTTTCTTCAAGACTCGTCTTGATCTGATGAAGAAAGATTGAAGTCGTGGACTTATCATGTTTTGCTTTTTTCTAACACATTGGTTACACGCGGAAAATTATAATCTGGGTGTTGGTTGACAACCTGAGTGACCTTCATCAGACGTCACTTCAACCGAACTTGGTTGATGTCGTTAAATGGTTTCTAAATCTTCGTCAACAGGCTGTCCTGATTTTTGGCATTCAAAATTTTCCAAGATATTATCCAACGGAGAGTTTGATGCTATCAGTTGTTTTTCACACCTATTGTAAACAACGTATGCAAAGTTACGAAGAAGACGGTTTTGACAGATGCAAGCAAATTTCACCTGGCCAGTAAGCCAGAGAACTACGCTTCAATCCAATCCCACTTGTAGGAGATCTACACAAGAATTGTTACACGGCTTATCTTCTTGAACATGGTGTTTACACCTGAAATCTATTGGAAATCCGGCACCCTGTAACACGCTCTATTCTCCGTTGAAACCAATTCTGTATTTACGGACCTATCAGTACTACAAAGTTGAGCGATGAGTTGTTGACATTCTCAGCGTGGTGTGTAAGCTGCTGATACATCGTTGGATGAAAGGTCCTTCCTGTGCAGTGTACAAGTCCTCAGATCCTCCCACAAGTTCCCACGAAATCGTTTGTCTCCGTCAAAATCTATTGCCTACTTTCTACTGTCCTGCACTGAGTATCACAAGATATGTCTACTCGACAGTCACTTACCTCAAACACGGAATACACTTGAATGTTTCTAGTATAAACAACCACCTCAGTGGTAGCTCGCCAGAGTTAAATAAGTAGACAGACAGCTTAGGATTTTAGGAGCATATCTGAGTTGTCCGAGTGTGTTCAGTCTGGAATGACCTATCGCAGCCTGTTCCAACAGTCATTAGGCAATCATTGCAAGCGCAGAATTGGTGCACATGTTTTCGTGATACTTAGGTGCGATAATGCAACGCGTCTGGACGACTTTCGGCCTTATAAATCAAAGATGTTCAAACATACTCCTGTCATACTGGTCATAAAATAAAATTCGGAAGTTCTATGCGAAACCAGCTGAATCCACTGTGATTTTGTCGGAAGCTAACTGTAAAGTTTGTTTGCACTTGTATTCCTGCACAGTGAAAATGGAGCTTCCAATAACTTATCCACATTTATTACAGGAGTTTATAAACGTTCGCTGTAAAGTTGGCTACTGGCAGCATTCACAGAGCATCAAGCTAATTGGGTGTATGCAGAAAGTTGCAAGTAATATTCCTCTTGATGCTTCTTAGTCCTTACGTTTGGATTTGCTCCGTCCCATAGCAAGTTCGTCTACTGGTTGTTTGTACAAGTAATTTATGATTCTTTTTATCCCCACATCGTTGTTTAGGCATGTTGCTTTGTTCTTTCTACTAAACAGATATCGAGTTTGTTTTTAATTCGTTTATGTGGTAACCCAAATTGTGTCGTTTGGCTGAACCAAACAATAACCCGACTTAATACGACTTCTGATGAGTAGTTGCGGAGTTGGTTGGTTTCAAGTTGAACATCACTCACATTTGATCGCAGTCTTTGCGTTCATGTAGACTCTCCAGTCAGTCTGTTTCGAAAAGAAGCACCAGATTTGCTTTACCATCGATTTACTGTCCTTTTCAATGTTCGGTAGTGCTTGGGTGTATAGATTTATATATAGGTGAGAACCACAGTATGAAAGAGTAGGAAGCTTTTGCCGGTCAATAGAACACGTTACACTCCACAGCACGCTCAGAACAACCAAACGTAACCAATAATCACATGAAATCACGAAGTAAAGCTGTGGAAGACGCATTACTGAGGTATGCAAGAAGCTGATCACGTGAAAGACTGAGTGCATAAATTTTGATCAATATCGAATACACGTTAAGCATTCCTGACAGCGAGCAAACGTTTTAGTTACTGAAAGATTCAGTACTAAATGGAACCAACATGTTGGTACTAACAAGGGGCAGTCGTTAAGCGTGTTTTTGGTGCGCTAAATATTATGACCTCAGGCACCGATAGGGGTAGAAGAGTCAATGGAGCAGTTTACTTAGGAAGGGTGTTACAAGGAAATATGAAATAGGTTCACCAGAATGCCAGTCAACTTTGGAACAGATCTTCCAGATAGATTTTGTCAGAATATTTTTAACTGATGACATACAATATATGTAGCTTGAAGTTCTATCTATCCGGCTAAACACAACATTATCCTTTGTGCTATGTATTCCGCCACTGTAATCTTGCAACCCAAAAGGGTGAAAATGGGAATCCTCTGCTAACATGCTTAGGCTTTAATCTCTGCCTCTGGCTGCACCGTGCTAATCGCACGGTCTGTCAATGGGCAGAATACAGCGTAGCATGATGTACGATTCTACATTGTCTAGTGACAAACAACGGTGTTAAACGATGTACTAATGAAGCCTAGATATCACAATTTGCACTTCAGGACACGAAAATACTTGTGAATTGCGAGCAAGTTTATCAAGTCATAGTGTGCCACAAAATTTTCTCGTGTAAAATGGGTTTTCCGGGGCATTCCAGCCAGTCCATAAAAACTTAAGTTTGTCCGGTTTTTATCATTCTCTTTAGTGAGGATACAAACGCATACATGTAATATGATGTTGACATTACACCCTCGCTCGTCAGACATTTTCGAGATAGTTCACTGACATATTTCAGTCATCGTTGTCATGTACACTTTGTGCAGGTTAACTTGTTGCAGATTTCACTTTAATTCCTGCGCGTTCATTAGTTAACTACATCTACTCATATGCTTCAAGTCACTTGAAAACAGATATGATATCCTGAACCGTGTTGATCACATGTCAGTATGGAACATATTAGAGATTGTTCAAAACTGGAATCAGCGATAGCTTTCACATTCTCAAATTCTCGTCAGTCACTTGGAAGCTTGATTGGATCACAATTACTGACAAGTAGTAGGGGATTCAGGTTTCTATATAAAACGAACACCGCCGACAACTGATCGCAGCTGTCACATCTCCACACATAGACCTTTCAGTGGGCTCCTTTCGAAAAGAGGCAATAGACTCGAGTTTCAATCTTGTTAGACACAGTAACTGTCTTGTGGGTGATTTTCAGCTTATTAGACAACCACAATCCTCTGCTACTTATCAGTAATCAAAATATCACTCAACAAGTTAATGAGTTCTGTGACTTCAACTTGAAGAGAAGTCCTAGTCGAGGGGTCATCGATTGGAGTTAACCCGACAGTTGCTGACTCTTCTCGAGGCGATCGGGCAACCAGTGCATTACTCACAAGTAAATATGGCTGAGCACCCACATATGATGATCCAATCGTACCTAGTTTGATTCTAATAGCGCAGTGGTCAACATGGTTGCCTCAAGAAAGCTTGGCTGGAGTTCCAGTCCGGGTCAAGGCAAGGATGTGCACCACTGACAAGCTCTAATAAGAGTGAAACTTGAGTCCAGTGCTTCTTTTCGAAAGAGGTTGGCTGGGGACTCTACCTGAATACAAAGGCTGCGATCAACTGCAGCTGACATTCAGTTTATTTGAATAACAACTGCTCACAAGATCCTTTAAAAGGAGATGAAGCTGTCGGCAATTATGTTGCTGACGCGTATGTACCTTAGAAACAACGCCTGTGTTTGCTTAAATCGGATTACGAGAAGGTTTATAATGCATCTGGAAAGTGATTAAACCATACGGAAAAGCAACGCGCAGCATGATTTCAGTTAAACACATCAGCTGAACACGTGAACAAATCAACCGTGCTTCAGGCATGGTGACAACCAATCAAACTGTTGTAAACGCCCGAATTAATAAGCTGGACCGAATAAAACAGCAATTGATGAAACTCTGGTTTTCTGTCTTGGGAGGAACAGAAGGGAGTCTTTGATTTGTATGAGTACTGGAACTAATCCCGTCAGTTTCTCCCAAGCCAAATCGAACAAAGAGTGCATAAGGCCACTTACTTCCGAAAAATAACCCGACTGAAAGAAAAAAATACATGGTATATTTGTAACCAATAAGTATTCCTGAATATGGAGTTTACAAGACACTTACTGAAAACATTGGTTGAAGTCACTGGGCCACGAATGAGCATGGTGGAACAAAGATCGATCAAGTGGAAAACGATAAGAATTACCTTCAGACTGTCCTGGGAATTTCCGATCATTCCGACTTTAAAAAATCGCTCTCTTGAGAGGAGACGTTTTTGGACAGGCAAACTTAGTGAACTCTTACCCACAGGATAACATACTTTGTCGTCATCAACCAAGCTTGATCCAGATAGTGTCACTGTTGCTCTAACAATTTTGCGTAAGTGACACCAGCTAGTAGACTGTGGTAAACTCTACATATGCAATATCGCCAGTTTTTGAATGAATTGCGGTGGTCTGAGGAAATTGACGGCCTTAATGAAATATCCTGCTGTTAGAGGCTATTGAGCAATCAAGAAGCGAAGTTCCCTTACCAGTGCAATCAGGCTTGAGTTACGTTGAGTAATCATATAATTTTTGGGATAAGCTGGGATGCGCTTTCTAACTGCTCTATCACCACGGTTAACATAGTAGTTGTGAAGAAACAGGTAATTAACGCGATGAGCTGATGTCGCAAATGAACACTGCATCTTGACACACGAACCTTCTCTGTAGTAAGTTATTTGAGACGTAGATCTACTGTCCGATGCGCGCATTTAACATTAGTCTTATGTTGTCACAGAACCTTTTCGCTTTCAATTGTCAAAACATCAGAACTCCTCTGTGTTAACTAATGCATACGAGTTGTCTGTTTTTCTATGAATACTGAATATCGTTAAAGTCATCCGGGCAAATATTTGTCATAGGTTCTCTTAAGCAACGCATCTCACTTTTGAATCGTGTCTGCTGGGCGGCATCTCTGAACACAGGCCAAACCGCATTAATGCAACACTAGCAAACATACATAATGTCCACTTTAGGTCGGTTTTAAGCAGACGATTTATTGTGAAATGTAATTAAGATACCCATTTGGCAAACTTCCCAGAAATGTGAAAAGTGTTGTTGTACCCTGCTTGATAAAACAGAAGGATTGACCCTATACATCATTAGGATGTCAAGGTGTGGTTTGACACCGAATTACCGGCCTTCTTCCGGAACGTAGTAAATGATGTAACAAAGCCAGCGGATGACTGAAAGCAAACCCGGAATCGTTGAAGTCACTTTACTTCCTAACCGTGGATTGCAGAGTCGATTCAGCTACAGATACCAGTGGCAGTTAATATACACACTCTTAGGAGTACTTCATTAATACTTGTCAGTTCAGCATTATGATTGCGCAACACTATATTAAACCTGATGCCTTATTATATCTGCCATCGGTTTAGTCGAGTATTCGAGTTTTTACTGGTCAACAGTTCGTTGTTTAACGATGCTGTTAACTTTTTCTAGTTTAATTCCTACTCACCTTTCTACACATATACCGATCTGTTCATCCCCTGCAAATGACTCTATGACTCCAACTGGGCTCGTACATTACGCGATCGATATTATTCTACTGGCTGATTATCAGTGCGATCGGGAAGCAAGACCTCGGTGACTGACAGAACAGGCGGTTACATAGCTCACGTCCTAGTCAGTGTCGTCGGCAGTCTACAACCGATGTTTTTAATGAAACGATCACCTTTGATTGATACATGCAGAAATACAGCCTGTTCTGCGACAAAGTAGATTATCGGTTTTCGTGCATTCTTTCTGCCTTGGGTTCCCACAGTGATTTCCAGATATCTGATTTTCAGAAGCGCTTTTTTGATTAAATTCTCCTAACCTTTCCACAGACTTGTCGACATACGACCATATTTGGCTGTGGCCGTTAAGGTTATCAGAAAGCATGGAGTTTAAAAAGTATGCGTATGGTTAGAAGATGCTCATGCTAGTTTGAACTATGATACATTGGTCTTAACGTCCATCGATGTAAAAGTTCAGGGCAGTTAACCACTAGGTCATAGTTTACATCGAACTGTGAATCATGGAGTTCAGAAAGCGAAAAAAACGAAAGAACGGTTTTCAGCAACGAAAGTTATCGTTTTCTGTCTAATAAGTGTAATAAAGTTATGCAAACTAATTCCGCAATAAATCTGTTTAACAAACATTTCTCAGGTCACAACGGTCAATTGAGAGTATAACTGGTTTCCCACGTTCACTTCATTGGTTTGCTTATGGCAGATCTTTCGCAGTGTAACCGAAAGTTCACTGTACTTACACATCTAAGTCTTCTCAGGTGATCTAACGAAATACTCAGACCTGATTGTGATGTAACGCGTCTTTTTCTTGTTAAAACGTCCTATCCTGGCTTGGATGCTATANAGTCTTCTCAGGTGATCTAACGAAATACTCAGACCTGATTGTGATGTAACGCGTCTTTTTCTTGTTAAAACGTCCTATCCTGGCTTGGATGCTATACTCAGACCTTTGCTATACGGCTTTACCCAGTCTACTAGCGCGGAGTTAGGAAGAGCATGACTGCGTAGAAAACACGCTGTAATGCCGATTACCAGTTCGACAAATAAATGAAATGCACGTGAAAATGTATCTTGAGTTAGTTAGTCATGTAACCAACTACACGTTGAACCAGTACCCAGTGGTTTAGGCCACTTCGCGCTTAGGTGGCCCAGTATGGTCAGTTCCATGGCCGCTGCACTCTGATTGGTTCATCGGGCTAGCACGATACCCACGCCCACCTTCACGCCCCATCCTGGTTGGTTCAGCTGGAAAACTTTGCACGCTAGTGTTTGGATGATGAACAATTTCGTCAGCCGTCACCGATGCCCTGATTGGTTTGTTATGATGCATAATTTCGTCAGTCGTCACCGGCGTCCTGATTAGGTTAGTTTGATGATGCCCTCTCCTGACAGCTTGCTGGTTGGATGAAATCGCGCTGACATAATAATCTCAAGAAGTGGCATGCTGACAAATATACGGTCAACTCCAACAGGCTGAAGTATTTCTGTCATAATGACACAACCCTGGTGTTAAGTTCCAAATAAATTTTACACACGTTTTATGAGCTAATCAGATTTCGGGAAATCTCTCTATGCAACAGTGGTAGTTGTAGCTCTTCTTAGTGTGTGTTTATGCTATAAAAAACTACTACCGGGCGTCACTCAAGGGTCCACCAATCGGCGAGGGGGGGGGGTCGAGGAGGTACCCACTTTCCCCTCATTAGTGCAAGATTTTGTAGGTGACAGTTAGGATTATCCTCAGGGTTTTTTTAATGAGGTTAGAATTAACTTACTGCCACTAGTCTCACTGTAAGGGGATTTTTGTAGGTCCCATAACTCGCTTAACGACCCACCTCTGAACACTTTTAACAGGCTACCAATAAGTTATTGAGTGAGTAGTTGGGATTCTGTTAAAATCATGTCGGACATTAACCACATTTGAGTTGTTTCATATTCAGATGGATGTTTAACCAATGCCCCTTGGAAGGAAGCAGTATAATCGGATTTTTCTCTTGTAAGAGCTTGTCAGTAGTGCATATCCTTGACACAACGGGGATTAGAACTCCGGATACGTTTTCATTATATTTCCGTACTGACCACTGTGTCAATGACCTCACACTGGGCACGACCGAATCTTCATATTTGAATGCCCAACCACCTCGGCTGGTAAGTAGTGAACTTGGTAGGTTTAATTTATGGCCCTGGTCTTATTCTCTGACTTTACTGAAGCTGTTGACTAAAGTTACGTACTACTGACGAACTATAACTATGACGCAAATCGAGCAGAGTGATGTTTTTCGAAAAAGGCTGTTTGAAAAGTGCATCTGAATGTGACTGCTCATCCATAGTCAGAAATGTTGCTTAGCAGGTTTACAAAACATTCGATTGTACTAAGGGCTACTTTAAGTCAGTTGGCTATGTGGTCTCTCAAACGTACGCTTTGTTTTTGATCAATACTCTCTCGAATAAAATTGCGTCCAAAACTACTTGTTATCCAGTTTACTGCTTCCAGTCTGTTTTATGATGAGACTTGAAATTTTTCATACCATGTATAACCGCCGGCTGGACTAAAATCGCAACAAAGTAGAGTAGAGCGTTGAAGGTAGTGTAGACTCCATGGTGAAAAGTTCCAAAGTGTTCTTGGGTTATTTGTTGCCAATATTTACTCTCAACTTCATAAATTACATTCGGATTGGTTATGTAACCCATTCTGTTCGTCAACGGCAGGTACTCTGTTGAATTAGTCGAATGTGAGATTCTGTGGGGATCAACTCCATTAACTTCCCTATACACAAGGACTATGGGCCGTTCCAACAACTCTTTTGTAACCTATACAACATATTAAGCAGTGACTATTGTTTTGAAGTCTTCAGTGATCGTTATTGTTCAACCGCAGTTGTCGTTAGTTCACTGTCCACCATCAAGGCTGTTTTATGAGTTATTCTTCGCTCACACTTGACAACAGCTTCTTCACTCATGCGAACGTTTCTCGTAACTCTTTGGAAATGAAACTCTGAGAAGTAGCTTCGCTGCTGCTAGGGCCTAATAGTCAAGAATTTCTAAACGACGGTCAGGCTAGAGCTCTTGAATGAATCCCCTTGAGACGACCAAAACTACCACTACGCCGCTGAGTTCGCGGTATATGTCGTAGAACTGCTCCTGACCCTTTCTGTTACCTTGGCGTGGCGCTCAGGCTTGCGTGCTGCTTAGATCCTGAGGGCTGTGCTGACTGTGACTTCGGTCCTTGCGGGTTCAACCTTGTCAGATTGGCCGAAGGGGAGCAGCCAGACAAAAAGCAGATGCGTGAGTGTCTGTGGACTTCTATCCATTCTTTTCTTCGGCTTTGTTGGTGCATTGTATGATGAATGGTCTGCCTGGCTTTTCATAGTTGAGCGAGAAATTTGCTTTTCATCCCCATCTTCTTTAGGTTGCACTAACATGCAATCCTATACTGCAATGCTTCTTGTATTACACTTCAAAAATCTTTCTTCCTAGTTTAGATCTCGTCATTGTAGCTTCTCTCTGTTTAGTTTCCGAGAGAAAAGTGTTTCCCTTCCTTATTAGCCAATCAACTGCATAACCAGCATTGGCCGGCTGGACACAAAGGCCCCACTGGCACACCTCCCAGTCTTATTCCGTCGGGTTTACACTGGATATGTGGTGTGTTGGTGGAACTGCAATTGGTGCAGCGCAAGCCAGTTGTAGTGATGGCTAAGCGCAGGCGTCCTTTGGCTTCGGTCACTGTGACAGGCTAATCCGAATCGGATGCCGCCAACCAGAACTACTCCATCTGAAGACACTCGTTTGAAGCGAACGGAACGGCTATTGCGTTTCCTCACAGGAACCATCAGTAGACTTAAGGCTGCTCATACGCGCTTACCTCCGAACACTTGGATATGACTACCTACCTGTGATTATTGGAACAGTGATAAAGTCTTTCCAACCGATGAACCAGAACTCAACGTCAGGTCCATGCAATTAGGTACACTACTGGTGAGCTTTATCAACGGCTACATTAATGTTTATTCCTAGTGTCCTTCTGGAACTAGGTAAGCAAACAGTCATTGCTCATCTTAAAAGCTACGAGTGGTGCTCAGCCAACAGGTTTCCAACTCATTGTTGTCAATAGTTGTAACTTGCGTCTGGTTGTCGTTGGACAAGTGAACTAACAAAACATGTACCACATCCACTGAGTGGTGATAATTTTTCAGACGAACTATCCGACTGTTTGAACTAGTGATGGCAGCAAAAACGACACCGGATAAGAGGGATTAATTGACTATTAGGTGGATAGTTTGTCGCACGCCCTTTTTCCTGCGTCACTTAATGGATGTTCAGATTCCCGACATATTTTGCAAATATCCGTTAGTTCGAATTTACTTTCTAACTTCGAGGATGTACTGATAACTAAACGAATTGTCACTTTGTATCTATCTCAGTAATGCCGATTTTAATCATGTTCGTTTTGATTATTAGAATGGTGCGCATGCACACAAGCGCGTACACGCGAATCCCCTGACTAGTTTCAAGGCACACTAGCAATTTGTTTACTCCATCACGTACAATTAACATTCTCGTGGTCACGTGAAAATGCGAAGAGTTGAAACCATTGTAGGTGGTTTGAAAACGTGCAACGGCTACCGCGATAATCGAAACACAAGTATGACCGAACAGTGAATTGATCGAAACAAAATTTCAATTAAGTAATTCAAAAGTTGTTCAATGGCTGGTGTATTTTCGGCTCAACTGCAACAGTTTGTGCTTACCCCAAGTCATTATGGCCGTTTTTTAACCCACCGAATTCAGTCACCTACGTACTTTCTGTCAGGCTGGAGAGAGTAACACGACGCGCAGTTTTTGTGGACATCCTAACCGCTTTTATTACTGTGCATTTCAACTAGTTCAAACTGATTCTGTTTACACTAATTTGTCCGTGGTGTTTTCAGTAATGACTTCGGAAATACACTTTTTCAGTAAGTCTGTTCACAACCTGAAATCCACTGCATGCTCATTCTCATCATCAGCATGTTTGCCAGTTTATTCGAGATTTCAGACACAAACCTGTTTTGTGTACCAATTAGGTTGCACGCTACGCCTCTGGTTGCTTTTCTGAGCAACAACTCTCTCACCGGTTATAAGAAGCCAGCTTTTTATCCTTACTAAAAAGGGTAACCGGTACTTAGACAACTACGATTTGTGAGATTTTCTCTTGTGGTTTTCGGTTCGCATCCATTAGAGTCCCATGCACGATTAGCACGAGCACAACCAAGGGGAAGTCTGACTGTTTGTAGATATTTGCTGAAGGTCACCTTGATCGGTTAAAATCAACTGAAGACTTGTAACCCAGCTGTGGAAAACATACTATGTGCGCTTCAAAACATGGCTGTGTGTTTTGGTAACATTAGTTTTAGTAACATTAGCCTAAAGGCTTTACAGAACAGAACAGGTAGGCAAACAAAACTTTGTTTGAAAAAGCCGTCACTGAAACAAACATAATTTGTCAAATGACTAACTCACCTGCATATCCAGCTGATGTAAAACCTTTGTCTAATCTGCACTGGATTATACAGGTGATATCAGCGGACAGAGGATGGATCTACATTCTAACGCTCTGACTTTACGCCTGCTTCCTCTGTGATACTTTCTCCTAGTGCGTTCAACCTCGGTTCATTCGATCGTCCTTTCAAGACGTTATCTGGCAGTATATGTTTTTCACGAATGCACCGTTCAAAGACCGCCACTTCGTCGTACCTCCCTGTTGCTCAACCCACACACTCATGTCTGCAAAATTTTTGTATGTATAAAAGTAACGGAGAAATCTTAGTAACAAACGAAAGCATATTTCGGGCACTTTCTAAGTATCGTTATTTTTCTGCTCGGATCTAGAGTCCTCTGATGGAACAATTAACCCAGGCAACAATTAGAGCACGCGGATGCTCGTGATCCACTTGGAGCACAAACCCACACGTTCTTCACCGGCGCGCACTTTCGATCCATTAGGCGATCGATATCCCATTGGTCGATCGTCGAGCTGCAATTCGACTGGCGCTCTCAACCCTATGGATGAGACATCTCGGAGAACGCGCCAGAAGCTTGACCAGCCACTGGTTAGGAGGCCGTAGTCGCGCCTACACCAAATGCAGCCCCGTGGTGGACAGTATTTTGGTCGGCAAACATACTGGCCTACCCGCGTTTTCTTTTCGGTCACAAGATCGTCTACCACCCCGTATCTAGCTCGAAATTTGTCCGCTTCACTAAACACGGTGACGATAATAGTTCAGACGGAATCCTTGGACTAATAACTGCACTTTGGACGTTGGTACGAATTTCAAACGGGTAGTGTAAGTAAGGCATTATGTCAAACCTATTCAATTTGGCAAGCTAACTTGACACTTGCAAACACCCTACCAATTT
This sequence comes from Paragonimus westermani, assembly GCA_008508345.1. Lineage (NCBI taxonomy): Eukaryota > Metazoa > Platyhelminthes > Trematoda > Plagiorchiida > Troglotrematidae > Paragonimus > Paragonimus westermani. The sequence goes on along the minus strand of QNGE01000791.1, from coordinate 139,112 downwards.
TTGGTTATCATCTCACGTTCGTTGAGAATGAACCACCTTGCATCCGACTCAACCTCTGATGTGATCTGTAGACAGATACTGTGTCTTCCGGATTCAATTTTGGCCTTGTACCTACAGTGAACTGAAGGTTACGGTGTAGCGGCCACATAGTCACACATTCCTTCAAGGTGTGCGGTCTACGATAAGGGGATCGGTAAAAAGTTTTAGGACTCTAACCTGTTTTTGCACAATTTTCAGGTCCATCCAAACTGTGAACTGGTTCCGCTTTTGGTTTATAAAACTTTAGAAGAGAACCTAAATGAAAAACTAAGATAGGTGTGTCCAACCTGTATAGTTGCCGTGATTTTGGACGAGGGTCATAGTGCAATACAGGACCTGCTATTCAGTAGGCTCCACACCCGTCGCCTCATCGAAGGTGTGCTACACGTTTCACCCTGCCTCACTAAACCTGCGAACACAACTCCTATTAATAAAAGTGCTGCGAGGCCAATCGAAGCCAGTGGACTACTATCGTTTCAACAACCGGCTGACCTGACCTCTGCGGATAACACGATCCATAGACCGCAAGCTACCGTGACGCTATCTAGTAAGCCTGCTAACTGTGAGTCACAGTGCGGTGACCGGAAAAATACCTCACCCTCTATTAACCATGACTTATCAGGCAGATATTTGCAACCAAGCTACTCAAAACCCGAGACACCCATGTAAATACGGCTGACTAACTTAGTCAGAGTGAACGAAAAGAAGCAGTAACAATCCAACCCCTTTGCCTTCACGAACCTTGTGAGGCAATCACCGTGCACACTAACATCAACGCATCTGGGATGATATCACTAAACTGGTCTACAGTTGTCCGTCAGTCAGTACTTACGTTAAATCTGCCTGATTTTAGTTGTGCAATGCTAACAGATTGACAGGAGCACCAAAGAGAGGAAGTTTTAAGACTTTCTAGACACCATCTCATCAGAGCGGAAGGAATACGTATGTTGCGATATGTTAACATTTCGTCTGCCCGCATCAGTCACAAACGTGAACAATGTCAATTATGCACATCAAACCGATAAGGAAAAACAATGAATAAACACGCCTACACACACATACACACACACCAAGCATCGTGTAATCGAGACCATGGCAACCCACTAGGTGCCCAAAAGTACTTTTGTGCACATAACGTCTGCTGGTAAGTTCGTAAAAACATTTGACTTCGAATTTCCACTATGTAACAGTAAATTAAATGAGTTTAATGAGTCAGCTTGCCGACCTGTTATCATACTGTGTTTAGCGATCGATGGCGTTCGATTTCAAGCAGCGATAGTGATCACTTGCGTCAACCGTTTCGGTGTGTGTTCAGTGACTCGCTGTGATAGTTGTCGATCTGTTATAGTTATATAGACGTCACTGCAACTGCAAGTGAACTCGTACACAACATGGGAGACAGATGGGTTCTATGAACTTCGTCCGGGACTGAGAAGAACTGGTCATCTGGTGTTTTGAGCTAAGCGCAACTGCGCAGCCGCATGCATTCTAGCCAGAGTAGGCTTCAGTTTGTGCATGATATCGTTAGCTAGATGATGGCCTTTGAGGTGTTAACACTTCGTGACTGCAGGCTCCGGGTTAATTCAACAGTACAGGTGGAGAGGTGGTGACCACTGAGTAAACAATAGGTAAGGGTTCAAATCGTGAACGACTTTTGGGAGCATAGGCACCAACCTAAATGAATCACCTGGTAGTTCAACGTTACAATCCAGAATCGAATTAGAGAATCTGCTAGCTCACATATCACCCTGCTCAGACTTGATATCCCCTGCAATCTAGAAAAGCTGCGCCGTGGTTTAGTAGAACCGCTCGCAGTGCTTTTTAACCGCTCCTCATCAACTGAACGTCTGACGAGATCTTGGAAACAGTCCACAATCACACCTATCTTCAAGGGTGGATGCAGAGGTGTCCCAGTAAACTATCAGCCAATATCGTTGTTCTCAGTGGGTCGTGAAGCAGTGGGGTGTTTACTAAACAACTCTGTCCGAGCAATGGATGAGGACGTCGAACTGACTACCAAGGAGCAACATGGCTTCCGTAGTACACAGTCATGAATCACGAATCCATTGACTGCTCGTGACTTTTAGACGAGAGGTACTGACACAGGATTGGATGCTGATGAAGTTTATCTGGACTTTTCCAAGGTCTTTGACAAAAGTGATCATTCCATGTTTCCATGTCAGCTTAATAGTCATGGCCTCGATGTGTGCTTACTCACTTGGTTTGAGGATTATCTGACTGACTGTAGGTTCAACATCAAGGTGAGTAGACAGCTGTCAGAGTAATTCCATGCTAAAATCGGCATTCCAAAAGGATCCATCTTGGGACCTCCGTCATTCTTTTGGCTCTGCGCCGATGACAGAAAGCACTGGCCCAGAACATGTCATAATCTTACAGAAAGATTTGAACTACCTAAACGAGTGATCCGCGGAAAATAACTCGTCGTTCAATGCTGAAAAATGTGAAATCGTGCAGGTTCACTATTAAAATTGTTCTAGTTATTCCCTGGGTGACATAAACCTACTCGTGTCAGCATGCCAGTGAGACCTAGAGATCACAGTGACAGGTAGTTTGAGTGTGTCAAGACCAAAACAGCACCAGTGACCTTGAACTTCTTAGGGAGAATTAGTAGAACTTTCCACCCTGGAGGATATCTCGCCGTGTTCCTCTCCATAACATGCCCACTCCTGGAAACGAGCACATAGGCTTGTCGTCCGTATTTCAAAAATGACTTAGGACTTACTGACAGCGTTCACAGACAAGCTGCTAAAAGAAGTGAGGGGTTCAAGGAAATGCCGCTGCCTGGAAAGGCTGTCAGAATTAGGTTGGTTCTCAGTGACGGCAGACGGAACTCTTACCTAAAAATGCTGTACGCTGCGGGCCACCAACTCGTACATCTCTACCCTCTAAGTAAAGATAAACAGTTAAGAGGTTGGTAGCTGTAATTCCGTATTGGGATAGGCAGGTTACTTTGTAGACAATACCGTTTCTCATTTAGTGTCTGATCACACTGGAACGTATTGCTCAACTCTGTAGTCACGGCTGAATTGACCGCGAGTTTTAAAACGTTACTTGCTTGGCGTATGCGTGATAGGCAATCCTAACCGCTCTATTGCATTCCCGTAGGTTACTACATCTGACGGAATGTTGAGTCGAAGTTCTTTCCTGATATGATTTCAACTAACAGTTGCATTTGCATTGCATTATTTACACCTATAAACCGTACAGCGCAGAGACAATGACGCATATGCAATGATCTTCCCCCCTGCTACAACAACCTATGAACCTATCAGGTTACCAGATCACCAACAGCTGGGTGTGATTTCGAAGCAGGCGCACGAGGAGGTGTACACGAATTACTTACAACCGTACTATCCTATAAAGTAAGAACGGTAGAATTGAAACGGTGGGCTGTGTAGCCGTCGCCTGGTCCTATCATGCTACCAATCAAGCCGTGTAGGCAAGCCACCTAGTCTAAATGTTGCTCACTGTTCCATCTTATGTTCATTCTTTGGAAAACCTTAGCTGACGTGTCAAACCACTGTGGTCAATGGTTCGTTTGCATTCGCACTATTGTGATTCCGGTTAAGCTTAGTTTACCAATTTCACATTAATTTTTGTCATTGACAGAAGTTCTACCGAAACTATTCCTTTTCATCGCTGTAGGGAACGACAACCGGAATCAACGTACAGTCTGGATGTGCTCAAGAGAGCCTACCTAGTTCGGTAGGTTAGTATACAATTATTCATTGTTAGCCAACAACGACTTCCATCTGTCTGTTGGACGACATACTTTCATGTGCAGAAAAATGGCATGCAGAACACAATAACAAATACTCTCATAATTAAATCTCTCTCAATATTTGTTAATCTTCCCAACCTGTAATTCACCATCACATTGTCTGTTCACCTTTTGTTCACAAAAGAATGATATTTCGATTTCTTCCTACTCAATATGAATGTGCACAATCCAGTCGTGACCGGAAAGACTTGGCAAACAAGCCTGCTTTCAGTGTTTCATTAGCGTGCTATCTGCGATGCATTTATACAGAGATATCGGGTGTTGCACGTCGTATTTCAGTAGAACAAAAGAGCCCAATTATTAGTGTTCAGGTTTTTAAACAAAAACGTCAATCACATAGCGTTGGTCAAGTGGGTTGTACAAAATTTACGAGATAATTAATGGGGCTACGTAATAAGCCTATCTCAAATATGAACTCACCGCCTCAAGGGAATTTATGTCTTGACAAGATTATCTGAAGACATAACGTGGTTACATGTGGACGGATTACAAGAGCTTCTGCTACTGGTTGTGGTGATAATTCCGGTGGGTTGCTTTTCTGACGTATGTCCATGCACTTAATGCCTTTCACAGACTATTGTGTGTCATATTATTTGTTTGCCAGTCGATTATGCAATCTACGTTTCTCACTGCTCAGAGATGTACTCACCCAGTTGACTGATACGGTATATGGTAGGTCGGTTACTGAGCCAGTGCAACTTTGAGTTCAGATGCAACGAAATGTCGCTACCAGCAGTAGAAAGCTCCCAAGGGCCTCCTCCAGCAGGATAGGAGAAGTATTCACCTGACAAGCAGGAGTTTTAACTATAAGATATTGTTCATAAAGGCCTACTTGCGTACACTGATTGTGTTACATTGGAAAACGTCCCCGTTCTTCTCAACACGGCAGATTGGCGTGATATGTCAAAATCTCCTCAGTTTGTTCGAACGCAGATAATGCTCAGTCAAGACATTCGTTGCCACAAAGATGGGACTCAATGACTGCGGGGCGTTATATAACTCATGATGGATTTTTCAATCGACCATCGAGTTGCCGGGGTTATAGGTGCAGAAGTGGAATGCAGTATCACAAAACAGGTTTGGTTTCCGTATTGCAACCGATGTGGTTGACTACAACCGTCATTTTCCTAATTCAATGGCGAAGAACGTCTCTTGGCTGCCAGTACGATCATTCAAGGGACACTAACATATTGGACGTAGACGGTTTTGTACCACCAAAGGTAGGTTAGTTAAAGAGCATATTCGAGGGTAGAACAAATTTATTCACCCGAGGTGATTGCCAATCAGGGATTTAAAGCGCCGTGCAAATATTTCCATCGGCTGCAATACGTTTACTGCTTCCGGCGAAATCTATAAGAATGCACGAGCCCTTATCACCTCGAAGTATACAGAAAACCCGAGAGCTCAGTGTTGCTCTTGGTGTCATGTTCTACTGTCGCTCACTAGCGAAATGATGACGTATTCAGTGGGCCTTAATCCCGGTTGTCAGTGCATGACCCTGGGACACACGCGTGCTTCACTTGGTGGATTTTTTCGACTTCGAGCAGTGCAGCCAGACTAGCAAACACAGAGGTTTGATCGTATGTGATGCGATAGGTGTGGATGCATGCATCTTTACAAACAGCATACTTCAAAAGAGATGAAACTGCAAAACAACCGGAATTCAACTAGATTCGTACCAGCGAGAGAAACAACATAACCAAATGCAGCAAGTGCTCTAACAGCTGAGCTTCGGAGCCACATCGGGAGCTGAGAATTTTCACCTATCCTACTGTGTTATGGAATCCACCAAATTATCAGGCCGTTTGTTTACCGAAGCCAGATTTCTCAGTCAGTTCACTTCGAAACCTGCCAACGCTGCTGATGAGCACTGAGACTATGTTGCTGTTAAGTAGTTTGGCAGACTTGAGCAGTTAGAAAAGGCTCAGATTCTTCGCAGTTGAATTTCCTATGAATTGTTAAACCTGCCAAATTACTCATCAGTAAAACATCACATCGTTTTCGAAACGACCTTTTGTTGATAGCTACCGTACGTCGTGTTCCCAAAGACGGATGAACTTTCGAAGACATTGTACAAACCCACCAGACCTACTTGTTAGATGCTGTATAGACAAATTGTGATATTTTTGATTGCCCTCGCTGCTTATGAACATTTAAAGCTTTTCTGACTACTTTAATGTTAATGGGTAGCCTGACATGAAGCTTTTACTTATATTTGTTATGAAATGTGACCACGGTTTCTCCATCGGACGTATTTACCAGATGTTCACCTCACGATGTCTACTCTGGTCACATCCATACTATTTTCGTCAACAAGATTGACATATGACATAGTGTTATCCCAGTTTATCCGACAAACGAAGGTCACGCCCGCGTTCTCATGGTTTTAGGCTAAAGCAATTCGGCAGCCACGAAGAGAAGACAGATGAATCTACAAACAAACTTTATTAAAAAGTTCGCTCACCGTATAAGCAGTTGGATCTCAGCCAAAACAAATCAAGATATTAGAGAAAGGAGCATGAGGGGACCCTAAGAACAACCGAGCGCTAACTATCAAGGAATGTTGACGGGCAATTATAGTGCCCTTGGAATTTCAGGCACAATTTGAAATGGGTGGATGTCACCATTGATTACAAACGTTGGAATACAGTCATCTCAGGACTATAAAGTCTGTATCGCAGAGAATAAGTTGTGTTTATTACGCAGCACAGAGTGAAGTTACAGTACTTATTCCGGCACAACAACTTTGATGTTGGTAGTTTGTAGTAACTTGACATTTTGAAGGCAGCACGAATGGGTGCGATGGTAGTGGAAGGGTAGTTCAAAACTCGCAGGGAATTTTGGATTTTCGGACCATCAGGGGTGGCCTTGTAGCGGCCTGGAGATTTCACTGGCCTGTCCGCGGTATGATGTGTAAAATAATTCCAAAACTGATAGTTGCATATCGTACCTAAGCTATTAAGAAAGGTCGCATGATGCATGCTGTCCGATTGTTTGTCCGCATGTCGTGTGACTGTCGCGAGCCAGAAACACACGCGTATCACACTCTTTCGGTTAACTCGCGCATCGACTTTCGGTCTCTAGCCTCTGTAGCTATTCCGTGTGTCGGTGCCTTTTATAGCGCTATCAGAGACCACTTGTACATTCGGTCGAATGAAGATTTGGTCGAATGAAGATTTGGTCTCTCTCCTCAACTGCCTTTTGCTTTATGCGTCTGATAATTGTGTAGCCGGGGAGAAAGCGACTTAGTGCGACGTGCACTGAAATGGTGAGTCCGACTAAACTGGTGAGCCGGTTGGAATATTGATTGTTTTCCACAGGTATATATTTTATATAGCTGTGAGTTATTATTTTCATACGTTCTACATATTCTTATTTTTCAATTCGGTTTATTATCCATTCCACTGTAATGAGGGCTCAACCACAAGTTTTATCAGACGCTCCGGTCAGTGCATTAGCCGCACCGTTTGCACTCATTAGAGAGGATAATCATGGATCGTGGTTTGCTCAGTTAGAAGCCACATTTGGGTTACGACGGATGAGTTCAGAGCCAACGCGTTTTCATCAGGTAGTTGTAGTACGGCCACCTCACGTCATTGACGAGGTGGACGATATTCTGGTGATACCGGACTCCACGAAGCTCTATGGGCAACTCAAATCAGCCGTAATTGAAAGCGTTGGCTTGTGCGATCGACAGCGTATTTCTCAGCTTCTGAGTGCGACCGAGCTAGGTGACCGTAAACCATAGCAGCCCCTCAGCCACATGCAAGGGTTGGCAAGTACGACACACATAGAAGAGGCTTCAATTAAGGAGACTGTAGTGAGATCACCTTCGACGTCCCCAAAATTCTGAACTCCGCGCGACGTGAGAGTTGCCTTGCCAGTACCACCGCGCCGGTTCACATTACCTTATGAATGTATATCTACTACAAACCACCAGCATCAAAGTTAGTGGGCCGGCATAAGTATCGCAGTTTTGCTTGTAGCTGTGTATAGAATCCGCACCATCTCTACTCCTGCAGGTCACATTCACTAGGATAACAATGTTGAGCTATTACCGTTAGGAACGCCGCTTAACCAGTCTAGCGCTTGTTTAAATTCTGAAGGTCGACTGGAATTTTCCGTCGACGCACTCTTCCACTCTGGCGGCTGCTGTGAGGTTGTGCTCAAGGTGCTCACACGTCCAGCTCCCCAGCACCCCTCAACTGTTACGTTGAAGTCTGTTGTGAACGGTGAGTAAATCAATAAAAAACGTTTGTTTGCAGATTCATCGTTTTCTCCCTGCGACTTCCGATTCACAGTAGCATGAGGTTGGGGAAACTTTGGGCGTACAAATTCAGACACTAATACTACAAGATGTGGCTCTGGCGTTTGCTCAAAGATATGCGAAACATCCTTGGCGCAAACTCACCAGTAACCTTGTCAACTTTTGCTGATGTGACCGACCGGACCGGATAAACATACGGCGCTGCTGTTTCCCAACTTGCTTGGAGCAATCAGGGTGCAATGGCCCTTTTGGGTGCTCAAGATGCTAGCCCAACTGGGCAACTTCGGGCCTTAACGACGTGGCGTTCGAGGTCACGCGCTACTACCTCCACTCGGAGACAGTAGCCTTTCAGGGTCGCTCGATTCTCGCCAGTCGCCACCGAACGCTAATCCGGATCACTGCTGACATCACCAGCAATTTGGCGAAAAAGCCAGACGATGCCGACAGCCTTGTACCTTTCGTTCAGCCAGCGAACGGGGCAACAAAATCCACATGGCTGCCGACGTACCTTTTCCGCTCGGTCGTCTGTTCTGTCTGGAAGATCACGAATCGGGGATTCGCTATCTTATCAAAACAGGTGCCGAGGTCAGCGTGATCCCACCTGAGGTTCACGACTTAAACAGATCATCCATCTCGATTCTTTGCGCGACTAACGGAAGCACTATAAAAGTGTTCGGTCAGCGCTTTCTCACACTCAATTTAGGCCTCTGTAGGCCTGTCCGCCAGGTATTCACAATCGCCGACGTCCAAATGGCAATTATCAGCATCGACCCCCTCCAGCACTTCGACCGTTTGGTAGATTCTGGACGACACCGTCTAGTCGACCAAACGACAGAGCTTACGGTTACCGGGATTTTGACCGATAAGTTATCAATCAGTCCCGCATATCAAAGCTCTACGAAATTAAACTCCTTCAGTTTTCTAATCAATAAGTATCCGACTGTTTTTCGACAGTCTTCATCTCTGCCTGCCGCCAGAGGTTCCACGAGGCACCACATGGTTACGACAGGCCTGCCGGTGCTCGCTAACGCTCACAGAGAAGCTTAAAATAACCCGCGCTGAGTTTGAGCACATGCTCGGGCTCGGAATCATCTGCCCATCCAGTAGCCCTTGGGCCTCTCCACTCCAAATGTTCTCTAAAGCGTCGGGCGATTGGCGCCCTTGTGGAGAATATCGTTCGCTTAACAACACCACAGTACCCGACAGATTCCTGATTCCTCATATACAGGATATCACGGCCAGCCTTTACGGTACCCGTGTTTTCTCGAAAACTGATCTGGTGCACGCATACCACCAGATCTCGATTGCGGACGAGGATGTCGCAAAGACAGACGTCATCACACCATTCGGTTTATTTCAATTCCTGCGCATGCCGTTTGTTTTGGGAAAGGCCGCACAAACGTTTCAACGTTCTATAAAAGACGTGGCATGGGGACTGGAATTTGTTCACCCTTACATTGACGACTTATTAGTTTCAAGCGCTTCTGAAGTAGAACACCACATGCATCTGTGACAGCTCTTCGACAGATAAGCAACTCTTGGCATAACGACTATAGCAGAAAAGTGTGATTTTGGCCAGCCAGCAGTAGACTTTTTATGGCATCACGTTGACCAGCACGGTATTCGACCCCTAGCCGATAAGGTAGGAGCAATCCGCGATTTTCCCCGTCCTACCACCCTCGCTGCTATTCGTCAATTTAACGAGATGAACAACTACTATAGGCGGTTTATTCCACATTGCGTTCAGCTTATGCAGCCTTTAACCGATTTACTCTGCGGCCTTACCAACGGAGTCGTTGAGTCATCATCGACAGCCATCAATTTGTTCGATAGAATTAAGGATGCGTTAGCCACCGCCGTTATGTTGCACCACTTCAACTCAGCCGCTAAAGTAAGTATAGCTGTTGACGCGTCAGAGACCGCAGTCTGTGCCGTACTTCAACAGTTCGTCAATGGATTCTGAAAACCGCTCGCTTTCTTTACCAGGCGTTTACTTCCGGCTGAAACAAGTTGTAGCACGCTCGGTCGCCAATTTTTGGCAATTTACTGGACCGTTTGTCACTTCCAACATGCCCTCGAGGAGAACCAGTTTGTGATTTCCACCGACCGCAAACCGTTGGTTTTTGCCTTCTGCAGTAGGTCTGAGAGATATTGGCCCCTCGACGTTCGACATTTGGACTTCGTATTTCAGTTTACCTCTGATGTGCGCCACGTTTCTGGCAGCGATAACGTTGTGACTGAAACTTTATCCCGAGTGTCGGCACTGGTTGGTCACGACTCAATCGATTTAACCACCATGACCAACGCACAACGTTCGGAAAATGATTTCTGCGCCTCCTGCCAGCGAGTGCAGGGACTATCCTTTGCGATACCTTTACTGGATATCCGCGTCCCGTAGTTCCTATTCTTTTCCGACGGCGCGTGTTCGATACGCTACACAACATTGCTCATCCTGGCATCCTAGCCACGGTCACTTGTCGGCCCCGATTGACCGATTCTCTTCGGTTACATTTCGAATTGCACACTTCCACATCGACATTATAGGTCCTTTCCAACCTTCCAATGGGACGATATATCTATTGACGGTAGTAGATCGTTTCACGCGGTGGTCAGAGGCCGTCTCCATGCCCGACGCCGTTCTGAGATTTTAACGCGCGCATTTGTTGAGCGTTGGGTAGGATCTCATGGTTGTCCGGCCACGGGTACCACCGACCGTGGCCCTCAATTCGACAGCGGTTTTTTGTGGAACCACTGAGCGCGCTTGAATGTCATCGCACGCGGACTGCGGCATACCACTCAGCTGCAAATGGTATGGTCGAACGCTTCCACCAACAACTAAAAGGGGCTCTCGCCGCAGTCGATGCAATCCGTTGAACAGGAGCCCTGCCCATGGTTTTACTTGGCATCCGCGCCGCCCTCAAAGCCAAATTCCACGTTTTCAGCGCCAACCTTCTGTGCGGCCAACCACTGCGTCTTCTTGGTGATTACTTCTCATTCGTCACTGAAGCCCTTCGGTATGATGCATCTTATGCCAAACAGCTCGCTTCGCACATGCGCCGCCTCCGTATCAAGGACACACGAAAACAAAGCCGCAAGGTGTTTGTTCCGAAAGACCTGCACGAATGAACGAATGTGTTTGTTCGCATTAGTGGTTTACGACGCTTGCTCGGGCGATATTACGAAGATCCTATTGGAGTACTTCAACGAAAGGATCGTGTCTACGTGTTCCAGCGTCGGACTATTTGGGACACGGTTAGCATCGATCGTCTGAAACCTGCATTCTTCGAAAGGATAGAGGAAGCCTGCAATGCTCCTCCGTAGTCCCTGTCCACGCCGGCAGTTGTCTCGGAACAGCCTCGCCCGAACGCATCGTCCTCAGCAAACATCACGACTTCGTCGATGACGCCGGCTCCCGCCGTAACAAGTTCAGAAAGTAGGGTGCACTGACCGAAACGCCTTATAGAGGGCTAGCGTTTATCAAATCTCGTTTTTTTCAGGTCAAAAAAATCGTAGTGGTTTAAAAAATACCAAAAGTTCAATTTCACAGCAATCGCGTTTGCTCAGGTTTTTATCCCTCTCCCGAATGTTCGTATTCGCTGTATAATTTGGCTGAGTGCGCCATTCATTTCTGTACTGATACTCAGCCAGTTTCGTTTTATTTTCTGTCGCATGCCTCATCCGACGCTGACATGAAGTGTGTGGCATCTTTGTTTGCGATCATCCTCGATCTCGTATTAGATGTCATGCTTAAACGTTCCGTGTATGCCTCGCCTCCAACATTTTTATTTTTCACGGTTGTTTCGGCACCTTAGAGAGAGGATACTCAAGTGGGAGCTCGCTAGAAACTGTAGGCATTAGTGCTCCTCCATCTGCTGCGTCTGGCGATTGTCGTACAAATCTCAGACTGATTAGATATCCGCTGATACGCCTTGAACCAGATCAGGCCAAGGGTGGCTGGCCCCAGTTATCCTCATCAACATCGAAGGGTTGTTGTCACAGTACACTTCTGGGGGGAGCTGTGCAGCGGCCTGGAGATTTCACTGGCCTGTCCGCGGTATGATGTGTAAAATAATTCCAAAACTGATAGTTGCATATCGTACCTAAGCTATTAAGAAAGGTCGCATGATGCATGCTGTCCGATTGTTTGTCCGCATGTCGTGTGACTGTCGCAGGCCAGAAACACACGCGTATCACACTCTTTCGGTTAACTCGCGCATCGACTTTCGGTCTCTAGCCTCTGTAGCTATTCCGTGTGTCGGTGCCTTTTATAGCGCTATCAGAGACCACTTGTACATTCGGTCGAATGAAGATTTGGTCGAATGAAGATTTGGTCTCTCTCCTCAACTGCCTTTTGCTTTATGCGTCTGATAATTGTGTAGCCGGGGAGAAAGCGACTTAGTCCGACGAGCACTAAAGCTTAACTCCAGACCCTCGTCCGTAGTTATTTTAAAACCAGCCCAATGCTTAGCGAACACACCCAAGTTGCCTACACGGCGTAATTTGAGTCATCAGAATATCTGACTGGCCATTAACATGCCCATAGGAGCCTCAGATGCAGAAACGAAGTTCAGCTTATCGATCAACATTATTGCAAAACCTAGGCAACACAAAGTGCAGTAATGTCAATGACCATATCACTTGAGCAAATCAGAGAAATTCTGAATCTGTTGCATTTCACTTGTAACGGAAACGCCCATAAAATATCTATTCGTCTAGAAATGTCGTTTGGGATTGAGGAATCGGTATTTCACAATCTTTATGTGAACAGTCCACTCATTAAAGCTCACCCTTTAAGCACAAGAATCCATCGGTGCATCGATCCCTGTGATCTGACACAGAATTCAACAATCTCGCATCAGAAACTGTTACCTGGACGAAAACGACATGACTAGTTGTACAAGCTTGTAATGAACTAAATACTAGCGAAAATGTCTGGTACTATCGACTGAAAATCAAGACTAGAACTGAATAGCTGGTGGTATGTTTTGTATTTGCCGTGGCTGCAACTGTCCCAAAAATGAACTGACTAATCGCTTAAAGTGTGAGACTTTCTCAAACCTGTCGGTCGTAAACATTCTAGTGGCGTACCACTGAGGGGCTTCTATGGTCGCATTTGGGGCTAAGAAATATGGCCTTTTGCGAGACTTGTACGAGCACCGTGTAGGCCAATAGAATTTTTAGGACACGACGTACAGTTATTGACAAAATGTTTTTTTTTTCTTCACACTCCTACCAAGAATTCCACTTGCCAGCGATTTTTCCGTCCATCCAACCGACTTGACACTTAAAGGGAAGTAGGCCGAAAATGATACAGAAACCGCTAGTTGAACAGAACTTATTTGAGCAAGACGACGTGATTAAAAGCTATTTGATTATACAATAGCTTCGTTAGTGTATTGTATGCACTAGGCTCAAATTTTCCCATGAAACCCACTGGCTCAGATTGGTAGTTATTTTCATGGCTTTGTGCAACTAGGACAGCAACGATCACAACAAGTGGTACTTTTGGAATTCGCACATCAAATCAACTATTAATACTTCTAAGTTTTCCGGTCAAGCCAAAAAGTTGGCTATTTTCATTTCCGAGTTCAAACACAACGGACCTCGTGCTTCGTTAGCTTGGTGTGTCTTTATCTGCACACTTTCGTTTCTAAGCGGAGGGCGCTTCACGGCCCTGATTTTGTTAACTCACTTCTTTCTGTAACAGGCCAGCCGGGCGTTCTGGTTTAGTGTACCCGATACACTCGTAAACCCATTTTGTGCAACGTGGAGAGACCGGGGGACAGCATTCCTCAAAAGCAGGGGTTCAAACGATAGTCCTGTTAAAGAAGATAACAGAAACAAGCGTGAGTCAAAGGCCCAGTAAGACATGCACACGAGATACACAAACGAAAACCAAAATGGCTTCAACCGCATGCGCTGAAATTTATCCGCAGGAAGTGAATGCTGTCGTTGGTATAACGTATATATAGGTTTGGAATATCATGTGAGTGATTGTAGACCGAATATTTGGGAAAGTATCAAATATGCCTATGGTGTTGTGGGGACATTTTTTGTTTAAATGCGTAAACGATCTTTATCAAGGAAGCCGAAGAATTGTGCTAATTTAATGGCGAAATGGGTTGACGAGATAGTTGAAATGTAATCTGGTAGATAGAAGGAATTAGCAACGAAAGATTTATAAACATGCACCGTGTTAGCAGTAGATAATTGTTTTTGAACTTTTTTAGTTCGATATTCCCTGAAATAGGTATTGGCAGTTGGTAAGTTCCCAAGCAGCACACAGCCTCAATTTAAAAAGGGAAAATTGGGGCAAAATGGGGCATTATATATATGCCGGTTTTTCACGGTAGATACGCCATAATATGGGATGTTGCACGTCTTTTTATATCTCTACTATAAATGTAGATGTCAGTGCGTACATTTTAATATGTGTGATATTGTCGTATTGTTTTAATGCATCACTTTTTCATAAGTGCTTGTGTCCAGGGCAATTTGACTTCGAATGCCGGTAAGTTGCGGTGATATGTTTCTAGGTGTCATCACGTCATCACACAACATTGGTTACGTTCGACAGAAAATAAAAGACGGTCGTTCAGCGTCAACTATCCATAGAAGTGGAAGAGGATCGAGCAGCTGACTGAGTGTTTTGGATGTGGACAAACGTCAAGGTGGGATCACAGGAGTGGTTGTTCAAATCTGGCTAAAACGAACGCTTCATCTTCCGGTTTGATATGTGATTTCTGCATTCCAATGTGTCTTTACTCTTAATTGCGATTTAGGCATTGGTGAACAGACGCTCCCAGATGTGGTGGAATTGGGCATTGCCAGCGCACCCGCCACTTGCCCACCGAGCTACCACATGTAGTAGTGGAAAATGAACTACCTGAAGGTAGTAATTATAATATAATAATATCGGTGTTGTTCGCAGTGTTTGGATGGTTACCTAAAAGTCCGTCAGCTGGCCGACAGTTAGAAGCAGAAGCGTGTACAGACGTATGCTGCTGAACGTCGTACCTTTGCCATCCGTGACAACCGTCCACGAAGTCAACGTAATGCTGCAGGCAGGTTGGAGTGACATTCGTTATATAGTGATGCATCATAGACCCTTATGCTGAAGCTTTCAAGCTCGAGCAACAGTTGTTAGAAGAATCCAGTGGTGCACAAACAGACGATACCGATAGAGTGACATGCTTTGGCACCCAGTGGCCAACCAGGATACGTTTTGTTTCCCGTTTTCACTCGCACTAACATTAGAGCTGTTGTCCAAATGACCTCATCCGAAGATGAACAGAATGAGTGCTATCAAGTTCACGCGAAAGAGAGTGCACAGGACAAGTCATTCGTAGCTTCTGAATATGCACTACCAACTCCATCAGAAGCCGTGATGAGGCATATGGCATCAACATCGTTCACGTAAAACATGTTTTGAAACGTTCACTATCAATTTCTTGCAGTTCTCCAAAGCAAATGGCGATCGCTTCAACTGTATCCGTTGCTGAATGCTACAGTACGCCAGCGTGTATCAATGAAGGTGCATGGCTATCAGCTGTCAACCGAATTTCTGGTAAGATTTGTCGTCAATTCACTACTCCATATCCCGATGCTCTGGTCGCTTTGGAGGAACGTTTCATGCGCATTGAAGTGGCCGTTCAAGCACTAACTGAGGCAGTACAGTCGACAGAAAACCGAGCAGCTACAATATCAGGGCAGGCTGAACACATTGCTTTCAAAACGATATCTTTAGCCAACGAGCTCCATTTATCTGAACAACAGCTGGGAGATGAGCACTACTACAACGCATTTGTATCTCAATTGTCTCGATTAGGGGATACGGACCGTCGTGATCACCTCCGTCGAATACTGTTCTCGGTGTTTGGTGTGAATTTCTCAAGGCAATTTAGTTGGAGTGGGGTACATGGAAGGCATCAAGCCAGCAAACTGAAAATTATGAAAGTTGTCATAGGTAGGAAATCTGTGTTCAATCGCATTGATCACCTGTAGACGCCGTATGTCATTCTCGTTTCGGGGGAGCGACGGAGAAAGAGATGGAATCGGGGATTAGAAATTGACTGCATAACCCACGAGACCGGGAAGATGGACGGAAACTCAGGATGAAAAGTAACTCTATTCAATTTTTCCATTAATAAGTTGTCTTATTGAGAAATATTTATCATGCTTGTACACATACATGTTGCTTTGTATGGAAATATGTATATTTTTGAAAAACTGCTTTCAGATCTATATGAAGCGTACCCATTTCCACTATAGATTTGATAAATTGGAGGTATGTAACAGCAATTATTAGCGCTGGCCACTTGAACAAAAGAATGTGCATTAGCGTGTTAACTACCGTCCCAGTTTTTGACATCTCCGTTTTCAGATCATTAAAATGCGTGTACCGAAATTGCAATTCAAAAAATCAGGTTAGACGGATTATTACTTATAAATACTTGTTTTTGTTTGCAAACTGCATTCACATTTAAACCGTTATATCCAGTGTGTCAACCATAAGTTGCTTTGGGAGATTTGTTATCGCCTGTCTGTCTATATATTCTTACCCACGCGAACATTCACACTATTCTACGCCGCTTCACTGAAGTCCTCATTTACAGTATCCACTCCGTTACTTTGCAGATACTTGTCAAAGATTCGCAATTTGTATGGGCAGAGAAAATCAGTGAGCAACGTCCCCATATGAACTACCAACGAATTGCATGCGAGAACGGCAAATTGCTAAATCGGACAACCGTGGTGTAACTCTGTGATGACAAACAATAAATGTACATGCTATTTCAGTGTTTCAGTCGTTGTTGATATTCTTGTATTGGGGGGTCGTTTAGTTGACTGGGGAGCAGTGTACAATGGGTAGAGCAAGGGAGAAGGATGAAGTGGATGAATACTGCGTAGTTGTTAAAAAAGGGCAAAATCGGATGCGTGGGTAAAGTTTCCAGCAATAAAACCTTTTTGGGGCTAGCCCCCATTTTTCCCCCATGGGTCCCCAGGGGTTTTCAATGTCATACCTCATCTTAACCCACCAACAGCTTCCTAAAGACCCCGGGGTTTCCTAGGGGACCACATGGGGTGTGCTGCTTGGGTTTGTGTTTATGATCATCCCTGCGTGTAACTGGATACCACTGAAATTTGGGAGCTCCTTGGGTACGTAGGTAAGACTGCAGCTGATTACTCTTGTACATGATGCGGGCGAAAGCCGACGTGATCTGCACAGAGTACATTCTGCTCACCATAACCGGCCTTTAGCTGCTTTGGTATTAAGGTAACAAGGAAATCGGTAGGTTTTTGCAGATGAAAGACCGCTGAGGAGATATAATCTCATGTTTTTCCAGAAAAGCAAAGAGGTTTTTAGCGAGAAGTGAGGCACTGTACGCATGAAGCAATTCGGGGCGACCCGTTCGACGTTCGGCCTGCGTGTACCCTACAGTCACAACGCCACGACCTATGGTGGGACACACTGAAGTCTATGCTCGACGGTCAGCTTTATTACTGGCGGATTCAACCAATGACGGAAGTTGCAAATGTCCGTGGTGGTTGTACGCACGTCAGTGATTGGCAGTCAACTGAAACACTCTATTGTTGCTTCAAGTCTCAGCCTCACTGGTTTGCAGTGGCAGCTACTCTTGAAACACTCCGAACACGTCTTCAGTGCCATTGGACTTCTCAGGAAATATGTTCGTCCGCGGTGGGTCCAGTCCTTCATTTCACTCGTTATTTTGCATCAAGATTTATTGCAGTTCATTCATTTCTTCCACTTTTTACCTCCCAAAACTTTGTTCACTGATATGTAGCAAATTCTTTGTAGCTTGCATGCGGACGAATTCTTCCTCCGGGAGCAATCGCTTGAAAATTTACCAAGGGCAGCACGAGTAAAGGTTTCAGTTGCTTATTTCCAAACTTCGACGGGCACGTGAAATACGGCTTATTGAGCAGTAGACGGCTTGCGATCACTACGTAAATAGCTGAGTGTACTATATCCCGTAGAACATTCTGGTAATTCGCACGCGGTTACGGCAATCAAGTTATTTATAAGGCTGATTTTATCAATTTTGTTATCTTGAGGACAGAAGTAATTGTTTAAGTACTCGCCCTAAATGAAAGTCTACCAGTTTGTTCATCCGACCGTTAACCTGGTATAATCAACTTGGCAAAATGTCCCACAGGTGCACAGTGGCTGCTGCTGGCTTAATGAAAGGTTTCGCCAACGATCAGAATCTGGCTGACCCCATCGGCTCCTCCTACACTTGTCACATTAATTATTAGTTGTCACCAAGGTATATGTTGGGGTTCTACCCTTCACAATACACGAGTTGTGAAGCCCTATCTTAATGCGCATAAGCACTTAATTGATAACCCAATTAAACATAACGGTGCTCGGACGCGAAATGTAAATATAAATGATTAGAAGACCGATGAGTGTACACTGTCTTGTGAGATGCTAGAGGATGCCAAAACGCAGCATCAGCTGGAGAAGTTAATGAGCAAAACTACAAAGAGTGGGAAAACCGGTAGTGTATCTGGCGTCGTTGCTGCGTATAAGCAAATAAACAACTATGACCGCACACACCAAGCAGAAAAACATCGTTGCAGGTGTTCTTGAAAATATTTCACGCATGATACGAGAAGTGGTCCGGGGCAGTTTTCAGAGCATTGTATTATAGTCCTCCGCCAAGCCAAGTCAACGACAACCTTATAGTCACATGTGAGTAGCATCGGCCTTCACTTTTAGAGTCGCTTAAACGCAGGGTGTGCCGACCAAGTATGTGATCATACTGTCGGTGCTTTATTCGCATGCTTCAGCTCAAGTTAGGGTTTACAATGAACTGTCTGACAGTTTCAGTACGAAAAGCGGCTTACATAAAGGCTGTCCCCTTTCACCATTTTTGTTCAACTTTGCCATAGGTGAAATAATGGAGGATTGTCTGCGGCACTCACAAGATACCGGCGTGGACCTCCTAACAGGCGGAAGGCTGACTGATCTTGATTATGCCGGGGACAAGGAGTTGCTGTTTGACAGCTTTTAAGCAACGGAAACGATGCTTAACGCTATTTCGCATTCTGCTAGGTACTCCGGAATGCGCTTAGCAATCTTCAAGTGCAAGGTGTTTCTACCGGATTGCTGTGATTGCGTAGGTTTAATGTTAGATAACGAAACTATGGAGGTTGCTGACCGACTTGTATACTCGGGAAGCTGCACCAGCAATGGCGACGGCGGCAATGTAGGGAATGGAACGAAAACGTGTATCTCTAATACCAGTGCTGCATTAGCCAACCTGGGAGCACCAGCGTTGACGGAAATGTACCTCTCTGAGGCTTGAGGGTGGCCTATATAAGGCGACACTGGAGGCCGTATTAACTAACGACAACAAAACCTCAACGCTCAGAGTATAGAAGGTGGACCGTCTTCATGTATTTTTCGATCGATATCTGGGTTCAAACGCCCGTACACCAGCGAGTAAGCAACGAGGGGTTTAAAAGGCCGGTGTTTAGTGATGGTTGTCAAGCGATTCCTTTTAATTGGTCTCCACATTTGCACAGAATCAGATGGTTAGGCCCTAAACAAAGGGTGCCTGGAAGTCATCTGTCACATGTAACAATCTGCCGACACTGCGGCCTACTGGTCCACGGTGCGAGGTGGTCAGACAGTGACTTGACGTAAAGAGTGAAAGTCGTTCAAGAAGGAGTTGGCCACTGTGAATAGAATTCCCCCTCTGGTTTTGGGCCCTTGTGACTCACAGAGTCGGTGGTTGGAGACGCTGAGTGGGATGACGGCTAGCGGAACTTAGTGGCAAGAATTTTCCCGTTTTTCGTCTTTCTTGTCTGTGAAGTGAGCGCGCTTCATGACGCGGGCCAGTGAAAGCCGTGAGGAAGCGTTCTTGCTGATGGCGCCTTATTGTTCACTGATAATTCGACTGTATTGTTTGCAAGATGTAGACACTTTGATGCTGAACGTTTTAATATGGAGGAAGCCGCGTTTGGTAGTTAGGTCTCTCCGCCTTCCCTTCTTTGCCCCTACTTTCTTGCTGTTCATGGTTCACTTTTTTCTTCATGGTTGTGCGACAGTTAAACATTAGTCGTTCACATTTGTGTATTACCGGGTATGGAAATGATGACCGTGACAGAGGAATAAAAGACACCATTAGCGGAAAAAACGTCATCTGAAACTGTTCGTCGAATAAACCGGAAGGGAGTAGTTGGCACAACTACTTTCAATTGCATCCGTCCCGTTACAGCAATAATCTCTAGGTCATACGGACTGTCCAAAGTCTGCGGGGAAGTTACTCCTCTGAAACCAATTTAAGTTAAATGCAACTCGTCTCATCATACTGTAGCTAGACAGTTTGCCGGTTTGCTCAGTACCGTCAGGGTGGAGCCAGCAATTGTGGTCTCCGGCACACGTTTCCTTTCACTGGCGTTATCCCAAACAATCAAGGACTACCCACATTCGATGCTGGTTCGTTGTTCATAAACGTGCCCGTACAAAAGACTATTGACCACCTATACGAGTTTATCGAACGTAGCAAAAAATGTGGGTGTCCCAAGGGGTGAATTCAAAGAACCGCCGATAATTTGCACTTTTAACGTTCAGTTTTTATTAACCAACATTTTCAAACGTCACGTAGGTGGAATATCAGTGGGCTCTCCTTTAAGTCATTTTCACGAGCGAACTGGAGACTGACCAGTTGAGTGCAACCATTAAACAGCTGTATTTTACAAACGCTGGGTTGACGATAATTTTCACGCCGCCAATAAGGATTCCGACATAAGCAATGCTGTGACAGCTCTCAACTCAATCCACAACGGTATTAACTTTAATAAGAAGTGAGACAACAACGACCAACCCAATTGTTTGGATATTCGTGCATTAAGAATTGAGGACGGTTTACGTCAACTGGAAAGACTGCCAGTGTTAAGCGAATTCACCTCGACAGCTTCGAAACCTCGTGTGATGTCCGAGAGGCAGGGTGTTGAGCAACGTCCTTTCTGGCCCCTTGCAAACTGAGCTAGGTTTTCTACAGGAAGTGTTCACATAGAATGACTATCCAGTGCGTTTTATTCAGAACTCAATGCAACCGGCAGAGTTGAAGCCCGTCGTCTTTAGTGAGCAAGAACTTCACATTTTTCAACTCCCCTTTCATTGCGAAAAATCTCGGAAAGTAGATGGAAACAATCTATCATGATGTTCACTTGTGTTTAGTTTCCGTCCAACACCCGTTATCATGTAAAACCTCAAAACAAATTCCAGTGATATGCAAACCTCTATGGTATGTACACATTTGCTTGCTCGTGTCGAGCATCATACTTTGTTGTAATACAAAGCAGTTGTCTGTTAGGTTGTATGAGCATCTTCCTGCATGACTGAACGGTGATGTGACTGGTACGTTTCTGTCTAGAATCGTGCCTATTCTCCAAAATAATCAAGTCAGAAAAACAGATTATAGGACAAAGACGTTTATTGCAAAGAGACCGGGAATGCGAGCTGTAAGCAAAACACAACAGAAGCAAAGCGCGACAGACCAGTAGTAGCTAGTGACCGAGAAGTGTAAGTGCAATTGTGACCTTGGGCGGTTGGACCAACGAGAAAATCCAGACATGCAACCAAACAATGTCAACAGTGTCAACGGTCAAAATAAATAGCAAAATAGTCGGAATACGTGGCAAACTAAGAATGTCTCTACACTGTTGCCAATTTGGTTGACTGTAATCAGTCTGTCGATAAGAAATGCATCCTTTAGTTAGCCCACCGGCTGCTTAGAAATCATTCAAAGAGAGTGAGATTTCGAATGCTGACCGTCGCCAAGACCGATGGTGTGCGACTGCGTAGCTGTAACCAATGAGATCAAAAGAACTTCGTATGGACTTTTAACCGCTGCTTGCCCACAAGCAAGGCAACTTACAACTGTGAGCAAAACCGCTGTCTATAACTCCTATCGACCGATTTTCTGACTCACCCTAATTAATGGTATGATAGTTATTGTGATGTAATTAGCCTGGTGACCAAACACATGAGAGTGGTCTTGTTCATTGCGTTACTCTCAAAAGAGCACATGTTAGCCATGCCATGTTATCACGCCGTTATCCCCATGAATGCAAAACTGTTGATTCAAGCAGTTCTGTCTGCTTTAGAATTAAAAAACTTAATTTTGTGGTGCAAAGTCCCTTCAGTGCTCATTGCTGGTGCTGTTAGTGTCAACATCATTATCATCATCATCATCATCATCAT
>QNGE01000791.1:79705-114238 GCA_008508345.1 Paragonimus westermani | reverse complement strand
GCACACATCAAGCTCCAGACTTGAGAGAGTACTTGCCAGAGCAGCTTGCTGACCGACATGTCGGAGAGTGCGGACATTGAAGGCGCCAATGTTTACCAGTTGTCTTGGCCTCAGAAAACAATTATCGCCCCAAGGCACATGGAAGGCAGATAAATAGGGGGTAAAATGGTAGGAGAAGGTCGTGGTCGGTTAGTAATGTCACTGTTGAGAGAACGGTAACTTCTGATACTTTTCGGTCGTTTATGCTGCGGAAGGGGGTTGACTTGAGGGACCCCACCCCGAGCCTCTGACTCAACAGTCTGACCTGCGAGACAACAGGATATAGGGTTTTCTTGGGGGACCCTACCCGGAGCCAATGACTCAAGAGTCCGACTCACTTGGCGGTGAGGGGCTTGTCTAGCCCTAGGGCGCCGTGAATAAGACAATAATGTCTGATTCTGAAAATGCTGCGCGCAGCGGATGTACTCGAAGCTACATCGGGCTTTTGAGAGATAGCTGATTTGTTTTGACCGTATTGGCTAATACGCCGGCGGTCACGATCAACCGTTGGGCGATCGGAGTGCTCTTTGTTTGAGGGTACTTTTTCTAACCTTCTTCTTCTTCCTGATACCGAAGTGTCAACATACCCAATATATTATCCATTTTTCGTTTTTTACAAAAATGACAATATAGAATATTCACCCATTGCGATGTGTGCTTTTTTCTTCTTGTTGGACTGGAGCACACAGCTGTGTTCTTTTGTTAGAGGATTCAGAAGGAAATGAACGATTTCTCTAAGACTACAATAGGGAAGCCTATAATTTTAGACAAACTGATTCGCAGAATCACATATCAGAGTGTAGTGTGGGTAACTGGCGCTGAAATGCACCACCTTAGAAATAGTTCACTGGTCTACTGCCCCCAATAGGGCCAAGTAGTTCAAATGCTTATGAGAACACATTTCACGTTGAAGGAACCATCTTCTTGACAGGCAGCTAAAGAACCATACGAAGGGTAATGCGTCGCCCGTCCTTGAAGATTGTGGAAAAAGATGATTTAACCACAGTTAAAATGTTAGCTGCTCCAGTGGTCTTTTCAGAAGCAGACCATATTCGCTTATTTTGATCGACTGATCAATGCGAGGCAGGCAGTGGGCAGCGTAAGCAAGCAGCTCAGTTGACAGGCAACTCTACGGCTGCAAGAACAACGCATAAGAGATGACGTCATGTGTGACGAATGTCATCTTATTTCCCGATAATTCGGTCGCACCACATTCAATGCAGAATCCACCGCGACGCTTTCATCAAAATTTCCGTCTTGGACCACAGGATAGTCATGCTGATGGTTTATGACCATGGTACTGTAGAGGTTCTGAGGAATTTTGTAGGAGGTGCCATCCGGAGTTATGGAAATTTATCGGCACTTGTGGTTTCATCAGTAGATAAAACAGATTTTTAAAGGTTTAAGAAATTTTCAACGAAGCGCCAAACTGATCATTGCTGAAATATCGTTATTGGAACGTCGCTTCAAGGCTTGTGCCTGTAAACAGGAGGCATCTGAAGCCATTTTTCCTTTAATCTCTCGTGTAACCAGCGGCTGAATGGATGTTTATACTGGCCGGATAGGTCAACTATCACGACAAGTAATTGCTTGTCATCGTATGAGATAATGTAACAAACGATCACTACGATATCTGAACGGATATCCACCTCATAAGTCAACTGTCGTGCTGCAGAAACTGTTCACACAGGTGGAGCGTTCAGTGCGCACCTTCCGATTCGGACCTCCGAACTGCTTTTGTTCGCCGAGGTAAAGCGATCAAATTGTTACCATCCTACTCAACGTGTGTGAACTTCTGACGCGGACAACTTGCCGACCTCGAAATGGACACCATAAAATCTTATCTAGGGTCCTAGTTGTGGCTGTGGTCAACACCATCTAGTAATCAGCGATCGTGAGGATCATGGCTGCGACCGTGGTTTCCTGCTTGCCTGTCCCGTACGCGTGGTTATGTGTACGTCTACTATAGAAAGCCTGATTCGAACCCAATACCACTGTTTTCAGCCGTGCAGCTGATCACACACAGCGACTGTTTGTACTTTTCTTAACGAATCATCTTCTATCCTATTCATAGAAGTTTAACCCTGACTTTTTCGAGCATTGTTTGACGCAGTCGAATGTTTTGTGCATTATTCCTTAGCGCGCTTCTGGGTGCCACTGAGTGGGCTGAAGCCCACTTCGCACTTGGTTACTTTCCTTTCTTGGTTTCTGCCGTTGTTCATAGATTAGGCTAGAACTGACTACTCATCATATTCACAAACCTAACCGGGGACCTACCGTTCATTTCCGAACCTCACTGCATTCTTTCAGTTAAATGTCTGTTGGAACTACATTTTGATTGCTCCCCTGAAAAGGTGCTTTAAAATGTTATTAAATGAGGATCCGGTCCATACCCACTCGTCTACTGCACCTGCATATGAAATGTTTTCATATGTTCTGCGCTCAAGATTGAAATGCGTGAACGGAAGGACGACACATGGTGGTATATACAACCTGCTTCTACTTGCCAACCGGTTACAGCATATCCATTGTTTCGGCTTCGGTCGTTAGTGTATGGGGGTTAGGCAAAGCTTAGAACTAAACAAAGATAATTTGCGATGTATCTCCTTAGGCGGTTTGCGTTTGTTCTTCCCACAAAAACCCAACAGAAACAAATCAAAAAGCGCGAGACTAGGAAGGCAGAAAACGCACATTTCCAATTTCTTCGCGAAGAGAGAGGCAACTGGTTCTAGCCTACTGTGGAGTTGGCGACGATCAGCACCTAACCAGAAAAGATGAACAAGAATACAGAAAAACCCATCGGAGCAGAACTTTTGGTAAACTGGATTTTCTTTTCAGAAGATCACTGTCGTTTTTATCCTTTAAATTAGACTATTAAAAATCGAAGCAGGATTGACCCCCCAAACAGTTGGATAAAACGCTTTTCCGAAAAGAAAGTAATTATTGTATATTCTAGTAGAGTGGAACTGAGTTTGGAACGTTACATCCGATGGCAAACAGGCAGGTAAATTTATCTCAAAAATGCGTACACATATACTTCAATCATCACCGAAACCCTTAAAAATTACGGCTCTTGAGTCACTGCAAGAGTTACAGATAGGCTTGGCGTTTGTTATGTGGGCGTCAGTCTTTCTGGAATGTACTCAAACCAGAAGTGGTATGACAAGAAAAATGAGACTTCAGCATCACACCCCAAACTCCTTATTGAATGTTCAACTTTGTAATGAAGTTATGAATGCCAACCTGAACGCGGCAAAAACCATTACAGAAAATTACACTAACAACTCTGCTACACACAATGAACTTCAAATAAACCGTATATCAATGAAAAAAGTAAAGAGCTTGTAAGTCCGGGAAGCGTCCGTTCCACCACGCCGGATAAATCAGTACTGGTCCAGTTGTTTCATGATGGGAGTGCTGCTAACGCAATAATGTGGCCACAATTTGCCTGTTCATGACAGACCTTCTGTTCACAGTAACCGGCATCCCCAGACGAAATTACCACAAAAAATGCATCCGCCAGTTTTAAAATGACTGCACGAGTGCTTTGCGCTGGTAGATTCGAGTGGTCTCGATGAAAACTGGAGATCACTCAACTTACTGAATGAGTGAATGAAGTCGTCTAGCCTGTCTGATGTTCTGCGTCATGTTTGCAACATGGTTGTGTACAGTGTGAAAAGAAGTTCGTGGCACCAGAATGCTCATAAAGCATTGCAGGTGTGAGGCGTGTTCAGTACGTTATATATTCTATAGTGCACCAGTGAAATTGCAAAAGATCCCACTGAGTTGACCTGAAGCAGATACTGTGTGCACATTTAGGGAAAGCTGACTGCTGCGAGGCGTCTTAAAAGTCTTAGAAGTTGTAGAATGTTTCAAGGGGTGTATTGACGATAGAGTTACTTATCACCAAAAGATAATGACGCTAATGAGAAGCATGCGTGTATAACACGTAATTAGCAGTGTGACATATATAAACGAATAATGGGCTGGATAACCAAGCGCTCGAACTTATCAAAATCCTGCTAGTTCTGTACACGATTGTTGCAGATCACTTCTTGAATATGCGGAGACTTGTGGAGGAGTTTCAGAGAGCATGGTTGATGTCAGTGTAATCCTTGACTCGTAATTCCTTTGCTGTGTGAGCCAGTACGAGCCTCGGAGCCAAAATCTTTTCGGTGCCACTGTGTACCACTTAGTTCATGTCCTCCAGTACAGGCACGACGCTGTTGTGTTAGGTGTCTCGAACCTCCACTTGTTTTTACATTTCGGATGGCCTGGCGGCTTTTGGTTTGACCGTGAACATGACCAATGACAGGTCCACCAAGGGTGAGATAATTTGTGCATGTGTGTGGAGGGGGAGTGGGTGAGAGAGGATTGTACAGGCACCTGTGGTGTCGACATGATTAGGATGGTCCACCGTGCCAGGTGCATCACGAATGATCACGTCTGTTTCACGAGGTCACTTTGTGTTTCGGATTGTAGGGTGAAAAGGTCGCGGGACATCGGACCACGTTGATGTAGCACATACGAAGTGTCGATGCGGTAATTAGCGCGGAAAAACGGAATGTGTCAGTTATGACTGTCCTGTCCAAAGTGACACCTACTTGTGACAAGGGCAAATTACATTCAGCGTAGTTGTACGGCGAGGACAAACTGGCACATAATTTTGGAAAACATGACTCGTATGAGAGCGGTTCATAAGCAGTGGTATAACTCAGGTGTATCTCACAAGAAGGCGCAGTTTTAGTAGGGATTAAGGTAATACATATGTTGGTCCTGAGTTGTACATTCAACATACGCTCTGTATGTTTCAAAACATCTAGGGCCTGTCTAGAAACTGCGCGGCGTTCGTGAATGAACTGTGTGAATTCCATCCAATTATCTGACTTAAAATTGATGAAATATGTCAGTAAACCCCGGAGTGTGCGCTACGAACGAGGAGCAGGTGAAGAACAATTGAGTAATTGTCTGTGGTGAGCTGCGCAGTTTTCGCAAAATAAATGAAGAGTTTGGTATTTTGGACATGCTTGCCGTAATATGTTGAAACGAATGTGTGATGATCGAGTCCGCTTTTATCACGATTGCGGCTTAGACAACAAAAAGAAGGCAGGTGAATCGATGGGCATACTGCGCGAATATGCCGGAACGTTTGCCGTTCTTATCGTTCACGGCGGAATGTTTGCAGAAAATGCATCCTTTGGTAATGCGATAGCAACAATCTTATCTATGAACTGTAGTAAGTCTACTGACAACACACCGTACGCTGTGGTGTCAAAATGCAGTGATAGGGGACAGAAGACTGTCCTGCGGTTTCTTCCGTTTCAAAATGCCGCGGTGCAATCAAGTCGTTCTAGGGGGGCTATAATCGGATCATCCCATCAAGGGTTATGTACATTGACGTACCTCAGAGCTCGCACTAACATGTTCCTGATAGGATTTTGTTTTGTCTATTTTGTATGAAGGAATACACGGTGGAACGATGAAGACTGCTGAAAAGCCAACCAGTACGGCTGGAAATTATCCTGATTGAGGAGTCACGTGACCTCCTATATTTTAGGCCTGGGGCGGAGCTCACTGAGATGGCAGTCATTGAACATAGTGAGAACAAGATGATATATGAGCATTTTATTCTCACCCAAAGGCACTGGGCAGAGTATACGAGACTTGAGGTCCTCCGGAGCCACGATTATGGAGCGTGCAATAGTATTACAACAGCCTTTAGTTAAACCGAAGGTAGTTTGTTTCCTGTCCAGAAAGATCGGCAAGTTTTGTTGTTCGTCGCACCAAGTAGCCCTCTCCCCAGGTACACAATTATCAGATGCTAAAAGCAAAATGCAGTTGAAGAGAGAGGCCAAATCTTCATTCGGCCAAATGTACAAGTGGTCTCTGATAGCGCTATAAAGGGCACCGACACGCGGAATAGCTACAGAGGCTAGAGACCGAAAGTCGATGCGCGAGTTAACCGAAAGAGTGTGATACGCGTGTGTTTCTGGCTCGCGACAGTCACACGACATGCGGACAAACAATCGGACAGCATGCATCATGCGACCTTTCTTAATAGCTTAGGTACGATATGCAACTATGAGTTTTAGAATTATTTCACACATCATATTGCAGGCAGGCCAGTGAAATCTCCAGGTCGCTACCAGTTCACCGTAACTCCAGATGGTGATCTACTTAGCATTATTTGCAAGGTTTGTGCTCACTCAAATGCCTTTAAGTTCTCCCTGAGTCTGATGAAGCAACATTTTGTTAGATCTGCAGCAGTAACCGAGTCCTTTCGATTTTTGGTCACTTCCGAAGACCAAATAAAACTTATTTTGACTTCTCATTCGAAAATTACCGTTTTTCGGCGTATTGGTTCTTACAAACTAATGATGTTTCACAATATATCTCTCAGTGAAGCAAAGATATATTTCTGTTCTGCAGGTTGTATTAAAATATCTCCCAATTTACCCCAGATTACTAAAATGACTTGACGGAACTTATAAAAACTCTGAGGGAATTACTTTAGAAACATCGCTACTGCCACCTGCTTTTCTGTCTGTGTTTCCGAATTTGTTTTAAAAGGCTTCTACAGTTTCTAACTTTCCTTGAAATATACCATCTAGGTTACTTGCATCAAGCAATTTGGAATAGAACAAAGTAGCCCACTTGAGCTAGCTGGAGATTAAGTGGATGTACACTTTAGAAAATGACCATATTTCTAGTGCCTTCCAAAATTTTGGCTATGGCTTCTGAAGTGTATCAAAATAGACGCTAACAAGGCTCTAAAAGCACAATCGTGCCGCCTTGTTACCCCTAGTTCTACAGGCATTACTTGACGTTTGTTACATGTTTATGTTCGTGGTTTGTTTTCATTTTGCGGGTAGTGGTGTTTATTGCTGGCATTGTCTGGGCGGTCGCGCTGTGTCTAAACCTTGCCCGTTGTATCAGTTAACTGAATTTCAGTTACCGCTGAGAGCGACATCAGTGAATTTCCTCCTTCATTTTACACGCGTGTTTGTTAATCTTGCCCCACGATTCAGACCGTTTCGTTGCTTTTCTATCACCATGTAATTTTTTTAATATCGTGTTGACTACTATTTTTCTTCTAAGAGCCTCACACTGTTTATCCCTTTCATCTGTCCCAATTATCTCATTAGCATGCCATTACCCCTGTGCCCTCCAAATCTCATACAACTCTGGAGACCAGGTCGGACCTTGCTGTGTATGGTGAATTAGTTACACGATGTTGCTGTGCGTTGGCAAGTGACACCTGCCGAAACAAAATAATACAGTGCGTGACGAACCA
Source organism: Paragonimus westermani (assembly GCA_008508345.1). NCBI lineage: Eukaryota > Metazoa > Platyhelminthes > Trematoda > Plagiorchiida > Troglotrematidae > Paragonimus > Paragonimus westermani. Next base: position 106,905 of record QNGE01000791.1, on the reverse strand, counting down.
ATCTCATTAGGTATACATCTTCCACTTGCCAAGTATGTGGTAGTCCCTTTTGAACATCTCTGTCCTAGCTGTAGGGCCACTCACAGTCGGTTCGAGATGGTCCTTCACTTACTGACTCCGAGTCTCCACCTAGCAGCTTCTGTGATATTCTTAATTACAACAGCAGCATCAAATAGATCTGCTTCTTAAGTGTCCTCTGAATCTTCCGTCGCGATAGAGCTACTCAGCTGAGATTGATCCCTTTATTTTACGTCGAATCGTTTACCTGAATTGTTACATACCTAAGCACTCAATTTATAATCTTCAGCCAGTATACCAGTTTTGCTTAAGACATTTAAATCGAAATATTGGATGGGACTTTAGGAGACCCCGGCCCACTGAACAAGATAACAGGGCCAACAAAGGGATTTCCGGCCTTCTGAGACAAACCTCACTGCTGCTTTCGTCAGATCCTCTTCGGACTCACTCGCATGTTTTAGTACGCGCGATGCTGCAACTGTCACTGGCCTTTCTGCTTCAGAGACAGTTATCAGAAACAACTCTGGACTTACCTAATACTCACGATTTTATGGCTCCTTCTCCAGCCGAGAGGAAGAGCAAAGTTAAATCGTCCTGGCACAGGATCTGTACACAGTCCCAGGTTTCTTTAATTGGAGCTGTCCTGACTAGTATGTCAGCAATCTCAATCAAGCCTGCTCAGCGCAAAGCTGGCAAGTGAATCCAAAATCAAAACACCGTCTTAGCATGCTCTCACTGTGAACTATCTTGGATAATCTCGCTCACCAAATGCAGTAGGTTTGGAACAAGACCATCAAGGTCAGCTGTGAATCGTCTCGCGAGTAGGCCAGAAGAAGAGTTACTTTTCTTACCGCGGACGCTTGATGACAAATTCACTCAACAGATAAAAAAGGGTGTGTACGGTACAGGGAACAGATTTCAGGCTGGATGGAAAATTATAGAATAGAGATAACGGGTCTTATTTTCCCTGTTCAACAGCCGACATCTTTTACTTTTATCTGTAGCAAATATGCTTCTTTTCAGCTCACCAAAATGACAGGCGTTTTATTTTAGTGCACTTTTTGTCACTCCCGTCATCCGGTTAATGTGCCAGTCACCCGAAGATTGAGCGAAAATGAGCTAGGTTTTACCGATTTGACAAAACTTTCCTACTATCACAGCCACCGTTACCTTGCTTCATTCGTGGGACCCTGTCTAGGCCTATTGGTTGGAGTATTTGGACTTACTGACATTGTACCGTTCAGCCCAATTTATTCTGCGGTTTTGTGCCACTGCTCTGAATTTAACATGAAAACTTTATTCCCATGTCTCTATGAAGGCCTTCCTCGCCTGAAATCTGTCCAGCGACAAATAACAAATTAGGTTCCGGGTTTTCTGCTTCTTTTAACCCCGAACGCATGCCTTCCACCTGGGTATTCTCTCGACAAAACTGCCACAATCGGAGTGATCAAATTTTAATACACAAAAGGTGCTTACACCCTCACATTTACTCCGTTCCCTATCTCATCCTTTTACAGTAAGTTTAAGCTGCCGTGAGCAGGAGTTGTTTAGTCAGAGTGGTTGAATTACCCAAGAATGTTTTCTTCCACTCTCCGTGGTTGCATTTCAGGCAATGCCCTACCATACCAGAACACGACCCAGCCTCATGCTATCAACGGTGCAACATTCATCGCAGGTTGATCCACGCGACTGTACATTTACCCTCATAACCATATTCACTTTTCAGACTCGGGTATCGGTGGGGAAAGAAACGTTAGGAATGTCTCTCGTGTTTTTTTCCAGAGATAAACGTAGTTAGCTTCGGAGGGGGAGCAGGATAGAACCAAGTGAATCTGCGTCAAGTGGTCTTGTACTCATGAATCTCACTGTCAGTCACTCAGTATTGTCCACGCGGTCGGCACAGCAGTCCCCGTTGTGTTAGTGATGCGTTAGAAGTTAATTATTATGACGAGGATGGTGTATGGGTCTGGATAAACCAGGAGTTATTGGCAAGAGCTGTCCATCAAAGATACAGACGGCAAACAATTGGTATATAACCTGAAGCCGGAAATAGAGTACTAGACATGTGAAAGGAGTGAACTGTAATCTGACAGTATAACTCTTAAGCCCATAATCTTTGACTGCGAGCGCGCTACGTCTACTAGAACAGTATTCCAGTTATTAATGAGACTCCGATATAAAAAGGATTCAGCCTTATATGATCAGACCGAAATTTATACAATATTTCCCCAAATACCTGCTGCCACGCCGGTGTGAAACGTCCAGAAAAATCAGAACCTGTGCGGCGGGCAAATATGCCGTAGGTGAAGATCAGACCGCCTCGTGGTGATCGATGAAACAGTGTGGTAAGCCTTCCAAACTTTGCACCAGACCAGTACCCATATGGGTGACTCTCTCTGGCGCCGTCTTATCACGCGTCAGATTAGACGGCTAACTCTGGACGCAATACTCGAGTTGTAGCTTTACAATCACAGTGAAGAGAACTACAAAACAAATACCCCATCGGCATTCACAAGGCTCGACGAGTACTTAGCTTCCAGCGGAAATATTTGCTGACAGCGTAGTGTTGTTGACCGCGCGCCACAGGTCATGCAATATTCTGATAATACTTGCGAAACAACGTGGGCATCCCATTCACGAAGCACCCCCAACAATGTCTCGCGGCTCACAGAATCAAAGGTTTTTGTGAGGCCTAAGGCGAGAGCTTACGGGTATGGGTTGCGTTTCCAGCGTTCTTTCGGAATCTGTCTATCGGTAAACACCAGGTCGACTCTACTGCCTTTAGCCCACAGTTCATTATGATCCACGGTAACGCTGGACCCCAAAATATATATATATATTCAGTCGGTTCGTAAAACTTCTCACCAGCAGCTTGCCTGCACACCTCAGAAGGACAACAAACCGATGGCTCTCGGGACACTGCTGGCTGTCGTTACCTTCAAACAATTTCACGGTGAGGACATCACCGAACCTCTGAGTTATTAATTCCGACTCCCCGGAGAACTGAAACAGCTGCAGCAAAAGCGGTCCAGTGCTGGACCACCATTCTTCACAATTTCACTTAACAGCCAATTCCTGCCTGCAGACTTTGTATTGCGCGGTTGTCTGACCACCCTCTGCGACCCCGTCAATCTCAAGGCGAGACGGAGTGGAAAAATGACCGTTATCGGCGGCATGTGCTTAATGGTCACAATGAATGGTAACAGGACGGCTGAATGGACCACCAAACTGTTCGCAGCAGCATCACCTAATGTCCACTGGATGGGTGCGCGAAAAGCCGGTGTCCACGTCAACCAGGAATCCGGTAGACTGGATGGGTAGAGTGGACGTCGCTACGAACGGGTCGTAGACTTTCTTATACTGTCTGAGATCGACGCGGCCATGCATCCGCCCATCTTGCTTCCGCCATCAGCCGTAATGAGTTCCGCAAACACGCTCGGTCGGTTGGTGGCGAATGCCTCGGAATGTTCTTCATTTCGCTTAATTACCCAGGTCCACTGTTAAGGTGGCAAACGCTGCATTCTTGTCTCACACCAATTTGGCGTTAACCGCGTTGTTGCCGTCGAGCCAGTCCGGACATTTGTCGCGCTAGACACTGATCCTCTCGATGGCTGCTGCCGTGATTTGCTCTTCCAACTGCTGCCATGGATCCTTGATGGTGCTGGATACAGAAACATCTTTTGGGCGGTTGGCAACTGCACATTAAAAACTGTCCCTGGTTGAGGATTTCCGTAATCGTTTGGCATCCTGCATCTCCCTTTGTTCACAGCATCCAAAATAAACGTAGGCAAACGATTCGGCCTCGACCGGCTCATGATCATTGCTGAGCTCGCGTGATAGGTACATTGGAAATCTCGTGCTGCTACACAATCAATTGAAAAACCAAATGGCGGTGACCACTTTGTGCGTGAGTCCACATCGTGGTGTTGCTCCAACTGAGTTAAAATCGGTTATTCTTGACAGCGACCCCATTAGCAGCACGCAGGTAGAGCAACCTACCATCGTTTTCATTGACTGAACCAGTGTCGCAGGGTCCGAAGGCTCTTTGCCAGGTTACTGAGTCGCGCCCAATTCGGGAGTTCAACTTACTCAAAGCAAGCCGCCGGTCATTCACCAGTATCGACCGGATGGTGGGGACAGCTGATGATGCATGTTTCTGCGGATCACCAGCGTGACGTAGTTGGAAAATAAACACTCACAAATGCGGCAAACTAACCTTGGCTGCGAACCAGACACTGTGCTCCAGAGAACCTCTGATGGGTGGTCTTCCCTTTGGAAGGTGTACTCAACACCTAATTCTCGCGGCTTACCTCAATCTGGAACACTTCTCTAATGCAAAACAGCTACGTCGATGCCATAACCTGTCAGGTCTATCTCGATCGGCGCGGCGCAGCCCAGCTGGGTGAGCACACTGCAAGTCCTAGCGGAGAGCATCTTGCCCCCTCGGACGTGTCTCAGTTTGGTCTTCTTTTTGCTGGGACTCACTTGGGTATTGTCCACCTCGTAATTTGTGCTGGTGAGGTTACAAAATGGAGGGTTTGACAGTAGCATGTTGTCATAATTGTAATGATAATGGTATATTTCTCGACGCATTTGTGAGAAACACGCGCAGAAGAGGGTAACAACGTACAGATTTTTACGTATATTGATATTTGAACACCAAATCTGTAAATTGTACGATGAGTCAGCTATGTGAATAAAGCGACAAAGCAGACAATATATGAAGGGGAAATTTATATTCAGACAGAAATCTTTGAGCTACATAGTTCTGAGACGATAGCACTTGGGACCTGCGCATTTCCGTAAAATAGTTGACTTGTTACATCAATTGGAACTCCACTAGGTGATCACCGGTCCAATGCTCAAGGTCGTGCTAGAAAAAGTGCTTGGTGAATGGAAGGGATGTACTGGCGAAGAATTTGGTCATTATTCTATGTAGATAGTCCAGGGGAAATGTTCAGAAAGGTTTCTATGAAGGGGGCTAGGTGGGGACGTATATACTTTCGAGGGAAACGGATGGACCTCCCGACCGGACGTCATTCTTCGCTCAAATTCCGAAGAGCTTTGAGGGGCCCGCTAAATGCCTAACCACTGCGGAATTCTAAGTGTTCGGGCGGGGTAAAATGTTTTCTCGCGCGGGATATATCAATGAAACCGAGAATGGACAGCGGAATCATGCGATAAACGAGGGAACGTGAAACTGACTATGTGAGCTAGGACGAACAAGGGAACATATGATATTCTGGCATAACCTTCTATGTGACGTTAGTAGCATTGTGTTAATTGATGGGATATATACCATAAGCGAGTAGCTGTTGTCAAATAACGCGAGGAGAGATCGATTATAAGCTTCCATGGTACACAATTACTGCCGGATTTAAATGTCAATTATCTCTGTACGGCCGGTGTATAGAATGAGAACAATGTTTGACAATACCGAGATGTTGCCTAATGGCTTACTGGGGGAGAAAAAGGAGGAGTTGCTACTCAAGGTTGTTATGCAGTCAGGGCAGGAACAGGTTGCGTTTTTTGTTTTTCAAACAATTGTAGCATGTTAAGCTTTTGCATGGTGGTTTACAACACAGACACAAGCTGTAAATAAGTATGAGGTAGAGGCCTACCAGGATGATTGGGTTATTACTAACGGGCATGTATATTGACATTTATACGTGCTGACAATGGACATGTTTACCTGTTCGCTGGCAAGTCTAAAAGTACATTCATCCTTAAATCGGTAGTTTTGATCGGTTCGAGGAGTGCGTGACGTAACACCACGAAACAGAGAGGGCTTTTCGTCAGATGCTCTTACGTCCGTTTTCAAAGATAACGTCTTCAGACTAGTGAAGCTCGAAAATTGGCATGACGTTCGTCATTGTTAGGAAGGTTTCTAAGTCTCGTTTGAATCGGTGTATATTCTTACTGGCTCAAATTGTAGGAGTATTTTACTGGGGAAAAATTTGAACGCAGTTTTTCCAAAGTTCAAGAGCTGTCAAGGTGAAGTCCTTGTTTCTGATGTCATAATACGATATGTGTTGAAGCGAGTCGCAAAGCTGACGGTGTATTTACTGCCATAGACCAGATTATACATGAGTGCAAGGTTAAGTTTGAGTGGCCGTAACCAAAGCGGATCAATTGCAAGCGTCTGGCAGCATTCTCTGTAGCTTAGAGAAGATGGGAAACCCAATAAGCTTTTCGTGAATGTACGTTGGAGGCCTTCCAGAGGTAGCCTATCAGACTTGCCCAGGTGACCATATATGAACGTGGGGTACTTAAACTGGGGTCGCACACATAGTTTATAAAGGACTAATCGTGCAAAAAGTTTCATCAGCCAATTTTGACACCAAATCTCCGATGACGTGAGGTCATTCCGTATATTTCCTAAACATGGATTCAGATTGCCAGTAGGATAGCTGTAAACAAGTTTGATATCATCAGCGAATTGGAATAGTTTGCCACGCTTCATAACTTGACATATACCGTTTATATATATGAAAAAGAGTGACGGTCCCAGAACACTTCCTCGTATCACCCCACTAGTGACCGGTCTGGGCGTTGAGCTATTGTCTCCTATTTTCTATGTTTGTGTGCGGCCTGTAAGGTATGAGTGAAACCAGCAAAGCAATGGATCACGAATACCACATGATGCTATTTCGAGCAGAAGGCGCTTATGAGGCACACGATCGAAAGCCATGTCCGACAGTATAATGATAATCGCCTCACCGGCGTCAGTAGATTCCGTCACGTGGTTAAAAAATTCTATCCGACATGTCATACAATAACGCTTGTTTAGAAACCCATGCTGGGAGTGGTTTATAAGGTTTCTTGATAACAATAATTCGACCACGCGGCTTTTCATTATCCTTTCCAACACCCTAGAACAAATTGAACTTTGGTTAGTGGGACGATAATTGCCGACTTCTTGTCGCGAGCCACTTTTATAGAGTGGCTTAATTGTGGAGATTTTCCGCTGAAGAGGGAAGGAACCTGATTTTTAGCGAAAGTGTATAAATATCAAGCAGAGGTAGAAGGATGTCTTCTCATCCGTGTTTTATAGCAACGGGATGAGTCCCATCAGGACCAGGTAGGTGAGAAGACTTGATAATGGCTAACTGAGAGCGTATGAGCCATTCATCAACAGGGCTATGGCTTAGGAAAGTACTTTCACTTGCAGGAAGAGGTGGGGGCAGTGTGCGTTCTTCAACGTTGAAGAAAGCAGCAAAATATGAGTGAAAATCCTCACAGATTGTTACAAGATCATCTACAGTGGTTTTGTTCTGCAGTGTCACTACTGGGATGGCAGGGTCTCTCCGGTTTTACTGCGTCTCATCAACCGCATCAACGGCGAGCTCTTGATCGTGCTGTTAAGCGCACGTTTCCCTTCACTCATGTAGAGCATTTTGGCTCTATATTCAATAGCATTGACCATTTTATGCATTTGCATGATAAGAGAGAAGTCGGGTGTTTTCCGGTACCGTGATTAAAAGACTTCTAAGCTTACCATGCACCTTTGGAGTGTGAATTACACCATTACCGTGCATATTACGGTGTGATGATCTTTGCAGGGCTAAGATGTTCACGCAAGACCTGAAGTATTCATTAACTGTCTCGGTTGCGACACTGGGATCAGAGGTATGAGAAAATTTGTTCCATTCCAGAGATCTCAGGAGTGTGGTGAGCACGTTCCAGTCTACAAATTTAGTTTGGCGGTAGTGTACGACGGTCGATTGTCTAACAGCTTTTAGGTCGAACATGAAGTTGACTATGTTATGATCACTTCTTGGAAATTGTTACAAGACGGACACGGTAGCGGAAGAGATGCCTGTGGTAAAGATGAGGTCTGAAGTGTGGTATGTCTAGTAGGCGCTAAAACATGTTGGCGCAATCCGTTTATTTGGACACATGTAAGGAAATCAGCTTGATTTGCGAGGGCAGCGAAAAAGGTCCATGAGATATTGGACATGTTGAAGTCTCCGCCAATTATTTTATACTGTGAAGGTGAGGTTGATGCATAGTTCGGTTCACTAATAAGGTTCGTCACGTAGTCCAGAGTGGCGTTAGGTGGTCTGCAGACACATTCCAAGAGTAATTCACGGGATCCAGTCGACAATAACAGCCACAAGGAGCCATCTATCATACCAAGACGTGGCTCATCGCGTATGGTTGCAGAGTATTGCTCCCTTAGGTAAATGAAACATCCTCCACCTAGTCCTACACCACAATTTCTGCGGAACATGTGATAACCTATAACGTTCAGTAGCGCGTCTGAAGTCTCAAGGGCGCATCAAACTTCAGTGGTTAGAATACTATAAGGATTATATATGAAGATAAAAGATCTAAAGATGTGAATTTTAATAATTAGCGAAAGTGCATTTAAAAGCAATAAACTTAATGCATTCTCCCAGTTCACCATCACTTTTAGACCTTTAAAAATGTCTAAAGCAGAAATATCTTTGTGATTCAATGACTCTGGCGACAATGCTTGGTCTGACATCCTTGTAATGAGCTCATCAGAGAATGGTTGGGTGTCACCTGCTTTTGAGTCCATGACAGGAAGTTTTGGAAATGCGCCGATAAGGTATGGTTGGCTAGTGGAACAATGGGGGACGGAATTGATAGGGGAGGCTTGAAAGGTGTGTCCCACTAAAAAAGGGTAGGGCTGAAGTGAATTGGTCGCGCCCACCTGCTCGTTGTCAACGAAGAGATCGTGGGTTGCGTTTAATTGAGCATTCGAAGTGTATGCTCTATTCGTGTTGAAAGGGGTGTTGAACATAGGGTAAAAAACTTCAGGGGGCTCTGGTTTAGCCCAACATGAGTAGATTCGTCACGCGAGACACTGCTATTACTAGACAGAGGCCTGGAATTGAGGGTTGTTGAGAGATGCGTCTTTTTACTCTCTGGGTACGGGTTTGCATTTTCTTGCCTATTTATGCCCTTATGACGTATAGGAGAAAACCTCGGGCGACCCGAAGGGTAGTGATTTGGAGAGGGGTTGTTATCACAGATACCCAATTTGAGGTCGATTTTTTGGTTCCTACGGGATTGGTTCGAAGTTGAGACACCGAATTGTCTTTGATTAATAGACCGCCGGCGTCCTGTTTTATCTGGGCCACTTTCCGTGCAGATAGGCCGCGGTCTAGACGCTCCATTGATTTCTATATGGACAGAGTCATACGCGTGCCCAGTTTTGCCAATTGGTTTTTCGACCGAGGTACCACTTACGTTCAGCACGCTATTGGAACTGTCAAGATCTACTGTTACGTCAATCAGGTCAGCAAATTTCTTCTCTTTGATGGCGTTAGCACTGCCAGTAGGATCGCTGGTGCATTCGGGCGTGGTGGAACAAAGCGATACTGCGCGATCTTTGGAATTCAGTTTATCATCTCTGGATATCGTTGTACCCTGTTTTGATGCATCATGGGTCACATGGTTAGCGACGGAGACAGAGGTCCCGCCCAGTAACAGTTTTTGACATTCTCTTTCAAGGAGCGTTCTGCTCTCCATAATTTTTCACAGTTTAAGCGAGGTTTTAGACTTGAGAGGGTCCTGGCTCTGTATGAACTGTTTTGCGATTGCCTCGCCATGGAATTTGAATAATAGCAGACAGCAGAACGTTTAAGTCTTTCTACGAAGAAGGATGCGGGTACATGATGTTGGGTCTGTTCCAGTAACCTTCGAGAGTATCTTTTTAATGCTTTCTAGGTGCAGCTTATCTGGCACACTTAGTACGATGGCATTGTTTGAGCAACGTGTCCGTTTTTTTATTTCTGTTACCAACGTGTTGATGAACATGCTTGCGCTCCTAATGTTATCCATCTTGGGACTTTCGAGCACTTCGAAAATATAAGATAAAGAGAAAAGATTCTCTTTGAGGGAATCAATGCAGTATGGCTTGCCCTTAAACGGGCGAGCTCTGCTTCTAGCTTAGATACCCTGACAAATAAATCCACCAATTCACTATCTACAGGAACAGAACAGTTTTTAGTCTGGGAGGTGGGGACCGCCAGATTATCTTCATCTTAGTTAACGGTAGTAACATTGGGAGAGCCTACGTACGTTCTGGACCTAGAACCTTTGCCTTTAGGACTATCAACATCGACTTTAGAGCTTGATGTGGTGGCTTTGGCACCAGCGGATCTTGTGTGACAAGTGGTTTTGATCATCATGTTTCGTAAATATAATTATATTCTCGGGCAGACTTGGAGGATAGTGAAATGTGGCCAGATTATATAGAATAATAGTATCACCGATAACATTTATATAAGAAACTTCAAATTAAATATTCACGCAGTAATAACTTGGTGTTATTCGCGCTCCACCGCCTCGCCACTACATGACTGTTGTATTTGATCGTGTTCATGAGAACCACTATGCCCGAAACCTGGATAGTTGTTAGATCCCATATCAAAGCTTGTTGTTTCTTTGGCATGCACCAATTTCTTGAACCGTAGGGCTTCTTCAAGAAGAAGCTGGCTTTCACAACCGCTTTCTCTCTCGAACCGATTCGATTACCTACCTTGCATAGTATTGATAAAATATTGCTCTATTACAGAAGCGACTATTCTGGATCCGGGTTATCGGGAGGCGTTGCGAGTAGACCAAATGTTGTTTGAAAGGCCACTAAATATTTAGAATTAGTACCACCAAGCAACACTGCATTCAGAGTTAAGAACTCACGTAAAAATCTAGGCCTAGCAAGCACACAACCACACAACAGCAACCACACAACGCCTTGCTGCTCTATGAATCAAACGCTTTGATGAAATCCACGAAGAGCGGGTGGCACGCATGTGCGGATAGTCGTACCAACACCATTCACAACTAAACTCTAATGTTATGTACAGGTTCGAGAGCCACAAACCTATGAAGTCAACGGTAATGTTGCAGGGACAAAAAATCATACAAAACAAGGCCAAGCAATGGCAGAGAACAATCCGAACCAAAGCATAACACATCAACACAATCAACAACGCGCTTAACTGCCCCTTGTCTGGCTGCCTTTCTTTGGCCAATCTGACATGGTTGAACTTGCACGGACGGAAATCCTTGTCAGTAGATTCCGCCGGATAAGAACAGTATAAAACCTTGCTGTTACGTGATGGTTGTGGAAAAGTTCGGCGCATGAGACGGGCCGACATTTGTTTGGTCCGTGCGACACATTCACGAACAAAAATCGTGGACAGAAGAAACAGATGCTCGAGTTAATATGGCGACTTCAAAGAACGTGGGAGCGAGGTGATCAAGGGGAACGCAGCTCCGATTGACCATAGAGTAGGGTTCTGAATATCGATATCGAATCAGCTTTGGTATCAGAGTTATTCAGTAGTCCCCATTATCCGCAGACTTTCAGTGGTGTGTTGTGTTTGCCAGCCAGAAAATCAAAAGTAGGAGAATAATCCCCTGATTAGTTTTTCTTGATTAGTTAAGTGAGCTTCAGCTTTGGTTTATGTCAAGACGGGAATTGTTCTCAATCAGAACTAAGCTCGTAACGCCAGCATTTCTGAGTCCAATCACCATCTCGGTAGCCTGCTTCTGGACATACTTAAAAAATTGCAATACGCCTGCTGCACGGAAGTGCATTTTGCGACACTGTAAGTTGGGAGGTTTTAAATATGCACGGTCGCCACAGTGCGAGAGATAAGATGTGGAACAGTTATTGGAAATACAGATAGAGCTCTATCTTTCGAGCACTGAATCTTGGGTTTAATAACAGTAATACATTGTCAAGCGTGATAAGAACTTAAAATTTCCGATCAGGTTCGTGCACTCACCAAAGAAATTGAGGTGATACGGTGAAAGACCACTCCACGCTTAACATTTTTCCTGTGAAAATTTCTATCGTGATGGGTGGCATTTCTGATGGAGGCCAGAAGAGAAACTGGTTCTTGTCCATCCGTCAGCTCATACAATCCATTAACAGTTGCCAGTTCGTTCGAGCGGAAATATAAATGGAAGTTACCGTAATGATTTCCGCAAGGACGCATCTCCGAAAAGAGAACGACGTTTGTGCTCATTTGCTTGTAACGGTCACGTCTACATCGAGTGATCTCGGATCGGTTAGTCGCATTGAGTTCAACGAGGATTCACTGAGTCAGACAGCAGCGTTACAGTACGATTGTGGAGAGGACAGACTTCCGGGATGTAGTTTCCTTGTGGAAAGTTTTAGGCGGAAGTAGTGAACGAGATTTAGTTCAATCTTTGTTGCACGCGGATCTATCGGAAATACAGTAGGTTCAGAAAAATGCCCACGACTTATACCGTAAATAGGTTGTTTCAATCTAAGTTTGCTCGTACCGCGGGATTCTGACAAAGAACCATGTCTCTGAGCAGATAGATAAGCAGAACGAGATCTGTTCAAGCTATCTGGATGCTGAGGCAAATGAGAAAACAAACTGCACTTCTAGAAAAAATGCTGACCAAGTTAATTCGTTCCAGAACCCGCTTAGATCTTGCGAAGGCAAATTATAAGGTCCTGGCGAAAAGCACAAAGTTGTGTTAATACACTGCTTCCCTGAGCACCCTTGCGCTACGCTACCTGAAAGTAAAGAAGTTCACAAATATTCTGCCGCGACAGACCTTAGGAAATGGCGGGTTACCCTAGAAAACTGATCAGAGAGAAATTCATTGATGGGGAAAATGAGAATGTCAGGATGCACAAGACCACCAGCAACCCAGGCCGCTTCTGACCGGGTTCCGAGAAAACTGAACGGAGATAAATTATTGCTCCGCGGGAAGGTGGTCTATAGAGCTGTCACGTTGCTTACCATCATCACTTAGGACATTACAAACCTTGAAGGACAAAACTTCAGTGCAGAAGCTAAGGTTTGTAGGTAAGCGAGTTAACGGCACCACCAGTTAACAAATTTGAGCCTAAGATGTTACCACCTACTGAGATTGCAATACGGAGTTGCCTTCTATTGGAGGGGGTCCTGGGTCCCTAACAGAATATAACTCCCGTTGGGACTGCGGCTTTCGATCCAACATCCGTTGTGACATCATCCAGAGAATCTGGGGTGAAGAGATCTCATCCGATTAGAACAAACAAATTGAAAGTAAAAGTCATCACCTTGTTCGCAACGTCGGAATAAGAAGTGCTGAGACCGCTGATGAAGGAAATCCTCAACACGAGACAGGCCGAGATTAACTGATAGAGCCAGAGGCTAATATTTCTAAACCTGAGCACTTGAACGTCCACAGTGGGTGTGGAGTGCTGGAAATGACCTGTAGGGCTATCGATTGATTGAAGGCAAGTCAGCGGTTTCGTCATGTCACATCACGCACCAAGAGGTTTGCATTGGAAGCACATTACTACCTTAGCAGAAACGCGCATAAAGAATCAAATCACACGCCCAAGAAATAGATCCGAGTGGCGTGTACCAAACAGAGGTAGGTTAGTAAAATACGGGAGGCGCTACCGCCTCTCAAGCAATTATTATTAAACTTGTCATCAAAATATATAGAATGATACGTGCGAAGCGGGCCCGGGGGACTAGGGCTTTCAAAGTAAGCTCCGAAGACTGGCTAGCTCTGGTCACGTCTTTTGATTGTATATGGTCTACTGAACAGAAAGGAAGAAGTTAGGGAATCTATTTTAGACGTGAAATTCGTTGGCGTTACCGAGATATGGCTCAAACAGGAGAACAAATTAAAGGTTGTAGGCTATGATGTTCAAAATATTGATAGAATTGACGGCGCTGGAATAGGTTACTTGCTGCCTGTGAGAGATAGGTTAGGCACACAGGCACAAATGACCCCAGGTTTTCTTCCAATGTACTGCAGCATGAAAACCCTCTGTTTTTTTCTGTTGGCCGTAAAACTCGGGGACTAAATTTGGGGCAAGCTGGAGGCACTAGGAGACGACGTTCAACCAAAACGGAGATCCCAACAACAACCTTATTGATGAAAACAACATGACAAGCATCAGGCAAAGGCCTAGCAAGCCATATGCACCACTTACACAAGTGAAAATTAAGATGGCGCTAGTTGAATGGCAGCACGCAGTTCAGATCCAATCTACGCTTGTTTGCTAGTTTCGATTGCGCGTTGCAGTAGAATTAACTGGTTGTGACCTCCACATTGGAAGTGCCCTACGTATACTGTATGTGTGTAACAGCTCTTATACGTCCGGTGACGAAAATGAGAATTCGCTCGGAGATCTTAAGATGGCTGAATCCAGCAAGTGATTGTTGATTATAGAACTGACGAGTGACACGTGCAGAAAACGCTGTCCAATCTGACAGCGCGTCAGAATATGTTACAGTTGGCTAGTTTTAGACAGGATCATCACCCATCCCACATGAACGTCCGCGCAGTGGAGACATTAGGAGGTTAACCTTATCAAAATCCCTGTAAAGGAGAGACTATCTAGTAATCAATTCTGAAACTAAAACATTAGGACATACGACCATCAAGGAGGTAAGATTGGTATGCATCAGCAGGAAGCAAAGTTAGCTAAGATCAATGCGCAAACATCCATGAGTTCCTATGGATCAGTCTAATCTTAGGCTGTGGTGAGCGAACAAGTGAGAAAGTTTTTGTTGCAAGACCATCGATGGAGATAAGGGGTTTACAGGCTGGATACGCGGTTGGGGACCACTTTCGCATTGCGTACAGAAGGGCTGAATAGTCCGCAGTGCCCAAAATTAGAAAGGTCTTCACAAAGGAGGATATTGGAAAGTACCGTGTGTTACACTAAGCCGGCAAGGCAAACCAAACCCAAAGAGGTCACAGAGGCTGTGGGTGCGGTTGGTGACATCGCTCAACGAACTGCTGGATGAACCAGTAATCCCTGATGAGTGAAAGAAATCTGCGGTCGTTTTGAAGTATATACGCATGCATGCGATGTGCCGCTGATGCGCGACGCCGAATGTAGCACCGATCATATGCAGGTCAGGGCCGAATCGTTTGCCTACGTTTATTTTGGATGCTGTGAACAAAGGGAGATGCAGGATGCCAAACGATTACGGAAATCCTCAACCAGGGACAGTTTTTAATGTGCAGTTGCCAACCGCCCAAAAGATGTTTCTGTATCCAGCACCATCAAGGATCCATGGCAGCAGTTGGAAGAGCAAATCACGGCAGCAGCCATCGAGAGGATCAGTGTCTAGCGCGACAAATGTCCGGACTGGCTCGACGGCAACAACGCGGTTAACGCCAAATTGGTGTGAGACAAGAATGCAGCGTTTGCCACCTTAACAGTGGACCTGGGTAATTAAGCGAAATGAAGAACATTCCGAGGCATTCGCCACCAACCGACCGAGCGTGTTTGCGGAACTCATTACGGCTGATGGCGGAAGCAAGATGGGCGGATGCATGGCCGCGTCGATCTCAGACAGTATAAGAAAGTCTACGACCCGTTCGTAGCGACGTCCACTCTACCCATCCAGTCTACCGGATTCCTGGTTGACGTGGACACCGGCTTTTCGCGCACCCATCCAGTGGACATTGGCCGAATCGTTTGCCTACGTTTATTTTGGATGCTGTGAACAAAGGGAGATGCAGGATGCCAAACGATTACGGAAATCCTCAACCAGGGACAGTTTTTAATGTGCAGTTGCCAACCGCCCAAAAGATGTTTCTGTATCCAGCACCATCAAGGATCCATGGCAGCAGTTGGAAGAGCAAATCACGGCAGCAGCCATCGAGAGGATCAGTGTCTAGCGCGACAAATGTCCGGACTGGCTCGACGGCAACAACGCGGTTAACGCCAAATTGGTGTGAGACAAGAATGCAGCGTTTGCCACCTTAACAGTGGACCTGGGTAATTAAGCGAAATGAAGAACATTCCGAGGCATTCGCCACCAACCGACCGAGCGTGTTTGCGGAACTCATTACGGCTGATGGCGGAAGCAAGATGGGCGGATGCATGGCCGCGTCGATCTCAGACAGTATAAGAAAGTCTACGACCCGTTCGTAGCGACGTCCACTCTACCCATCCAGTCTACCGGATTCCTGGTTGACGTGGACACCGGCTTTTCGCGCACCCATCCAGTGGACATCAGGTGATCCTGACACGCACAATCTGGTATCTTATTTGGATACTTACTAATTTATTCAGTGATCTGCAGGTCGCTGTTCGAGAACGCGAATAAAACTTCTTCCCGGTGCATCTTTCTAATTGTTTTTAGGAACCACTTTTCTAACAATCCTCCCTGTGCACAAAGTTTAAGATTCACTTTCAAAGTCCATCACTTTTGAGTCGATGAGCTCAGACCAGATTCATTCAGAATAATTAGGGGAGTTTCTTGTGTGCTTGATAAACTACTTCATATTCTCCCAGTCCACTGCTTTTTCTGGTGTCTCCCAAGCTGGATGTAAGGAGGTTACCATCATCCTTATTCGTGAATCGGATGACCGGCACTCTCCTAGCAGTTACTGACCAAACAAAGTGACCAATATTCCTTACGAAAATTGTAGAGCGTCTTCCGAATCGGACCATCCCAATGCACCTTTTGGACGGCAGTTTGATCGTCCTGTTTCAAAACGGATTCTTGCCCAATAATTTATTCATAACGGAGAGATTGCTCGTTGTAGACAGCTCGACAGTTGCTAGAGATCACGGTGTGAGTAGACACCATTTTATTTGCCTTTCTGAGGCCTCTGTACAAGTACTACGCAGTGCAATTTCAATTTTTGAAAGGTGGGAAAACACAATACCAGTGATGACGTTCACTCCTAAATTGCCCCGTTTCCCAATGAGAGAAACTTCCGTTTTGATTTCGATTCTGATCTCTCCGCGTTGGTGCCTATCTCAACAAGTGTACCACGAGGATCTGTCCATGGCCCATTGTCACTTTTAATTAGTATCAGCAATTTGCCGCAGAGGCCTTCCAGAGACTCTCTTTCCAATGCAAAGGTCTTGAAATTTTGTGACTACCATGATTGTACCAATTTGTGGGTCAAGCCCGATGCAGTTGAACAACGGTCAAGTGGGTGGAGTCTTTTGTCGACGACTATAAGCGTGCGGACATGCCCCCTGGTCGTGAGTGTTTGTAGTACGTAATACACTAAGCACAAACAAAAATGTTCCGTCAAGACCAGTGACAAATTGCACCAGGCGGTTCAGGATGATCCAATCAGTAACGCCTAATCAAAGACACTACTAACGCCTATTCGGACAGTCGGGTTAATAGGGATATTTGCCAAGTCCAAAGGATATTAGAAACGCAGACGGGAGGTTTGGAAAGCCTACGTTATTCTTGAGAGTTTCTATGCCGGTACTTCCTCGCCTTGAATGCAAATTACCCGGAAGCACAGACTATCCAGCAGAAATGGTGTTCAAATTGGGGCGATCACAAACTAGTCCACATAAGCCCACCGATCTACGGAAAATTAGCACATGAAACCAATCTAATGTAGGTGACGGATGGTCTGTGTCGAACAACGCCAAGAACAAAGGTTTCAATAGATGAATACCGATAGATATAAAAAGCAAGAAAACATTTTATGTGCGATCAGGGTACAAAATTAACCATGATTGTTTGCACTGCTCGACGAGGACAAAGAAGCGAGTTGGAGATCGGCATACCACAAGCTAAGCAAAAGAGCTTTAACAAATCCTGCGTTCTGCATCATATTCAACGTAAGGCGACAGATGTACCGAGACGGATTTGAAGTATCCCACATTGAAACTTAATGAGGACTTGGGCATATGGCCGTCGTTCGATTTATCATCTTCCCTTCATCACGATAAGGCAGCCATAAACGTATTCAGTGTGCCAGGCGTAACGAAATACGGACGTTTTCGCAAACTGACAAGAAGGCACTTCAGGCTATCTGCAAACATTGAGTCTAACCGCTGCCCAAACACGCTAGTTCAGTTGATTGCTCTGTTTCTGGGAATGACAGGTCGCCTGGGCGTGTACCATGAGCTGAGACATTGACACCATATCTGATGATGCGTTGTTCCACCAGTTTTCCATGATCACAGTTAAGAGAAGCTGACGCCTGTGCAACATCAGGAGAGAAATCTATCGATCCGGGGCACTCGGGCTATCGGTCTTGCACCCGCTCATTATTCACTGAAGTTGAGAATCGCCTAATCGTTCTGCTGCCAATGATTGGACAACCGTTAACATCTAGCTGAAAAGCAGAGAACGATCGAACATCCACGGAATAGGAATCCTTCAGGACAAGATGGATTGCCGAGCAAAATTCTGAGAAATAGCAGACTGACTTTTTAAAGCGTTCCGTTCCAGCTACTTCACTCTATGTGATGGTTGGAATGCACGTCACAATATTCCAAGAACGCCAACTGATATAACCATTTCCTACCGAACAAGAACGAGAACAATTGAGATGACTAGTGACGGGGAAATAGCGCGAATGAAAGCCTTTTTCGAATGGCCTTCAAACTGCCAACGACAAGAGCCTGTGATAACACGAGCGAAACAGACTTCGCGTAGGTAATATTTCCAGCCACCAAGGGCCATGCAACTTTACATGAAAAAAGGTATATGTCCATCCAGAATAATTGATTTCGTAGCCAGATGACCACACGAAGATTTTTCTGTATCCTGCGTTGACCCCTCCGAAAACTTGAGGTTTAAATTCAAGAAGTGTTGTCGGCCGTCGCACAGGAACATTCCACCTTATAAAGAGAGACTGGTATGGTGGGCTCTGCGTGGTGTTGGTAGCTGTTACAGGTTCCGCTTGAGGGAGATCAAATTTATCCATCAGGATCTCCAAGGCGTTTTTTCTCGCTTCTTGAATGTCCGATGACGTTAGTGGTTGAAGCTGTCTGGTATAGCTCATCCGGTAATCCGTTCCCTCTCAGACTTCGAAACTGACGTTCCCAAACCCTTTGCGAATTCGACCTAAGAACTGTTTGACAAAGCTATTGCATAAACCTCGGGCCTGGACAGTTTGGTCAATATTGAAGCGGCGGATATTGGCGCTGTGCCACTGATTGAGCGTGCCCTTCTTAGTTGTATCCTCGGGTTCTGGATTAATGGAAGTTGGTCGTATGTGGTAGATTGGGAATCGAATTTCTCGCACAATGAAAGGCCTCAATTGAAGGTCGTCCATCAGGTGCCTGCAGGTTTGGAGTTGCTCCATGGTGTACCAGGAATGTTTTCAACACTTCCACGTTTGTTTATTACCCACAAGATTTCCAAAGGGCGTGGTAGAACGCATCCACAAAGCTCTCTGCTTGGCTACTGGACTAAGGATGACGAGGCGGTGGTCAGAAGTGGTCCAGATCGTTCTGGTGATAGAAGTCGGCTGATGGGCAGAGGTAAGTTGCGTTTCGTTATCACCACTCATCGTCTATAGACATCCGGCTGGATGAACATTATCCAAGGTTATACGGCAGTTGGTTCCGTGGTAGTGGTGGGCAACATGGCAACTTCTGGTCATCTGGGGTGTGGGCCAACTGCAACCAAGAAGTTCAGGCTGTAGAGGGGCTCAGCAGAATCCATATGCCGAGATTGTAGTGAAGTCTTTGAGTAGGTTTAGATGTGCAATCGCAGTCGTGGTAGCGTATAACTAGTTGCTCCAGTTGATGTTCAGGTAGCCGAGATAAAGCTGCCGGACCAATTTGGGCCAAAATTTTAGCGGGATGGTTATACGTTTCTGAACAGTATACAACCACCGACAGGTGATATCGTGGACCATCTTCGGAACGGCTGCGCAGAATCCACTGGTAATCCACTGCAAGGCTGGTGGTTCTGACTGTGAAGTGCCACACACTCCGATATCCGGTCTCGTAAAGTTACTTCAGCAACCAATTCAGCCTCTACCGGTAGTGCCCGGATGGCTTCAGAGAACACTTTGTTGGCCTCTGCTTCTAGAGACACCGCAACGAGAACAGCGTCTTTTTGGGCTGGCGTCGAAAAGGTAATCGGGCATGTCCACTTGTCGTTGTTGACATATACCTATTATCGAATCCCTGAGTGGACACTGTTGACGCCCCGCGTTAGGGGCTGTTATTTGTACACATCAGGATACCCTTTTTTAATCAACTATAGCGAGTGGCGATTCGTGGTCAGCCAGTAGAATGAGGTGCCAGCCGAAAAACACCTTATGGTTGCGCCCCACTGAGAACAAATGACAAGCGAAAATTTTCCCACTTGTTAATGGTCCTTCTCTGCAGGCAATAATGAACGGGCGGCATGCGTGACTGCTTTTCATGACCCACCTCTGCAGATATCTAAGACCAACCCTATTTCGTAAAATGAGGTGCGTGATATGGCCACGAATATGAAAGTAGGATTAAGGTACGTTGGCAAGCTGTCAGCATTGAGCGTTTTCTCCACTTCCGCAATCGAGTTGTGACATTCCGGCGGCCAGTTCCAGAAGACATTTCTCGTCAACACCCTGTTCAGAGGTGTACCAACGCAGCGCATGGCCAGCAAGCACGCGACGCAATGACTAAGAGACCGACAACTGAATGTAGAATGCATACGTCAGTCTATGGATGCGTCACTTGTGGCATATTCATAACAGTCTGGAAGTTTTTGGGACCTGGGGGCGGCCACCACGATCGATGACGACGCCCAAGCACTTGGTTGGATACACGGAGAAATGACACTTTTCCTGACTAGTACGGGAGCCTTGATCGGTTATTTGTCCAAGACCAAGGTCAAAACCTTTCCTTGGTTCTATCCTATCAACTCGGTTTCTAACGACGTCACCCGTATAAACAGGCCCACTTGGAATATCGATCGGCATCGTATCCATGATCTGCTGGAACACTGTCGGCGCAGTCTTCACGCCGAATGAGAGACCCCGGTACAGGAGCAGACCATGGTGGGTGCTGATGGTGGGCCATCCATTAGGACACTCTACAACTTCCGTCTGTGGGTAGGCGCTCGTTGACACGTTCATCTTCGTGAACAGAGCACCTGAAGGAAGGGGAGTATACCTACGCGCACTCGTAGCAACACTGAGATGTGTCGAGACGTAAGCGTACACTCTGAGCTCCTTTGCGACGACAGTCGGCGCAGCCCACGAGAAATATTTGACTGGTCTCAGAACACCGGCTTCCTGTAAAAAATCAGGTTCCTCCTCTGCGAGGGCAGGGCTGCTTCGGCGCTGGACTTATTGGCGTGAAGGTTACTCATAGTCAGTAGATAATGACAACAACCCAGAACACATATATAACACGTAAATAGCAGTGTACCATATATAAGCCAACTAAAAACTAGATAACAAAGTGTTTGAACCTGTCGGAATCCTGATAGCGTTGTAGGAGTGAATGCAGTGGCTCGCTGACTGAGCAAATGGAGGCTGGTGGAGTGTAGGGAGGGGCCATTTGGGGTGAGAATGACCCTTGAATCGTAATTTTTCTGCTGTATGAGGCTATGCAGGTTCTGGGGACAGAAACCCCTTGATGCAACCGTGTGCCGTTTAGCTCGTGTCACCCTGCCGGGTCACATTTTTGTACTACTCCCGTTTTAACCCTCTCATGAAATGGACGTAGCTCAAAGGCAGTGCCATTGCGTGCCAATGTAAAGTACTCCCGACTGGAGGCACAATCAGTCGAAAATATGAAGATGATGGTGTTTGGCTGGCTAGCAGGTTACTGGAATCATCGACCTCGAGACTTGAAACTAGGCCGTGACGTCAATTTTTTGTCTGTTTGGCAGTGGTCATACTTGTGATCTCGATAATCACACTTTTGGCATGTCTGTCCAAGAAATGAACACAAGAGCATATTTGCCGAACTCCACGCTGCTAACATGGCTTCGGCGGCTTCGAAGGTCGCCCCTAGTCGGTTGGAAACTGTCGGCCGGGATGAGAGTGATCAGAGTGTACCGACAGAGAAACCGAAGACGTTGGAGGTCATCATGAATGTTGGATCACCCTGACACTGCGTTGGAAGTTGATTAACCTCTAGCATTCGGCATTGATCGTCTGGAACATTGCCTCATGTTCATGTCCCACCTTGTTAAGGTAAGAATCTGGATGTCAGCATCTAATGGTGACGGGAGACCGAAAGCGAATGTCACCGTCTTCAACTGATCTTCGATCAAGGAAGAGAGCTTGGTGTCCACATTCCAGGTTGGCGTATCCGGCTTACCTGTCGAAATCTTCAAATTATCTGTTTGTCAGCTGGAAGCAGTGATACTGTAGGATGATTTTCGTAATTTCTTATCTCGCTATTTTTTATATAAAGCCTATATCGGTCTGCTTCGTACAGAGTGAAAGGACGCGTCTGAACAACACACTGCTCGTGCGCGCGTTTCGTCTTTTTAGTGCCCTTGCTCTGCTGAGTCGGAATTGCCCATGGTGAGTTATCCAGTAACGCTCTTCTGAGCTGACCGCGTTGTTAGTTAGGGCGAGTCTCGTATAGTACCGAATGATGAACAGAGGTGTTTGATCTCGGGGGATTTGGCGAAGACATTCGACGGTGTTGTTGAAGGGAACAAAGCAAGTGTTCTGTGAAAGAATGGCGTTAGTACAGCGCTCAAACATCACGAAGGCTTAGTTTGCACAACGGCAGTCGGATGTGTTGGGTATCATCGGCAGCGGGCAGCTCAACTTTTGAGTACGTCCTCATGTTTTCGATACCACACGTCAAAATGGACCCTAGGGAATGATAACAGTGGAATTCAGGATTTCAGTTCCCAGTAGACTTGACTAGCAGGTACGATTGTAGAACACTGCTAGAATCTGGATCTCGAATAGTCACCTTCCGCGTCAATACGTCAATCAACTTCAGTTGCGTCTTCTCGAACTGAATCTGCTGTTGTTGCAAAATAACTGTTAGCTCCTCTGCCGTTGTTGCCACTGCGCATTTCAGTTGCAAAATATATGTACAATACCCGTTGACAGTTTTTATGGCCGACCTCTACTGAGCATGAACGCAGATAATTAATACACAATGATGAACGACAAAGGGTGAGTTTGCTTTCATACCTGCGAAAAATGGATTTTAAATGTTCTGGGACACATCGGTTGACTTTGAGGAGCGTTGTCCTCACTAAGCAGATAGCTCTACAACATAGAGACGGAGAACTGTCCGTTGGTGTACATTTGAATGATCAAGAAGTTCCCGGGAAAAAATGCATACACATGAACGAAACATGAATTAATGTAATTGCATTTACGTAGATCTCTCCTGCGTTTGTAAGCACACATTAATATATATATACCAAAATTGATGAATATGAAAAATACATTCCTGTATGTGAGATTACGCGATATCATGATCAAATATATGCATACATGTGCAAACACAGATTTGAAGTAACCCAATTTATGTATGTGTCCCACCATATATGGAAACGTGCATAGATATCTAAACAAGTACACGTAGGTGTGTGTATATATAAATATGCGCATAAATACATATATGTATACATAAACGTGTAATGACTATATACATGCATATATAATATACAGGCAACTGCATACAAAGATATTGAACATGAAGGTCGTTGTGCAGCGGAAGCTTTCATTTAGGCGCAAATCAATTTTTTGAATTTTCCTCTAGATACTAAAATCAAAATTTCAGGCAAAGTAACTACAGCTGATCTATCGTAAGTAGGCAGTAATGATGGGAACATTGAAATACATCGAATAAGTTCCAAAACTGCTACTTCGGTGATGAGTAATTTTCCACCATTTTCGCGAAAATAACCCATTATTAGCGTTAGCCAATTTGACAAAATTAATTTTGTCAAATCTTATAAATGGGTTCATTGCAATTTTCGAGATGGAGTACATCATCCTCTTAACCGAGACCACTTTCTTTTCGGATATTTCGAAGATATCGTCGAAAATAGATACTGTCAGGACGCCCAGACCTAATCAGGAGAACGATTAGGGTTCTCAACCAAAACCTTTGGCTCAATAGCCTGTACCACAAGGCAGCGGGTGGGTGGCGGTGTACCAGAAATGGTACGTTTTTTGCCAACCATCTTTCAACCCCCAACCTGGAGGACCAGGAGACTGTGGTTTGTCAGACCTCTACCTGTTGGCCCGCCTGGTATGAGTAACTGTCCGGTTTAGCTCAAAAGGTCATCGAGATGCGCAAGCCGTCACACCATGTCAAGGTCCAGTCTCACCGTGATGGAAAACCGGGAGGCATCCAACGCTCGCAACTGCTCACCTACACACACGGCTGGCGGCATCCGTTCCGGATTACCGTCACAGTGACCGAAGCCAAATGGCACCTGTGTTTAACAATCACTACAGGCAACCTGCGCTGCACCACTTGTAGTTCCACTCACACACCATGTATCCCATGTAAACCCAAAGTTAGAAGACCAGCAGGCGTGCGAGCATGCCAATCGTACCTAACCGGCCAGTGCTGATCAGTTATTTGATTGGCCTCAGCAATCCTCTATTTACAGTCTGCGCCACTGTGTTCTCGTTACACTGCTTTGCTCAGAATTGACTGGTTACGTCGATAACTGTTGTCTTCCACTGAAATTACTCCCTTTTTTCCTGGTCGACATTTGAGGTTTTGAAAATTCCTGTAGGAAGTGTCCACGAAATGTTCCTGTAAGGTCAATGAGGTTCGGTATATATTTCTTTAATCGTGATTTTGGCGTTTTGGCTAACGCTTCGGCCGATGCACGTATGTGCGCATTTTTTCTCCCACCGTTCCCTGAGTGTTCCCAAAGTGTCTAGTTTGAACATTCAGGGATCACTCGGGGAACGCTCAGGGAACGGTCGAGCTACTGGGGCATAGCTATGGTGGCCTCGTCAGTGGGCATTCGCTTAACCCACACTCCCCAAGTCACCCGGATCCGGTCAGTTTTTCAGTTTCGATATCCAGCGGTTTTTTGCTGGCCTGTATGACAGTCATCAAAAACAGTGTAGTATCGTTGTTGGGGTTTACAGAAAGTCCCAAGAACGGGGTAAAATGTTAATCTAACGGAACAGAGTAAAATTTAGTCTGACCCCAGCGGAATCCTTACCACAGCTGTTGAGAATTACCTTGACTGCCCCCGAGGATGCTGCACGTTTCATCCCAATCGTTGCAAAAATGAACGAGAGAAGTTGCAAGCTGGTTACCTGGCACGAACTACTCTCTTAGTCGTTCCGTTAGGTGACCAACAGTCTAAAAAAACATACCATCCGGCTCAGTCAGAGCCCGCGATAACCACCCTGATGCGCCCAGCGTCCCCCGAAAACTTCAGTCCATTATCGACTCCAGCAACCTGCACTCATTCAGGAGAAGTTCCGTCAAACAGTACTTATGCCGAACGCCTGACCAGTAAACTAGGTGAGCTCCACCTCGCGAATGACTTCTGTATCTTCGGAATTATTCAATCGTGGTTTTCACCAAATCATCTTGATTCAGAGCTTGATATAACAGGCATGCTCCTCTTTTGGAATGCTACAATACTGGGTTATGCTATTCGACGAAGAATAGCAATGATCGTGTATAATTTTTTGATGCACTGGGCACCAAGATAGCAAAAATATGGATGGACAATGATAGCGAGGAAATTTAAACCAAATTTCGAGTTACCCGCGCAACTGGATGGCTTGATAAATTTGGATGTCCATGTAAGTTCGTCTGTTTGATTAGTGTTGCGTATGGGCATGAAAGCAAAGGTACAGTCACGTAGTTCTGACGTTGCCATAGACAGGGTTGTGTTCTGGCCCCAGACCTATTCAGTCTGTGTCTGACACCAATGCTGACAGTCGCTCTACAAGAATTGGCGCAGGACGACAATGAGGTTGAATACCGCACGGATGGACGCCTGCCAAACATTCGCCGTCTCGGCGCCGCAAGCCGGCTACATATCTCAACGAAGCATATGCATCTGCTCACAAATGACAGCGCGCTGTTCGCACACAGTGAAGACGAATTTCAACGATCGGTCACTGCTTTTGCTGTCGCGACATTCCAGTTTGGATTGTGTATCAACACATGTTTTATCTTTCTGGGCCTTCTCTGGACGGAGGTGTTGTTCCCTCTCCTGCGTCTTAGATTTGCACCAATGGAGCAGTTGTCGACAGCTGGACAGACCTGCTACCAGGGTAGCAATGTGTTGACAGATCAACTCGTGGACTGCGATTCACGAGCTCACGTAGCAAAGACTGTTGCTGCTTCGGGACGTCTTGAAAAACGTGTCTGGAAGAACCACAGCCTGAAGGTGTCTCCTAAACTCTGTTTACTGCTGAATGATGCTCTCCGTACCGCTGTACGACAGGAAACTTGGACATTGTATCGGCGGAACGTGCGTTGTCTGAGCAGATTCCGTTTGCAATGTCCGGGACGTATCTTACGCGGTCGATGGTCGGACATGGTTGCGAACACTGAGTGGCTGCGGCGAGTGGACATGGACGGAGTGGAAGCGATTTTGATGCTGAATCGGCTTCGTTGGTTAGGTCACGTTCGTCGGATTTGCGATGACTGTATTCCGAAGTAGCTGCTGTGCGGGCAGGTGAATGAAATCTTGGTGGTCAAAAGCGGAGATGCCAGGATATTATTCGGGTAAATCTTTCGCGATTTAACGTTGATTTTAAATGTTGGGAAGACCTTTCTTTGAACTGTACCAGGAATGGCTTCCACAAATTCAATGAACAGTCACTGCGCGGCCGAGGACGGATGTGTGCGGCCGCGAATGTGCTGGCCGCCTCGTGTTAGTGGGTCGCCAACATACTCATAGTACACCGTCAATGAAGAGACAGCAAGTGCGTTAGGTTCAATTAGTTTATTTTAGTTATCTCCGTTTTTCTTGCTCACCTCCACCGGCGACTATCGTCACCTGACGATTTTCTTGTCCCCCCCCCTTGTCAGAAACCTGGGTCTCTCTGGTCTTCTACTTTTCCTTTCTTTCAGCTCTCATAGTGTGTTCTATGGCGATTACTTCATCCGTTCCTCGGCCCAACCCCAACTTGTGTTCTTCCTTCATCTCCACTTTAGAGTGCACTCAAATGTACTCAGATATTGAACCAATTCCCACATAATGCTTTAAAAATTTTCCGTCCCAGTTTAGATCTCACGGCTGCAGTCTCTCTCTTGAGAAGTAGGGATTTCAGTTTCGTGCCAGCCACTCAACTGATGAGCACTGGCCGGTTAGGTACGATTGGCATGCTCGCACGCCTGCTGGTCTTCTAACTTTGGGTTTACATGGGATACATGGTGTGTGAGTGGAACTACAAGTGGTGCAGCGCAGGTTGCCTGTAGTGATTGTTAAACACAGGTGCCATTTGGCTTCGGTCACTGTGACGGTAATCCGGAACGGATGCCGCCAGCCGTGTGTGTAGGTGAGCAGTTG
>QNGE01000791.1:5616-75886 GCA_008508345.1 Paragonimus westermani | reverse complement strand
CTATATAGGGTTTGCTTTTTCTTCATGGTTGTGTGGCAGTTAAGCATTAGTGTTAACCACTGATGTATTGCTGTCTATGATGATGAGCAGATTATCGACGCAATGATCTCTGGTCTACCGGGTACAGCCGCATACCTGGATGATATTATCCTGATGGGTCGTTCAACTGAAGAACTCCACAGTCGTATCGTGGCTGTGCTCCAACACATCCAGGACTGCGGGTTTCGACTGAAGTCCGAAAGGTGCTAGTTCTTGCTACCGTCGATAAAGTATCTGGGCTTTATCTTCGACTCTGCCGGTCGCCATCCGGACCCGGAGAACATTTGAGCCACTCAACAGATGCCAGCTCCTATTGATGTCGCAACGCCTCGGTCCTTCCTTGGACACATCAACTGTTACATTTCATTCCTGTCAAGTTTACATGATGTTCGGGCCCCGCTAAATCAGCTGCTACAGAAAGAAGCTAAATGAAACTGGTCGGCTGAATGCGAATCGGCTTTTGGAAAACTGAAGACGATGCTCAGTTCAGATCTCCTACTGACACACTACGACCCATCTCCCAATCGTTTTGGCCGCGGATGCCTCCAACTACGAGGCTGGGGCAGTGGTTTCGCATATCTTCGCGGACGGTTCTGAAAAGGCTATCGCTCATGCTTTCCGTACACTGAGTTCTGCGGAAAAGAACTATGGACAAATCGAGAAGGAAGCCCTGGCTATCATCTTCGCGGTGAAGAAGTTTCACAAGCTTCTCTATGGTCAGCATTTCTCACTGCACACCGACCACAAGCCACTCTTGTCCGTGTTCGGTTCGAAGAAAGGGATCCCGGTCTATTCCGTCAACCGACTGCAACAATGGGCAACGATACTACTGGGGTATGACTTTTCGATTGATTATCGCCGCACGGAGGATTTTGGCCAAGCCGATGGTCTGTCACGCCTCAGCAATCACCAGGTTCCAGAGGACGATACATTGATTGCATCCTTGTCATTCGAGAACGNTCAGCAATCACCAGGTTCCAGAGGACGATACATTGATTGCATCCTTGTCATTCGAGAACGATGTACGCCGCCAACTCAACGATGCTATCCGCGGAATTCCAGTCACCGCCGATGACATTCGAAACGCAACCGCAGAGGACCGTACATGTCATGGAATACGTTCGATCTCGTTGGCCTAGCGTTCCGCTGTCCGGAGAAATCCATCAACTATTCCTCCGACGTAAGTCCTTGGCCGTAGTGGACTCTTGCATCATGTTCGCCGACGAGCTGTTCTCCATCAGTTTCATTGCGGTCATCCGGGGATAAGCCGAATGAAAGCGATTGCACGCGGGTTTGCATACTGGCCCAGCATGGACGAACACATCTCGAAGTTCGTCAAGCGTTGCTCGAAATGCCAACAGGCCGCTAAGCTTTCAAAGAAGCAGGATCCAGTCCCTTGGGATCTTCCGAAAGGTCCTTGGTCGCGCATCCATCTTGACTTCGCTGGACCTATCAATGGAGTGATGTACCTCATCCTGGTGGACGCGTATTCGAAGTGGCCAGAAATCGTCCCACTCCATTCGGCTACACCTCCAACCACAATCGCAGCGCTACGGAAGATATTCAGTCAGCATGGTTTCCCTGAGATACTCGTGTCGGACAATGGGTCCCAATTCTCGTCCGCACAGTTTCGCGATTTCTGCAGCGCCCCTATTTCTAGCATGTGTTCTCGCCGCCGTATCACCCGCAATCCAATGGTCAGGCCGAAGGGTTTGTCGATACTCTGAAAAGAGCACTCCTCAAGTCACGCCGGGAGGGGACGATGGATGAGATTCTGCAAACCTTCTTGCTGGTTTATCGGTCTACACCAAACCCAGCAGCTCCTGATGGTTGCTCGCCATCTGAAGTATTGATGGGTCGCAAACTGCACACAGTTCATCATGCCCTCATTCCGACAGACACGCTGCCGCATCAGTCAGGCCAAACGTAAGCACACACCGAGTTCTCTATCGGTTCACCAGTNTTGCAAACAAACAACCGAGCTGTAAGTGAAAATAGGGCATCATCAGCAAGACACCTTCCTTGCGGCTTTCACTGCCCCGCGTAATTAAATGCACTCGCTTAATAGACAACTCGGACAAGCACCGGTAACATTCACGCCACTCAGCTCGGATAACCGCCATCTCACCTAAGGTTTCCAGCCACTGACTCTGCGAGTCGCGAGAGCCCCAGCCGGGGAGGCGAACCCGATCTACAGTGGTCAAACCCTTCGTGAACGACTTCATTCGTCTACGCTTCGCATCTTACGCCAGTTGGCCGCAGCGTCGGCAGAGTGTTCGGTGTAGCAGACGACTAGCTGACATCCTTAGTACATGACCTAACCATCTAATGTAAGGGCTGAACAAAAGAACTCGTTTGACAATCAGTGCCAAACACCCGCTTCCTAACCTTCTCGTTGCTTACTCGCCGGTGCCACCCGATACGAACGGTTGAACGCAGACGTCGGTGGTCAAATACCTGAAGACGGTTCACGTCTTCTACCCTGGGCGGCCAGGTTTCGCTGCCGTAACACAGCCCTCACTGTCGCCCCGTATACGCGACCTTCAAGCATCAGAGAGATACCTCTCTGTCGCCATAAGTGCCTCAGATTGGCGAACACTGCCCCAGCCTTAGAGATACGCGCTTCTGTTTCATTCTCTTCTGTCGCTGACGCAGCTTCCCAGGTATACAAACCGGTCAGCAACCTCTGTGGTTTCATTATCTAACACTAAACCTACGTTTTCACAGCAATCTTGCAGAACCACTGCGTTTTGAGGCTGCAAAGCGCGTGCCGGAGTACTTAGTAGAACGCGAAATAGCGTTAAGCATTGTTTCCGTTGCTTAAAAGCTGTCAAACAGCAACTCCTTGTCCNTTCCGTTGCTTAAAAGCTGTCAAACAGCAACTCCTTGTCCCCGGCATAATCAAGATCAGTCAGCCTTCCGCCTGTTAGGAGGTCCACGCCGGTATCTTGTGAGTGCCGCAGACAATCCTCCATTATTTCACCTATGGCAAAGTTGAACAAAAATGGTGAAAGGGGACAGCCTTTATGTAAGCCGCTTTTCGTACTGAAACTGTCAGACAGTTCATTGTAAACCCTAACTTGAGCTGAAGCATGCGAATAAAGCACCGACAGTATGATCACATACTTGGTCGGCACACCCCTGCGTTTAAGCGAATCTAAAAGTCTAGATCGATGCACCGAATCAAATGCACCTTCATAGTCGAGTAATACGGCGGTCGTTGGCCGGTGGGTGGTTCCAACTTTACTGACCAAGGTGCTACATTACATGTTTGTGGCGGCAGCATAGTAGAAGCAGAAGGCCAGCTAAATTGACCGTCAAAGTGTTCCGCCCACTGCCCTAACATTCTGCGTTTATTATACATGAGTGTGCCATCTGTCTCGCCGATAGCTTCACTGACAGTCGCTTGGGACCAGTGGCATGGATCAGCTTAAAGAGTCCACCGATGTTCCCTGAATCACAGTTTTGCGTCTAGAGCTGGTCTTAACAGACGAAACAAAGTCTACCGTAAAGAGGAATCCAATCCACTAATGCGGCCGCGACCGTCGTGCTGATGATTATGTCTACTGCAGGCTGACCGGTAACGGCGGTCGTGGAGTCACCCGAAGTGTATAAGCAGTATCGGGTAGACAATGCGGGTGCTGTTAGTTCCATACATTGACTGCTGTCCTGGATTCTAGTTTCCGAAATACAGCAGACATTGACATTTAAAGAGAGTAACGTTCGTGCAAGAGCAGCCTGCTGACCTATCTGTTTGAGCTTGCGAACGTTGAAGGCACCTGTATTAACTGACATTCTAGGCCTAAGCAAAGGACGCGGGACGTCTGAGGCTGAGTTGTAAGAGATGACGCTTACGAGCACAATGTTACTGTGATTGTCTATATCTGCTGCAGGACCTGCAGAATGGTTACCAAAATGTGGGTCGGGAGAGGCCTGAGAGCTAAGTTCGATAGGACAGTGGGGGAGGATTCAACAGCAGCATGTTTTCGCCTACCCACCCTGCTGTATTCAGCAGATAGGGCAATGCGGTTTATACTGCAAGACGGCCAATACAGTATGGAATTAACTGTTGTGATTATTCATGTTTGTATGTGGGCTGAAATACTGGCAGGACACCCGGACCCAGACAGGAGAACGATTAGGGTTCTCGGTCAAAGTCTTTGGCTCAAAAGTCTGTACCGCAAGACAGTGGGTGGGTGGCAATTTACTAGGACTGGTGCATTTCTCGGAGAAAAAAAAGGTGTCAGTCTCCTTCCACTCTCCAACCTGGACGACCAGGAGACCGTGGTTTGTCAGACCTCTACCTATTGTCCTGCCTGGTATGAGTAATTCTGTTGGTGTTGTCACCACATCGTCCAGTTCAAGCCAATAGTTCATCGAGATGCACAAGCCGTCACGCGGCATCAAGGTCCAGTGTGGTGATGAGACTTAGAGTTATAGGTAACTGGGAAATTTGTGGCGATGATCCATGGAAATGTGTGGGCGTGTTGTGAACATGAAAGACGCTTGATCCGAAATTTGTTGTTAGACATCTAATATCGGGCATGTGACTATATGGAATCGGGTACGCAAACATTATTTTGAACGGCTGATGTGTATCCACATCCTTGACAATAGCGCAGTCGTAGACCCTTTGGTAGCACATCCAAAACAATGAAGATACACGTTTCCATGATCGCTTCTAGTTCCCGACCTTCATGACGTTGAGATCTACCCTTCGATTTCCACCTGTTCGAGCTTCGCCTTACCACTGACAAGCAGAGCTGTATGTTGTACAACTGAGGTACAGTTTTGCAACCATACGAGAGGTTAAGAGAGTTGAACATCTCTTCACTTGAACGCAGACTGGTCAGTCGGGGTGTTCCTAAGGTCTTCAAAATATTAGTTACCTAGTGTCAGTGGAGCTCGCCCGTTTGGAATGAATTTGAGGAAACGAATCTGGGACCGTTATTTAAACCTGGAAAATTGAAGAGCGGTTGCATCAAATGGGGCACTTTTTCACTCCTTTAGGGTGGTTGTTTAGCAGAATTGGCTTTTAAGTAAAGCGACTGCAGCCAGCAGTGTTATTGCGCTTAAAAAAGTTCAGTGATTGTTGGCTGGTTTTTTCATCAAACCTGTAGTGGGGGATTCTTTCAAGTCTGCATAACGATACTACAAACTCGTAAATCTATGGGGTTTTATTTTCCTCGTTTTGGTGATCTTTAGTGTTCCACATCAGCATTTTTTGTTCTATCCGTTTTACTGTAATTTCCCTTATTAGTAGCTGTGGTTCCTAAAAGTGCAACTAACGTTGATTATCCCATTCCATTTTGAGTATCTTCTGGAGATCAGGTTTTCGTCTAGCCAGTATTAACTGTGATTTTGTTAAAATCCGATTGCATCGGTGGCTTGAACCCATCAACGAACTTGTGTGGCAGTATTCTCAACTATATACAGAAAGAAAGTTCCTTTCGCAGTCGCTATGTACTGGACGGCTGCAGAAGCTCCCTGGTGCAAGGAGGTATACAATTATTGGTTTACGTGGTTGGCCGTCATAGACACCCTACCAAAGCCAACTACGATGGTCCCATGCCTGACTTCATTCTCCTTGGTGTTGCTAAAGATTCCTGATGTGTTCCCCTCTTGCACACAACCTGGAAGCCTATATTAGCCGATGATAGGTTTTGCACTGGATTACATCCGTTCGTGGTAACAAAATTCTCCTGAATTGGAATCATCATCATCATCAAAACAGCCATGAGCCTGACCAAAGGTACTGTGGCTCGGGCCGCCGCTCACCTCAACAGTGACGTGGAATATCCTAAGAGGAAAGAGTACTACGAAGGACAAAAAAGATTGAAGAAGACTAAATGGAAGAACTAGAAATGGTATGGATACAGGTACGCCATTGACTGCGACACACCGCCATCTCGGATAGCGTCTCTAACCAACGGTTTGAGTGATCACGAGGACCCCATCCAGGCAGGCGATGCCTGCCCTGAATTGGAATCAGTTATTAATAGTGAACTGGTAACGGATAGACAGAGATTTTGTCACCTTTCACCGTAGTGATATTTACTTTCGAGAGCGCCAAAAAAAAATGGTGGTCAGTTGTGCGGTGAACTCTCCGTTATTAACTATTGTTAGCAAAGATTGTCAGTGTAAATGAAGTGGTTGATTCTTCTATTATTGTCAATAGCCACTCCGTTTTATTGAATTCGTTGGCGTTAATGTGTACTTAGACTAACTGAGCTCTAGGTGGTTCGTTGATATTTCTTCCCAGGGATCTTTGTATTTCTGGTTCAATGAAGGATTCTCCCTTAAAGTTGTAACGTCTTGGTCCAACGGTTTTTGGTTTAAAGTCGGGAGCGAGATTTTCGAAAAGCACTAGAGAAGTAATACGTGCCGCAGTGAGGCTGCACAGGGAAAACGATTGCTCCAAAAATGACCCCCTATCTTCTTGCGTATTTTAAGAAAATCATACTCCAACGAAACATTCGTACAAATATCTAGAAGAACAGTGGGTCGGAAGCGAGGACGAAAGTTGTTTCAAAGATGCAACGCAATGCTCAATAGTGGAGGCCATAAAAATGTGATTTCAAATTTCCTACAGGCCACGGGTTACGAATGGCGATGACCGCGGAGACGCATCCGTCCGATCTCCCATT
Source organism: Paragonimus westermani (assembly GCA_008508345.1). Taxonomy (NCBI): domain Eukaryota; kingdom Metazoa; phylum Platyhelminthes; class Trematoda; order Plagiorchiida; family Troglotrematidae; genus Paragonimus; species Paragonimus westermani. Next base: position 69,200 of record QNGE01000791.1, on the reverse strand, counting down.
GCTTCCGTTTTAGTTATTTTGGCATTAATATCTGGATGTGGCTGTTTTATTAATGAATGAAGGGACTGAGTTCGTCACCAGTGCAGTGTGTTTATTATCTCCTCCGAAATGATAGACTTTTCGAAACTGGCTTTTTTGCCACAAACTTTACACAAGGCACTGGGTGTGGGTATCGTGGCTGACGGCTGTATCCACAGAAAAACCACTTGAATTTCGTGGCACCTTATGTAGGTCACGAGCACGAGTGTGAAGACCGATTGCTCAGAAAGGCACGATATCCGCTGTAGCGATAAGCAGTTGAAGCCGATTAAAACATGTGTAACAGAGGACTTTAGTTGGTTCTGATATTCCCCCATTTATGTGTATCTGGTCGTGTACATTCGGTAGCAAGAATTCAGGCAACACATGTTGTTGGGTCGTGTACTAAGGGTGTCCCCTACTAACCTGTCGCTCCGAACGCTCTTGCCAATTTCACATTCGACTGGTGTAAACTGCAAGATGGACAGTTGGTGATTTGGCGTAAGAAAACTTAGGTGACGTTCCTATCCCTATCCGTGGCCCACTTGGTTCTGTTTGTAGTTGACAATTGGGAAAATTTGAAACACTGAGTTCCCTTTATCCGGTTAATCAGGACAGCATCACGACAGTTAATCAAGCCGGTTGACGTAACGGTTGCAATTTTTGTCTGGTCTATCTGTGACGTAGTTGGAATCAAGGAAGTGGAGGGATGAAAATGTTCAAGGTTAGCAAATTTTAGCCGCATATCTCAGATCGAAAGTCAAATTTAAGATACGATGCTTCAGAACTGCAACATTCACACAAGTTTACCGCTTAGACGTCATCTAACCAATCAGACTGCTTGGGTCGTCCCTAGAAGTTGCCGGACATTCTCTCCTCTCCAAGGTCATTTTGCCTCATCGATACGGGACCGTTTGACAGTCAACTTAGTTAGGGGTGGATAATTCCTTCGCAATTTTTCTTCTGGGCATCTTGAGCCGGGAATCTTGGAGAATCGGGCTCCTAGCGTTTTGACGGTGAGCTTTGCTGTGAAGAACTGTCTTATTGTTATGGTTTTGCTAAGACAGCAGGATCCCCTGAATGGACGTGCAGAGGTTCCCTCATTTTTGACCTGCTGTTCGTTACCAAGATGTACGTACCTTGTTACATGTTTGAATTGAGACAAAGGGCATCGCTGGAAACCGGACCCCATCCCGACCCCATCTTTTTCTAACAAATCGAGGTTTGTTTCCTTTTCTCGTTATTGTATGTCAGTTAGGAATTGGTGTTGACGACTGATGTACTGTTGTCAAGGGTGATGGTGGACACCTTATATAATCTTTACGTGGAGGACGCCTTTTTCAGCCTATTCATGACGAGGGTGTTTCTTATTAACCTAAGGGAAGCGGTAGTTGCTTTAAGCAACCAGGCGCTCGTTTATAGATGTCGAAGGACTTTCTACATAGAAAGATCTTAACGAAATTGTGGTTTTGGAACGCCACGTTGACTGTTTTCCGCATCCAACAGTGTCACCTTTTATTCTTTTTTCCAGATGAGGCTGTATAAGGAGTAAACAAAGCACATCACTTTGGATACAGTGATTCTTCGAAACTCATCCGATACATTCGAACTCCGATGGGAATGAAGCAGCGAGTTTACTTCTACCTTACTTTGATACGACAGTGAGCACCCAATCATCTTAAACGTTATTTCCTTCTAGCGGCGAGACAAACGCGAACGTCGACAACATTATTCAAGGCTAGTCATGCTTAACTTCATAAGTAATCTCATTCTGTATTTTAGGCCATATGGATACTAACCTTTCAGACGTGGGCGTCCTACAAGCACGTGAATTAAAAGACCTGTTGAATTCGATCCCAGTTGATTTGGCACTTTCCAGTGACCTCAGGCGAGCAAATCTGGTAGGTTTGGTCTTAGATTGATGTGACTACCTGCAATCCTGCTAAACCTATCTTCACTTTGGCTCCCAGTCAGCATATTTCTGTCTCAATCTCTCTTGGTCTTCTGTCATTAACAAAAGTGTTACAAATACCAGTGGTTCCGAAGTGTGTGCTCAACAGGGTCAACATCCCCTTATCTGGCATTATAGGTGGGTGAGTGTACGACCTGTCCCTGCCGCAAATAATCAGCTCAAATCCGTTTGTGAAATTTACTGTCCCGACTGTTCTTTACTCAAAATAGGATAAAGAAGGCTGGCTCGTTCCTTAGAACACCAAGGAGCGGTTCAACTGGTCCGCTTCCACTCCATTACATCTGCACAATTCAGAGGTTATACCCTAATGTGGTCGTCTAAAACCACTTACCCGTACCGGAGTCTGCGATTGCGTTGCAGCCTTGAAACGTTTTTAAGCTTCCGACCAGGACGATCTCATGCCCCTCGTGTTCCACGAAGATGAAGCCGTAGTGGTGAAATTAACCTACTTGTTTCAAGTAGCCTGGGCAGCTGTGTTGTTAACCCCCGGAAAGTGACACCGAATAGTCCACAGAATAGTGATATGCTTGATAGAAATGGAAACTTCTTCCTTGTAATAAGGAAAATGAGAAATCTTGGCTCCGAGATTAACGCGACTGTCCCCACAAGTTGCTACCAAGTCCAATCAAAAGACGAATCCAGAAAGCCATTTTGTCTCGCTCCAAAACTTGTGCATTAAGGGGGAATTACAGGGCATTCACATGGTGCATAGCGACCTACAAACATCCTCGAATGAGAAGATTGAAGGACAGTTACTAAAAAAAGCTAGTTAATGTCACTAAGCCATTAGTGAACGAAGCGAAATAAAAATCGACCAGGTAAGAGTGATGGTTACCTCTCAATTGTTCTGGGTGATTTGTGCTCATTCTGAATGGGTTCTCTCGAAGAAAGGGGCGGTTTCGGACGAAAAAATATGGGGATCTCTGACAAGCAGATAGTACGTCTTTTAATGTAAACGAATCTATTAGCTCCCGCATGTAAAACATGGGAGATAAGAACAATTAGAATCTGCTGACAGTTAGCTTAGGATAACTAGTATGACAAAAATTCTCCTCGGTACTTCTTTAAGTGGTTCGTCCATCTCTGTCGTTTACCTTTGAAACGGAAATTGATGGATTGTTCGGTTCTTTAAATGCGATACTGAAAAGGCATGGAAACAGTTCCATTGCGAGAACTGTTTACTGGAAACCTAATTAGGCCGGTCAGTATACACATATTCACAACATCGTACCTTTCGGAGAGAAACAACATGACTGGTTGCCTAACGGGCAGATTAAGAAGAACGTGCTCTCTGGGGACCTTAGAAGGTGGCCTGAGTTTCATCGTCTATGTGCTTCGGTAAAACAGATGACTGAATAATTTCATAATGAAGCAAATCAACGTTTTTTCACTCAGTCATCAGTGCATTCTCACTTCTGAGAAGAGTCCGTTGTTTCTGCAACCCGTCACTCGCCGACCTTACAACTCGATCAGACGAACGTTTCCAGCAACCGCGTCACGAAGCTGGTTCACTACTAAAAAGATGTTAGACTTGAATCTGAAACATCAACAGAGCAGAAAGGAAACATGTTACGATGTGTTAATATTTCGTTTACTCATATCGGTCGCGGGCATAAAACGTGCCAGTTATATACATCAAACAGATGGGAACAAACAGGGAATGAACACGCCTGCAAGCACACGAAGTATTACGTAATTAAGACCATGACAAGCCGATAGGTTGCCTCAACTACTTTTGTGCCCATAACGCCGGTTGGCAAGTTGTGATAAGCATCGTTTCTCAAAAATCCGGTAACTTTGGGATTCGATTGCGCGACAATGTATTGAATGAGTTTAATGGGTCAACTTGTTGACCTGTTGTCATTATGTGCTTAACAATCGATAACGTTGGACTTCGAGCAGGCAGTTCACCATGTTGAGGCTGGTGCATCACCAGTTGTTTAAACCATTTCGGGATATTTTCGGTGACTCGCTCTGATAGTTGTCGATCTGTTCTATCTATATAAATTTCACTGCAAGTGAACTGGTGCACAACACGAGAAGTAGAAAATTTTTACGAACTTCATCCGGGACTGTGGGGAATTGGTCCTCTAGGGTTTTGAACTAAACGCAATTGTGCGGCTGTATACGTTCGGGTCAGAGTAGACTTTAGTTTACCCCTGATACATTTGGCTAGATGATCATCTTAGAGTAACAAAAATATGAATATATCTTTCTTCTGAACCGTGAGTATGGATTCAGTGCTGGATTCACCTTATTGTACCCCGACGAATCTCTCGAGGTATCTCATTACAAGTACATTTTCCCTCAGCAACCTCTGTTCTGTCTGCAATTTATCATCGGTAAAAACGCGCCTGGCTCTGTGAAACGGTATTTTGACCAAACCACATTTGTATGGAGTAAGAGCAAAGCTGGAAATCTGAAGATACTGATCACCCCATTATGCTTTGCGGTGAACTGAACGCTGTAAATTGCCATCCACACGTTTAGTGATAAGTACATCCAAAAGTGTTAAACTGTTATTAGAAATGGTTGAAACAACTGATGATGCACCAGCTTCAACTTGGTGAACTGATTGCTGGAAGTCCAGCGTCATCGATTGTTAAACACATCATGACAGCAGGTCACCAAGTTGACCTGGTAAACTCATTCAGTATGCTGTTGTGCAACCGAAACCCGGAGTTAACGGCTCTCTGTGAAGCGGTACTTGTCGGAACTTGCCAGCCGGCGTTATGTGCACAAAGCTCTGAAAGGCAAAATACCTGTCCACGACCAAATCGATGCTCACTTTCCTGTCGTACAACGGAACACACAGGTCGCACGACGTGTTTTTCTAAACGGATCAAGAATCATCCAATTTCGCCGTGTAGTGTAACTAACCAACCAATCCCTAGTGCAGTTATCTTACATGTGGTGGAACCTAACCATCAAGCTGATACAATGGCTGCGTTTCGTATCGCTTGCAAGGTCCCTTTGCGTCAGCCAAAACCAGTCCAGCAGCACACACTAATCATGGTCGAATCGATCACCGCTGGATTACGTAATCTTGTTTTGTGTTACCAAAAGAAATTCGTGCACAGGCCGTGACTGGTGGCCAAGGTCGAACCATCATCACACACAAAGTCAACACAGTGACCCAAATTCGGTCGCCTACTGCGTGTGGAATCCCGATTACCCTATACTAACTCAGTCTTAATTGCTCGAAATTCTTGATTTTGACACGACCACTTCCGCACGATCCGTGTTGACCACGTGACCTTTCTCTGCAAATTGATGCCACATCTATGATATGCAATCGGCTCACCACGTCGCTAATTCGTGTTCGTGTGCGCAGCTGTTTGCCTCTCCCACATACTGTCGGCTGCATCCGAGAAATGGAGTCGTGTAGACCACGCCAAGTCATTCACTTGGTTCCACACGATAAATGACGTTCTCTGAAACTGAACAGAATACTAAGTTCCGCTTGCGTGACAATGCCCAGTGCATCTCCATGCAGAGCTCCACCAACGGAATTACGACATCGGGGTAAACGTTCTATCTACTACAAACATGGTCGTTTTCACTTATCAGGAAACTCAAAGTTTTTACCGCAAGCTTAATCATCACCACCACAGACAGCAACACATCAATGGTTCACAGTGATGCTTAACTGCCACACGACCATCAAGAAGGAAGAAAGCACCCCTTCATAGGAAGAGAGAAGAATGAAAAGAAGGGGACGGGAAGGGACCTAACTACTGAAAAAAGGCCACGTCTATATTCAGACATACGACATCAAGATGCATACACGTTGCAAACAAACAACCGAGCTGTAAGTGAAAATAGGGCATCATCAGCAAGACACCTTCCTTGCGGCTTTCACTGCCCCGCGTAATTAAATGCACTCGCTTAATAGACAACTCGGACAAGCACCGGTAACATTCACGCCACTCAGCTCGGATAACCGCCATCTCACCTAAGGTTTCCAGCCACTGACTCTGCGAGTCGCGAGAGCCCCAGCCGGGGAGGCGAACCCGATCTACAGTGGTCAAACCCTTCGTGAACGACTTCATTCGTCTACGCTTCGCATCTTACGCCAGTTGGCCGCAGCGTCGGCAGAGTGTTCGGTGTAGCAGACGACTAGCTGACATCCTTAGTACATGACCTAACCATCTAATGTAAGGGCTGAACAAAAGAACTCGTTTGACAATCAGTGCCAAACACCCGCTTCCTAACCTTCTCGTTGCTTACTCGCCGGTGCCACCCGATACGAACGGTTGAACGCAGACGTCGGTGGTCAAATACCTGAAGACGGTTCACGTCTTCTACCCTGGGCGGCCAGGTTTCGCTGCCGTAACACAGCCCTCACTGTCGCCCCGTATACGCGACCTTCAAGCATCAGAGAGATACCTCTCTGTCGCCATAAGTGCCTCAGATTGGCGAACACTGCCCCAGCCTTAGAGATACGCGCTTCTGTTTCATTCTCTTCTGTCGCTGACGCAGCTTCCCAGGTATACAAACCGGTCAGCAACCTCTGTGGTTTCATTATCTAACACTAAACCTACGTTTTCACAGCAATCTTGCAGAACCACTGCGTTTTGAGGCTGCAAAGCGCGTGCCGGAGTACTTAGTAGAACGCGAAATAGCGTTAAGCATTGTTTCCGTTGCTTAAAAGCTGTCAAACAGCAACTCCTTGTCCCCGGCATAATCAAGATCAGTCAGCCTTCCGCCTGTTAGGAGGTCCACGCCGGTATCTTGTGAGTGCCGCAGACAATCCTCCATTATTTCACCTATGGCAAAGTTGAACAAAAATGGTGAAAGGGGACAGCCTTTATGTAAGCCGCTTTTCGTACTGAAACTGTCAGACAGTTCATTGTAAACCCTAACTTGAGCTGAAGCATGCGAATAAAGCACCGACAGTATGATCACATACTTGGTCGGCACACCCCTGCGTTTAAGCGAATCTAAAAGTCTAGATCGATGCACCGAATCAAATGCACCTTCATAGTCGAGTAATACGGCGGTCGTTGGCCGGTGGGTGGTTCCAACTTTACTGACCAAGGTGCTACATTACATGTTTGTGGCGGCAGCATAGTAGAAGCAGAAGGCCAGCTAAATTGACCGTCAAAGTGTTCCGCCCACTGCCCTAACATTCTGCGTTTATTATACATGAGTGTGCCATCTGTCTCGCCGATAGCTTCACTGACAGTCGCTTGGGACCAGTGGCATGGATCAGCTTAAAGAGTCCACCGATGTTCCCTGAATCACAGTTTTGCGTCTAGAGCTGGTCTTAACAGACGAAACAAAGTCTACCGTAAAGAGGAATCCAATCCACTAATGCGGCCGCGACCGTCGTGCTGATGATTATGTCTACTGCAGGCTGACCGGTAACGGCGGTCGTGGAGTCACCCGAAGTGTATAAGCAGTATCGGGTAGACAATGCGGGTGCTGTTAGTTCCATACATTGACTGCTGTCCTGGATTCTAGTTTCCGAAATACAGCAGACATTGACATTTAAAGAGAGTAACGTTCGTGCAAGAGCAGCCTGCTGACCTATCTGTTTGAGCTTGCGAACGTTGAAGGCACCTGTATTAACTGACATTCTAGGCCTAAGCAAAGGACGCGGGACGTCTGAGGCTGAGTTGTAAGAGATGACGCTTACGAGCACAATGTTACTGTGATTGTCTATATCTGCTGCAGGACCTGCAGAATGGTTACCAAAATGTGGGTCGGGAGAGGCCTGAGAGCTAAGTTCGATAGGACAGTGGGGGAGGATTCAACAGCAGCATGTTTTCGCCTACCCACCCTGCTGTATTCAGCAGATAGGGCAATGCGGTTTATACTGCAAGACGGCCAATACAGTATGGAATTAACTGTTGTGATTATTCATGTTTGTATGTGGGCTGAAATACTGGCAGGACACCCGGACCCAGACAGGAGAACGATTAGGGTTCTCGGTCAAAGTCTTTGGCTCAAAAGTCTGTACCGCAAGACAGTGGGTGGGTGGCAATTTACTAGGACTGGTGCATTTCTCGGAGAGAAAAAGGTGTCAGTCTCCTTCCACTCTCCAACCTGGACGACCAGGAGACCGTGGTTTGTCAGACCTCTACCTATTGTCCTGCCTGGTATGAGTAATTCTGTTGGTGTTGTCACCACATCGTCCAGTTCAAGCCAATAGTTCATCGAGATGCACAAGCCGTCACGCGACGTCACGGTTCCGTCTCGTTATAGCATATTCTTTGATGTGTTAGTAACCAGTTGTGTTACATCGAAGGATATCAGTGTACTATCTTGCAACTACCGTCCCTTAGCTTGTCTCAGAAAATTAGCTGATATGTTCGCATCATAATTAATGTGAGACGGGCATCGTTGGTGTATGCGAAAGTAGGTCTTCGCGTATTGTTGGCTTACGGCCGTGGTGGATTTTAGGGTTGGTGTCAACAGTGTTTTATCTTTATGCACCCTTTGTAGTCCGTATAATCGTGACAGTGGTCTCTAGGTTGGTGTGCGATATTCTTCTGTTAATGGTTTGTTTTCCTCAAGATCTCTCAGGTTTTCGTTGGTTCCAACCCACAAACCTTTTGTAGTTTCTCTTTTGACCTTTAAATGTTCCGGAGCTTTTTAGAAGGTCGTTCACTTTTTTTTATAATTTTATTTACTCAATATAACCACTATGGCGTTGCCTTCATCTTTGGATAGGATGACGGTCTGATCGTTTACCTTGATTGTCCTCAGCGCTTTATTCTCACTAACTCTTAAACCGTTTGTTGACTCTCGGCTGGTCAGTTGTTGGCAAACCTTTGTTCTCACATACTGCTGTGATTGTTCGTCGTTGTCATTGAATTTCATTCTTGACTCAATCAAGTGAATTTTTGTGCAACTGCATCCCCACAATTGATCTTCAAGCCTTTTAACACAGCAGCCTTTCGTTGGATATTGCTTTATACTCTGATAGGTTGTGCATAGGTTTGCCACCTTTTTTCTGAGGCAATGGAGTTTGGGGTTCAGGCAATCTTTTGTTTAAGTCAATTGAAATGTTTGGCTTTTTCGGTCTTGCTGACCCCTTCAGAGTCACGTAATTCGGTAGTTGCTTGTTTGATTCCTCATAATCGCTTCTATATCGTGTTAGGTGACTGCATCGTTAACAAGGTCACGGTGCATCCGTTCTGGTCACTTCTGGCGATAGTCTTTGCACGCTCTGAGCGGATCGCTGATTTGCATCTAACGCGTTTAAGGAACGCATTGACGAGTGTAGTTTTTAAAGAGAATAGTAGCTTGCGAGCGGAACGTTCATGACTCAGTATAGTCTTCTAGTGTAATCTTCTCAGTTCCTTACATTTGAGCACGTTGTGTCCAAACATTTGGTTAATCAGAGTGAATGTTGGCATCCAAATTAACACATTTGAAATAATTTTGAAATTAGATCTCATTTTCCAAACTCCAGGACTGTGTTTTACAATTTTGGGCATCTTTGGTGTCAACTTAAATTCGACCTTCAAACTCAGGATAACATTTATCACCGTACTTGTTTAACAGTTTCATGTCACAGCCACAAAACTTCTCTGAAAGCTAATGATATAAGGCGTATTGATTTACGCTCGGATGGCATCAGCACGTAAGCAAACAGAAGACCAAAAGATGGGTTGTCTTCGTCGTGAGCGTCGACCAGTCCCACCTGACAGAAACCCCGGCAATGTATAGATTTCCGTGGCTAGGCCATATATTAAGAATGTCAACCCATCGCTTGTCACGCTGCGCACCGTTTGCCGAACCACCCGCTCACTGGCGTTAGGCACACTTCCAAGCAATGACTCGCCAAGTGGAAGCAACCAGTAGTTTTATTCTCCGTATGTATCGCATCCCGGGTCAGAGTCTTCGTGACCTACCCGGTCCCCGGCAGGAAACATAATGTAACGGCTAATCGGACTGACTCCGTGATGAATGTTGTTTACTGGGTCGTCTGTGAATTAGGTAAAATGGGGTAGCGAAAGTTTCAAGAAAACAGGTTTTTTCTTATTTTCGCGCAAATTGGCTGTTTTTTACGAGGTAGAGACACCTTGATGTCCGTTGCCCGAGTTTGGATTTGAGGGGTGTCATCTTTGTGTCGGGATTTGTTGCCCTGGTTTTATCGTAGTTAGACCTCAATGTCTATCATTCGTGTACCGCGGCCGATGATAGTGTTGATCGTTCTTTAGATCTTAACACGAAAACTAAGAACGCCCTACTAAAGCGAGCTGTCGCGTCAGTGCGTCCAAGCTCCGACCTCACGCCGCATGCTGATCACCAGACCGCCATTTCCAACCTAACCCAACGCACGCAAACAACACGACTTAGCAAGCCTTGAACGTCGCTCGCAATTAACTGTAGGCTTTATATCACGGTAAACCTTTTAGCTGATGGGCGATACCAGACCCGAGTTGCGCCCATGTTAGAATTCATCAATATTAGATGTTTTATGTGGGCTGGGATCTAATCGGCAGCCCTTGTACTTATTCAGTAAATATGGTTAAAGGATACCCTATAACATTTACCCTGATCATTATTCAGATGTCCGCTCCGGACGTTAAACCACAACTGCTTGCAAGCAATGCTCAGCTTATCAGGTCGTTGAAGGGGGGCACTAAAAAGTTTGGTTAAGCTAACAGAAAGTCCTAGGATTGGCGCCTTTCAGTCCAGTTAAAGTCGTCGAATTTTTTAACCCAGGGAACAGTTACCTCTCTCATTGAAAAAAGTAAAATCTGCGATCGATTGAGTAATGCTCAGTTTATATGAACTTGAAAACCCCCATACTGCCCCTTTGTATTTCATTTGTTTCCAGTTTTCAAGAATATTGTTTATCTCTGCGGTTAAACGGTAGCCCATCCCATATTTGTTATATCCAATTATCTGCTGAATACATGTCTATATTACAACCACTCTTTTGCATTGACTTTTGCTAACTGTTGAATAGTCGATAGTGCTTTTTTACTTCATTTCGGATCTCGCATGATGTTTTCGTTGTTATCCGAATTCTGCTACTCCAATCAATGTAAATTCAGTATTTTAGCGCGTAGTTATCAGGTGTCCTGTATAAATATTCCTTGATTTTTTCTTCACTAGATGAACTGTTCGTGACTGTGGTGTTACAGTTGATGTAGCTTTTTTCTGATTTAAGCCACCAGTTTTCCTTTAGGTCGCGCACCCTTGTAATACATATATCTCCAGTTTGAATATTACGGTGGAACACTAGATGGCCTTCAGTTACACAGCACCATAAACTACATTCGTGGTTCAGATACTCGATGTCTTTCCATGTTGTTCATCATAGGGATTTCCATACTTATCTATTGGAATAATCGAAATGGAATCTCCCCGTTCACTTACTTCATTCCATTTTCCGTAAGCTTCTGTCGCCGCCCTAAAAGCAACTGGCACGTGGAGCTGGCTACTCGACATCTAGGTGCCGTTCACAGCACGTGCTATGGGCTACGGTGTCCGTTTACTGCTAGATCTCTGTATTGTTTCCGGTTTCCAATTTTCTGCATTAATGGTGCCCCCTGACTGACTCGCAGTGCGGTGTCCAGTAACAAATAAATTATGGTACATTCCTGTATGACTGACCGACTCAAAACCGTGCCTCCGTGTTTCCTTTCAGTCTGCTGCGGAATTTTCGCTTCCCGTAAAAATCGAACAGGATTCTCGACTGCGTGAACGGGTAGACTGTTCCTGTCTGCTGTTTCTAATCAATACCTTTTGTGAAGAACTTCGGCGTCTACTGTGGAACTGCAAGACGCGAGCTGCAAAAATTTGCAGAAACAAATTCCAAAATTGGCGGGGGCTGTGACGGCTGGAGAGCTGTGGGCGGCGAATGTAGTCATGAGGTAAGTCTGTCTGTCGCATGCGTTTCTACGCTGTCTAATTTCTATGAAACATTTTATTTCCGAATGCCGACCGTCCGAATTTAGCGGAGTGTTGTTTCAATCCGAACAAGTTTACAGTTATGAAAATCTGAGTAGTGTGCATGCTATCTACGAACGACTTCAGAAAGTTACCGCTTCCACTGCAGAGAACACAACAGTGTTATTTGATGGAAATAAACAGTTAAAATCTCGTCCTTACTAGTTTCCATAGTAGTGCTGGCAGATGCCTATGTCTCTGATGATTTTCCTTTCCAAGTATTTGGAATTTGCTGATCTCGCGACAGGTTTCATTCTAGGCTCAATTGGTCACATTACACATCTGTTTATCGTGATTGTAATGAAAGTGGTCACATACAGTGTTTCCAAAACGAATCGGGCAATAGACTATTGTGATGAAGTGAGCCAACTTTCTGACGACTTTGGTTTTTTACCGCTCTTCGTTTTTAATTGACATCTTAGATAACTTTTAGTCTCAGTCGAGCAATTCAGTCGAGCCACTAGTGTCATATTGTAGAAATGTGATTTATATTAGTGACGGATGTCCTAAGACGATAGTCTGCAACTTCATTATGGTTCATTCTGGTTATCCGATTCTTGGATTGTGTTCTGAGGGCACTATGTATAGACTCATCCTGTCTGGTATATCACACTTGATGCTGAATGAAAGGTTTGAACTTTCAGTGCCTCAAAGCCAGGATGAGTACCCGGCCGTTTGACTTGAAGTGGGTAAAGAATCCATATTCATGAAACGGCAACCCATTCCTCTACGGCTTACGTGATTCGATATCAAGTCTCGAACGGCTTAATTAGCAAGGGTACTATCGAGCCTGTTGGATCCTCTGCTCGAGATACTCTTATTAGGACCTCGTTAAAATCTCATATTGTCATCTCGTTGCTTTACGGACTGCTACAATGTACTTGTACTAACGCCGTACCCGAGGATATGTTGAACAGAATATCTAGCTCGAACAAGTTTTCTAGATACGACCTAAATCGTGCTTACTTGCAGGCACGTTTAGAAGAACCATCGTCACAGTTGAGAGCTATTAATTGTTAGGAGACGATATCATCAAAATAACCTAATCAGGTCATCGGTGACGGCTCACGAAATATTTCATCAACAAAACACTGGCGTGCGAGTTTTTCCAGTTGAACCAACCAGGATGGGGCGTGAAAGTGCTTGTGGATATCGTGATAGCCAATCAACCAATCATGGTACAACGGCTATGGAATTGAGCCTACTTGGCCACATAATCGCGATGTCGCCTAAACAGCCGGACATCCATTCAACTTGTAAATGACCATATTTGGCAACTAATTCATGCTACATATTTACATGCATTTCATTCATTTGTCAAACTTAAAGTAGGCATTACAGTGTGTTCCTCCGCAGTCATGTTCCTCCTGACTCCGCGCTAGTAGACTGGTTGAAGCCGCACAGTAGTGATCCGGCCATAGCAAGCCGTGACAGAACGTGTGGCAGAGCAAAGGCGCGTTACATAATCAATATATTATGCTGAGTACTCAAATATCGTCTTTCATTTGGTTTGGGCTTCATCGGCTATTTTTTTACTATTATGAAACGCTTTGATGGGAGGCGTTTCTGGAACCGAAGTGCCAGAGTGATGTTACTACTTCCAGATCCGAAAAGAAATCCCACCACCGTCTGTTTTAGTTTTGTGTTGTGTCTCAAAGAACGTTGCCGACAAATGCTCGTACTCAGTACACATGTCTAGGTTGCTTGGTCGATTGAACTCGGTGTAAAACCGAGCCAAATTGTCTAGTTCTATTGACTAACACCCCTTCTCCGAAAAGTCTTACAGAATTACTATCATCATCAGTAAGTGCGTTGCAGTGTTGTTCCTGATTCATTTGTAATCTCTCTCAACATGTTGGGTGCCTCCTTAGAGTGACTTCTCAAGATCAACTTTTGGTGTGAAGAGTTTCTTCAGAATGAAGTTGATTTTCTCCCACCTAAAACTGTTCTCCGTCCGTTCTTTCCGAATTTACATCCAACACTTACTGCCGATGCTTTGCCAACTAGAATCGGCGCCATTGTAGGACGAGGAAGAAAACTTGTATCAGGGAAACCAAGTAAAGCTGAACTAAGAGGCGTGCAAACATCGTGAGGCTAGTACCCTGACTTTGACATTCACGTGAACCAGCTGATTCCTCACGATAGACCACCGCTAGGAACATATCCATGACTGGTCATCGTCTCAGATCGCTTGGCCCACGATTCATAAGATAATGATAGCGATTTGCCGAACGGAAAGTAATGATGACAAATAGTGACAAACTTCCTCTCTTTGCTGCACTTAGCGTCAAAACGGTGCGCCTCATTCTCGGCAAACCCTTATCGAGAAAAGTTGATGCCGAGATATCAGTAAGAGACCATTCACAGTTTTAAAACATCAACCTGACGTTTTAAATACAAAGAAAGAAGTCGTGTGTTTATTGGAATGTCAAAAACAATCACTTTTGTCGTTTCGGTGTTAATGCTATGTAGAACTGCAGGTGATACTTACTGAGTCCAAGTGAGTTGTGCGTCACAGCAGTTTGATTGGACTCTATGCCTCGCCAGCCACATTGGAATTTTTCGCGTTAAACATGAGGTCTCTGTAACTGCAACTGAAACCACACAGTATGGATCGGCCGGCCAAGGGAACAACATAGTTTGGGTTGTAGCCCAGCGCAAACATCTTATCACAAGCAAAGTGCGCACCTCATCAACGCACCTGATGACCTTTGTGAGCGTTTAAACAGCGTTTTTTGTCTGGTTGCGACGTGTACTTTGTTCCCATACAGCTCATGTCCAGTCGATATGAACACTGCACGTTATAATCACAGTCATGCACTTATGATCATAATTATTTAAATTCAATAGGTTTAGATTCTTAACACCAAAGGGTTTTCGCCGAGTAGCTGTACGTATACGTTCTGATGCTAAATCGATGTGTGTAGGTGGTTTTACCGGGCTGCGGGAGTAAACCTTTAATTTCTCGTCCTTATAATTGTTATCTAGATGGCTCACAGAACATCGACCTTCCTGATGGACATCTGCGTTCGTTTAGTCCAACGATTAAAAAACGGTGTGAGCGCCCTCTCCGGTAAAAATGGAACCAACTGTCCGATTTTGGGCCACATGCAGACCACCGCAATGCCGGATCCTGTGATTGATCTGTTTGACGATGGTGAAAGCCCGGACGACGTGCGGTCGACATTTGCCTATGCAGGACATGTCCTGATTGTAAGTCTGTTTCCTAAACGAATAACCCTATAGCGTAATTAATCGTTTTATGCTCGTGACTCCGGTCTTTCACGGACGATGACCTGACCTTGACTACCTACCTTGACTTGGTGGTCGGAAGTGCACTGATACGATCCGGTGGGCTATAGTGACTACCACTTCGATACTGCCAAGTGCAGCCTTGTCAGACAGGTCAAAGAGGGGCAATAAAACGAAAAAGCAAATGCACTATAAGGTTATACATCGCACTGCTGACCATGTAAGTGAGTAGGTAGTAAGGCACGATCCTATGAGCCTACAGCAGAAATATCCTTAGTTACAGCACCACTGTTTTTCGAGTCAGAAAGGAGGTTGGGAAAGGTACCCTCAAACAAAAAGCACTCCGATCGCCCAACGGTTGACTGTGATTACCGGCGTATCATTTAATACGGCCGAAAACATTCAGTTTTATTCAAAAACCTGGTGCACCTTCGAATACACCCACTGCGCGCAGCAGGGGTCAGAATCAGACATTAACGTCTTATTCACTGCGCAATTGGGCCAGGCAAGCCTCTCATTGTCAAGTGAGTCAGACTCTTGAAGTAGGGTACCCAAGAAAACCCTGTATCCTGTTGTCTCGCAGGTCAGAATTTTGAGTAAGACTCGGAGTGGGGTCCCTCAAGTTAACCCCCTTCGGTGGCATAAACGACCGAAAAGTATCAGAAGCTATCGTTTTCCCGACAGTGGCATTATTTACCCATCACGATTTTCTGCTATCTTGCCCCACCCACCCACCCCCCAATTTTTCTGTCTTCCATGTGCCTTGTTTTCTAAGGCAAGGCAGCTAGTAAACATTAGTGCCTCTAATGTCCGTACTCTCCGACAAGTTGCCCAGCAAGCTGATCTGGCAAGTGATGTCTCAGTTCTGAAGCTTGATGTGCTCTGCGTGCCGGAGACGCTAGTTTACGATTCTAGCGCCGTTATCCACTTGAGCTCACTTTTAGATAACCGTCGATCCAGCGCTTCTCAAAGTTTCTAGTGAAGCCGAATCTTGTGCTGAAGATGGAGTGGGAATCCCACTGAGTTCCGGAGCAGGACAGCGTTTGTCCGATTGGATCCCACTGAACAGTCGCTCGTGCGCTGTCAGACGCAATACTTCGGTTAAAGTCTGTCAACGCAAATCACAAGCGCTGTATCATCATGTCGGCGTAAACTCCAACGAACAGCTACTCGGGTGTTACTAAAAACGCGTTCTATCACGCCTTTGTTGGCCTTCTCAGGTAGACTAAACACTCGGACATCATCAAACTAGTAGGCGATCTGAATATTCAGCTTGATCGTCTTTCTCAAGAGCAGAAGCGGCCGGGAGGTATGCCTGATGTCCGGACACAACGCACTAACAGTGGTGAAAAACTGTTGCAGCTGTGCGCACCTTACGGTCTATATTTCGAGCACCGCGTTCCAACAGCAGCAACAGTGGAGACTGTTCTGTTGTTCTTAATCATAGACACAACTCGATCATATAGTAGTCAGCTACAGATGGCGTCACTGTTAAAAACTCGTGCGTTTTGAGGCAGCCATCTGAATTCGGGCCATGCTGCTGCGCGTGCCCGTTTTGTTTTGTCACTTGCTCAAAAATCAGACACTCGCAAATGCAAGATACTTGATTGGCATTCATACAAGGAGAGTGAAAAGAACGCTTACCAGGAAACATTAGTGAGCAAGTTGCCCAGTTCGAGTCATGTGAGAGAACCTAACGAACACTGGGGGCAAATCGCAGCAGCTCTGAAAGCATGCTGTGAAGAGGGACTGTTCATTTTCGACAGAACTAGATTTCTCTTACGTCGACAAACTGTATAAACAAGTGTTGCCTGATCCCACCTGGTTCTGAATGTGATGACGACCGTCGGGAACTTAAACGCAAGCTGACTAGAAGCTTACGTAATGATCGTAAGCACCATTTGGTCGAACGGTCGAAAGACATTAAGCGAGTCTTTTTGTTACATTGGCCGTCGGGTCGGTGTAAGTGAGACCACATAGGAAAAAGACGGCTCACCTATCACCAGTCAATCGCACCGACTTGACATGCAGACGAAATATTTTGAGAAACAATTTATCTGGCTTCAACCAGACCACGTGGACGACGGGACCGAAGTGGCCAGTTATTGCGTTCCAGACAGCCTTGTCAGAAGCAGAAGTGGTCCTGCAGCTTAAGTTGATAAAGTACAACAGGGTTACTAGACCAAATCTCCCTTCTAGTTGTTTTCAAGGATAGGCCGATATCACAACTGACGAAACTCCTCCAGGCGATTTGGGAAGCTGAAGAGTCACCTCGTTTTCAAAAAGGGGACTCGAAGTGTTTGTGCCAACCACAGGGACGTCAGTCTAGTGTCTGTTGTATCTAGGTTACTCACTGGTCTCATTTTACGTCGGCCCACTAAATCCGAAAAAAGTCAGATACGTGAAGAACAGGTGCGGTTCCGGTCTGGTCAAGGGTATCACGAGTCTTCGAACATCGACAGTCGTGGTCTTTTTAGACATTTTTCAACGACTGAGCTGCTCGTAGCGTTCTCTGGAACTGCCTTCTTCGCAGTGTAGCTCGGGAGAAATACGTAAATCTGTCGAGGACTACTGTTTGTCTACTCTGCAATGAAGCTTAGGGTTTATGAACAACCGTCTCGGGCATTCAGGTGATGCGCGTCAGGGGTGGTTGATCCCCCGCTTAACTTTGTCGTGGACGACATTCTGGAAGGTGCACCTTAGGAATCTAGCGAACTTGGTATTGAGCTTCTCAGAACTAGGATGGCTGACATGGATTATAAGGATGACATTGTCCATGTTGAACAAGGTGAATGACACGGCTGGTTTGTATGGGACGCGCTTCGCACCTTCGAAGCGCTGTTTCAAGACTGGGGCATTGCCACTCCTAGGTTGATTATTGCAAACAACCCCGTTGAGCCTGTGGAAACTCTCACATACTTGGGTCATCATCAACATCAGAACAGCGTAACGCTATCTCATTAGCTTTACTGGTGAAGTTTCAGCGAGGGTAACAAGGGTACTAACTGATTTCGCCAACCTGCTTCAATTGTGGCATCGGAAAGACGTCCGGTTGTCGCCGAAAGGAAGTGTATATAATGCTTGTTCTCTCTCGCTCTATGGTTCAAAAACCTGGCCTACTCACAACGAAGATGCTGACAGACCATCAATGTTTCCACCACCCAGCCCACATTAGGTGGACCGATCGCGTGAGCAACACGGTCAGTCGCCGGCGCCTATTCCGGAATGCACGAACAACTGGTCAACTACTCGCGTTGCACAGTCTCCGGTGGTCGGGTCACGTACTCCGCATACCACCTGATCGTTTACCGTCCCGGGCATCATATTTTGAGATAACCAATAGTTAAATGAAACTGCGTGGTCGCGAAATATGAAGACTCTGATGACTCCATTGAGCAAAGTGGGTAGTTGTCGCCTGCCTGGTTGGAGCCTTCGTGACCACTCAAACCGCTGGTTAAAAGCGTTACTTGCGATGGCGATGTGCTGCAGTCAATGGCGTATCTACATCCGTTCCACCTCAAGTTCGTCAGCTTAGTCTTCTATTAATTTTCAACCGTCCTAGTAACCTTTTCTTCTTGGATATTCTACGTCACTGTTGAGGTGAGTGGCGGCTCGAGCCACCTTCTTAGCAGGTCGAAGACCGCCGTTGGTATGTGTACGTTTGCAAGGTAGACGAATGAGTCCAACCAGACCCACCGTAAGAGACCTGGAGTCACTACATAAAATCTTGGTTCAGTCTGTTGATGGCCCGTTGCGCTACCCCTGATAAGGCATTTCAATTATCCAACGGTTAACCTTGATCATTGGCTCATTATCTACCACGACTGAAACTCATTCAATGCTTTTCAGAAGCTTGGTGCGACGTTGAACACACGTACTACCCGAGGTAACCGAAGTCGGAGATTAGTACCTTGTTCATTGCACTCCGAAGTTAGGCAACCCTCCTCACTAATAAATCAGCCCCTCGTTCACCTGTAACGCCCATGAACTGTGGTTCGAACCGTCGCTCGCCGCATCACTATCGTCAAAGCGTCAGTGGTTATTGTTTATCCAAGAAGATAAGGGAAGGAGGGTCGGCCCACTAAGTGCCTATACTCAAACATTCAACATCAACGCGTATATAATTGACATGTGATTGGAATCTTGTTGCCCTTCGGTTATTTTGTCACTTTTCTGTGGCTACTGTTTTATCTCCGTCCTATCAATGGTATCTGCTGAATTTCTCGAAACAATTCTACACAGGTTTAGGTGCGCATAAGCCCCTTAACTCACTTTTCCTAAAAATATCTACACCAAACTGTTGGAATCTGTTTTGTCTGCTAGACATTTATGTTGTATAGTGTCTCGTCGTCTTGCATTACATACCTCTTGAGGCCTGCCCCTACACTGAGTGATGTCCAAAGATGCACTACACACCTAACTTCAATACTTTTTACATTCTACGATGAATCTGTGAGCCACCGAGAAACAAGTTCCATAGATTCCATTCGTTTATTGCCAGAATAATGTGCATTAGCCGAAGTCTTCTTAAGAGTAATAGTGTTAGATTCCAGCAGCGTACAACCCATACAGCAATTTCAGTTTCATTTTTGTGCAGGTGAGTCACGGAGGTTGGATACGGCATCTGCTTCGACTTCTCTCTATCCAATCCCAACACAGTCGCTATTTCCCCAAGCAGTGCGTGAACTCAGTTATGCGTAATTGCGGGTTGTGTCAAGTTGGTGTGGCGTTTGAATTGGCTGCGCTTGAAAATTACGACGGTAAGCCGGACCCTACCGCCGTGACCGAATCACCTCTACCTGTTTTTGGTACCCTGACGGGGAACTCTGAACAACTGTCCACCTGTCACTTCTACTCGCTGGCTGATCGTCGTTTGCCGCTAACTGCCGTGTGCTATCACTTCAATGTAATCAAGTCGGAACTTGAAACGAAAATACGGAACCCCAACCGACGCGAACCGACAGAAACTAGCGGCAACTCGGCAGAAACCCTGTGCTCACAAATGGAAATCATTTTCTCTGATGACGGAGACGAATACGCAGGCAAACCGTAGAGGTTGCCATCCAAACTTGTCAACCAAGAGGATAACGCCTTGTTTACATTTTTTCTCGCTAGTTCACAAAGCCAGTTTAATTTCAGATTTATTGTACATTGGACACTTCCGAATACATTGCTTATCCTTTTGTCACTTCCTCAATTCTGTTGGACGGGACGTATTGCTAGATACAACTTGGTTAATTAAAACCTACCCATCCTAGGATTGGAAAAATGAGAGTTAGAAGTGAGTCCGACCTACAAAATTCGGCTGCATGAAAGCTCATTTCTAGTGCACTGCACTTCACGTGGAACACGTTGCAACAAACATTTTGTTAAGGATGATGTACACCTCATAGGGAACTGCCGCTTTAACGCACAACCTTCGATCGTGGTAGACACTGCATCATCTGTTATGCTACTTATTACGCTTCTGGTTAGGTCTTATCCCTGTAAATTTGATCTGCAGGCGACAGTCTCCGTTCGCACGCTTGTAATGCTTAATGTTCTGAACGATCGAATATATCTGTGGCTCAGTACGTTTACCTGTTTATTTCAACTGGGTGTTATTCGTCTGCAATGAAGATAGCAGTTGGGTCGAACAAAATGAAATCAGAGATGAATGTATCGTCTGCGTACTCTTAGGCTGGAACGAAGCTGAAAACATCAGTTTTCATGTCAATTATGTCGGATTCTAATATAAGGAATGTGAGACTGGTGCGCTTATCATGGCTATACAAAACCACTTTAAATGAGACTACTAAGGAAGAACCACTTTAACAGAACCGATACCCGCAATCACGCTGCAACACGCACGACCATTCTTCGGTCTCGGAAGGCGACGCGAGAATAGTACGACGCTCGAGGTCAGCCGTCTTCATCAGCGTTCGGTAGAATCGTCGTGGTCGAACCCACAATAACAAGATGTAGGTCACGTGGGGTTTATCGTGACTAGAACATGTACCGTCTGTAGTCGAATTTGATTGCCGGTACGTGGAGGCGACTGACACAATAGATAAGGGGACGTTTACTCCTGATATAATCGGTCAGTTCAAACTATGCAGCAGACGCGGATGTGCAGCTACTGCCATTGCCATAACATTCTTCACGCGAACACGAGTGCAAATCACTGGAGTTTGGTCAACACGTGTTTTGATTCTCCATCGGCGCGTTGACAATGGCAGCATCCCCAGCTTTTGAAGTTTGTGCAGGTTGTAAGAGGAAATGTGCGTGCCTCTCGTGTTCAGAAACGTGTGCCGTTAGTTCATCCTATATGAAGAGAGCTGAAAACAGTAAGTTCCAACTCGTATAAGCCAGGTCACCGTGTGAGATTGATAAGCTGAAGCTTTCGTCTTTTAAGCTAGTGTATGCTGACATGCAGTGCACTAGGTAACACCGGTTGTGCTTCGTTATGTTGCCGAAAGTTAGACGGGAGTGGCAAGGACAGGGGATCCGTGCCGTCACCGCTGAGTTACTGCAATTTCAACTGATACATCCACATAGCCTCGAACTACATTGACGTTTTACATCACAACGCTAAAGCAGGGCTATGAGAACAGAACCGGCTAACACATATCAGAACGGATAATCAAGTGTACAAACGGTGTGAGTGGCCGATCACCATATTGAAAACGGCCGAACGATGAAGTTTAGAAACTTGGGTGTATGTACGCAGAACTGCATGAAGACGAACCGCCAAGACAGATTGCGCATCATTCATGATCAATCCCAAAACATGCGAATTCCACTCGTCCACACGAAGAAACAAAGCTACGTCAATCTGGATTTTCATGCGATGTAGTGTAAAAGTACTAAAACTGTTGTGGAAGCCAGAACTGCTGGAATGGTAGACCAGTGAGAATACCCTTGTTAGCTGACTATTAGGCGTGAGTACTGCGGATGCTCCCGAATAACAAAAGCACTCTCAGCACGTAGCAGACTGCGGTGTTTAGCACCGATGTGAAGCATCACACCAGAAACTGTCGTGACCGTTGGGGTATTGATGTTTAGTTCCGCGGGACTGGCTGGAACATGGACAACCAAATTATAAAGGCTCTCGCTGCGGAAGAATATGGCTGAGTCGAAACACACAGACAAAACAGGTTAGGCTAAACCGGACGAAATTCGTAACACCCTACATGCAACGCGATGCACGGACGTTCGCTAATTCTCATGAAATGAAACATCTGGGTTGCAACAGACAAGTCTCCCCGTCACCCTGAATTTACTGTACGTGCAGTGTCAACACGGTGTGTGGTTATGCTTGAAACAAAAGCTGCAACATGATAGGCACCGTGAATCACGCTGAAGAACACAAACAATACGCAGCAAGCCAGTTGTCTCAGCACAGATCCCGATTCAGCCGTTCAATGATCAGTACATGTTACACCGCGAGCGGTCTGTGGAAGGGGGGCGGTTGCTGGCTTGGTTTCAAGTTCATTTTGATAAAGATTACGTTGCTGCAGAAAGCAGAGGGAAACAAACACTAGGCAATCGCATGTAGTGACGGTCGAATCTTTCGGAAACAAACTAATCTGCTTTTCCTTGCTCTCACCTTTCTCGGAGAATTTCCCCAAAGGCAACCCATTTTAAGCTGTTGCTGATTTCCGGTTGTCGAGTTTCATCAGCAGATTCAACGAGGCACATGTGAACTTGGCGAAGAATCTATACAAAGTCCGATTAAGATGGATCTGGGAACTCCGATAACACCTCAACTTTCACCGTAAGTTGCCGGCGCCACCCAACATACCATAAAGGACACTTCTAGCGGCTCAATAACCGCCCGAATGCATCAGTCCAACGATTTACACTAGCCGCAAAATAAAATCACCGAAGGGTTTTCAGCGAACTATGGCGATAAATTGTGGGACCTTCAAAGTGTCACCTCAATGTTGACCCCATCCAGGTGTTTATAAATTTGCTTGTAAAACTCATGAAGGCTTAATTGTCACCTGCCGTTCCCAGCAGTTTGTTGACTATTTGGATATACACAATCAAGCTGAATACAACAGTTAAATCAATGGTATACAATTTTTAGGTGATAATTCGCGCAAATAACCCATTCAAACACTACAGTACAAGCAAGAATAAGTTACGCGCTCGTTCATCTAGCCGTAACGGCGACCGTAGGTGAACACTAGCTCTGGCTACTTCAAGCTGACCTCAAAGAGCGTATTGCTTATTTTCCGTTAAGAGAAAATACACGAACCCAAAAAAGTGTGCTTCGTGCTTTGCACTGATGTATCAATCACTGAAAGTGATAATTCTTTATGTACAAGTTCAAACTGAGAATATAAGAAATAGGCCTCTTATGAGCGTGCTACCTTTCAGCTGTTACAAGTTTGGATTGCGGAAAGCCTCAGCCTGCTTCTTGATTCTGGCGTCGTATTCTTTACGATTCTGGATGAATAACGTGTAAGCATCCGCTTGCGCAGGGTCCTTTGGATTTGGTGAATCCAACAAATCCTGAATCCCCAAAAGAATCTGACAAAGTGAGTCGAGAATATACCTTCTTACTTGTTTGATAGTGACAGCAGGTCTCCAATGCTTTTCCTCATCCAAAAGAGACAAACAAACAGTACCAGAGGGGAAGACATTCGGGTGAAAAAGGGGTGGTTCGAATTTACACTTCGGTGGAGTCGTAGGATATTCTGGTTTAAAGTACATTCGCAAGTTAAATAATCCACCCTCCCAGAGAGTCTTAAGGGTGCCAAAATGAGTCAAAACAAAACTTACCCCCTTCTTACCAGGAATACTACAACTCCATGTCATTAAATCCAGCGAACCGTCCGGATTTTTATCAGGTTTGGCAACGAAGCCCTAATAATCTAATGGAAATCAGGCACAACGTACGAATGGATGATCTTTTCTCCATGCCTTTCGCTCTTCAGCAAGTCGTTTGAGAGAAATCCCCTCAGCCTCTGCAAACTCGCTCATTTCAGACGTTTCGAAACCCCGCCAGAAATTATTTTGAAAGCCGTAAGAATTAAAAACGTTTTTGTCAATATAGGTATTTATACACTGCTTGATTTTGTCGAACGTGTTCAGTTATGCTTATTAATGATTCGCGGAGGTTTGTGGTAAGATTTCCAGCGGTTTACTC
Source organism: Paragonimus westermani (assembly GCA_008508345.1). Taxonomy (NCBI): domain Eukaryota; kingdom Metazoa; phylum Platyhelminthes; class Trematoda; order Plagiorchiida; family Troglotrematidae; genus Paragonimus; species Paragonimus westermani. The sequence continues at coordinate 44,907 of QNGE01000791.1, read as the reverse complement.
AGGGGTTCAAGGTTGGGGACCCAAATCACCCGGAACAAATCAGTTTTCCCGCTCCGGTATCTACAGATTTTCGGCTGGCCTGAAGGGAGGTTTACGAAGCTAGGGTGCAGCACCTCTCTTGTGGGTTACACAGAGTACCAACAACAGGGCAAAATATTAGTCTAACAGAAGAGAATAGTATATCGATCTAACAATCAGCGATTTTCAGCGATTTGTACACGGGTTCGAGGCTGGGGGCCCAATCTACCCGGATCCAGTCAGTTTGTTCGTTTCGATGTCCGGCGGTTTTCTGTTGACCTGAAAGGCAGTCATTGAAAACGGGGTGTAGCACCGCTCTTGGGGGTTACAGAAAGTACCAAGAACAGAGTAAAATAATAATCTAGCAAAACAGGATAAATTATTAATTTAACGGTTTATTAAGTAGGTGGGAATCCAATAACACTTTGAGACGGTCTTTAGAAGAGCAGCTAACAATCTCTAGTGGTAGGTCGTTCCAGTAGTTGATAACCCTATAAGAGAAGAACTGTTGTCTTAGGAAGGTCCGAGGTCGAAGCTTATAGAGCTTCTTGTCGTGGCCTCTTCGACTGTCATCACTTACTAGGGTAAAGAATTGTTGCACAAGTCCTGTGCTAAAGAGAAAATGTGTAAGAATTAAGTCGCCGCGGAGTCTACGAAACTCAAGTGGATAAAGATCGAGAATTTCAAGGCGAGACTCGTAGGATAGATGCCGCAAGCCAGTGACCATTTTGGTGGCCACTCGCTGGACACGTTCAATGGCGAGTATGTCCTTCTTCAAACCGGTGTAGACGACTTGATTGGCATACTCGAGCAATGGTCTTATGTAGACTCTGTAAAGCGTGTGAAAGGCGCGCTTGTCAATCCGGGGGAAGGTTCGTTTGATCATCCCGAGAGTCATGAGACCCCTTTTTGCGGCCAGCTGGTGATGATAAGAGAAGGACAACCCAGACGATAGCCAGATCCCTAGGTCTTTTTTGAGGTCTACTTTCGTGATATCTACTACACTTTGTGCACCATGTATCACGAATAGGTTCCCAGAGTCTCCTCCGAGTGACATGTGCGCACACTTACTGTCGTTTAGAGGGAGACTCCAATCCTCTGACCAGCACTTAATACGATCAACGTCAATCTGCAATGCACTGGGGTCACAGGCGTTCCAGATTTTTAAGTCGTCGGCATAAAGGAGAGCGTTGCTAGAGATCAAATCGGGGAGATCATTGATGTAAATAAGAAACAACAATGGACCAAGTACCGATCCTTGAGGGACCCCCACAGAGACTGGGGATGGGGACGAAAGGCCTGAACCGGTTTTTACTCTGAAAGTCCTGTTACCAAGAAAGGAGGTTATCCAGCGGAGAACTTCTCCTTGAATCCCATAGGCTTCTAGTTTGTGCAGCAGAGGACCGTGTGGGACACGGTCGAAGGCTTTGGCAAAGTCGAAGAAGATAGCGTCCGAGATATGACCATTGTCTTTGGCCTCTGTTAGGCTATCCATGAAGATTAACATATTAGTTATGCATGACCGCTCAGGAAGAAAGCCATGCTGGGTCGAAGAGAAGAGGTTATTTGAGAAGAAATGCTTAAAGATAGTGCGTTTTAACAGTCGCTCCATTATCTTGCATGGGATGCTGGTAAGGCTGATCGGTCGATAACTAGCAGGAGAATGACGATCGCCTGTTTTAAATATAGGTGAGACATTGGCCTCTTTCCATGCCTCCGGAAGAGTGCCTGTCCGAAGTGTCTGTTTAAACAGATCGAAGAGAGGCATCGCCAAACTGACGGCCGCTTCTTTGAGGATCCGGGGATGGATCTTGTCTGGTCCCATGGCACTATAAGGATTGATCTTAAGCAAGAGGTCCTGAACGTCAGACACAGAAAAGTCAGCTGTCAGGATGGGTTGTTGGAAGTGCCTCTGCGGGAGAATTGGATGCCAGTTTGGCAGATCCACATTGTAGACTGATGAGTAGTATTCCCTGAACATCTCGGCAACCACTTGGGGGTTGGAGGAGGTTTCCCCGTCGGGAAGCCGCAGAGAAAGCGCTGAGGGCTTAGTTTTTCTCTGGCGTCGTATATACTTGAAAAGAAAATTCTTATTCTCGTGAGCTATTTGTAGGATTTTCGACTGTATGTGTTGGGTGTGTTGGGTGTGTATGTGTTGATCTAACTAATTATCCACATGACTACCGAACTAAGTATTCTGCCTACCAATCCAATGATGCCTCAAGTAGGTGGTGGTCTAACTAAGCTTTGAAACCGTCCCTAGTAGAACATTTCACATTCTCTAATGTTAGGTCATTCTAGGGTGTGTGTAACTTGCAGCCGAACCCCGCGAGCGCGTCCGAATTAAATTTGAAGTGTTCAGCAGAGCATGCTGCGGTGTCGTGAGCGCCGGTCTGGTTTTCGTTCGTGTAGATCGTGTGCACGTTCTACTAGGCCTTTGACTCATGTCCTGTATGGTTTCCTTCTACAAGACTAGTGCTCGAATCCTTGATTCGGAAGAAAGCTATCCCGTGGTGTCCCAGCGTTGCTCCCAAAGTTAGTCAACAAGTGTTACAGACATCCAAATTAGAAACGGTCAGCTTCCATGTAACTGTTGGTAACCCTATAAGAGAAGAATTGCTGCCTAAGGAAGGTCCTCGGTAGAAGTTTATAGAGCTCCTCGTTGTGTCCCCCTCGAATGCTGTCACCTACTGGGGAAAGAAATGCTGCATGAGTCCCGCGCTAAGGGAAATGTGTGTAAGGATCAAGTCACCGCATAGTCCCTGAAACTTAAAAGGATAATGATCAAGAACTTCAGGGCGAAAATCACAGGAAGAATGCTGCAAGCCAGCGACCATTTTGGTGGCCACACTCTGGACATATTCGACAGTGAGCACGTCCATCTTCAAACCGGTGCATACGACTTGGTCAGCACATCCAAGCAGTCGTCTTATACGTACCCCGTGGACTGTTTAAGAAAGGTGTCTGTTAATGCGGGGAAAATGTTTTTTGATCGTCCCAAGGGTCGCAATCCTTTTTTGGCGGCTATTTATTGGTGATCAAAGAAAGATGAACTACGTGACAACAAAACACCCAGGCCATTAACGTAAATGAGAGTGTTGCCGTAGAAAACAGGTCGAGAAGCTCATCGATATATATCAGAACCAACGGTGGGCTGAGTAAAGATACTTGAGGAGCTCCACTGGAGACCAGGGAGGAAGAAGAAATGTCCAGCCCGGTCTTTACTTTGAAAGTTTTGTCGCTACGAAATGATGCATTCCAGTAGGGAACCTCTCCTTGGATCCCATCAGCTGATAGCTGACGTGCAAGAGAACCGTATGGGACACGGTCAAAGTCTTTGGCGAAATTTAAGATGATATCATCCGAGATGTGACAACTGTCTTCGGCCTCTCTTAGACTATCCATGACCAGTCTTGAGGAAACCCATGCCTAGTAGAAGAAAAAGATTCTTCGAGAAGAAATGCCTGAGGATAACGCGTTTCAGCAAACGTCCCATCAACTCTCATGAGATGCTGATGAAGCTGATCGGCCAATGAATAACAGGCGAGTGGTGGTAGCCTGCTTTAAATATAGGTGTGGCAGTGGCTTATGCTCATGCCGCTGGAAGAATGCCTGCCTAAATTGTCCGTTTAAACAGATTACGGGGTATAACAACAAACCAAGTGCTGCTCCTTCAAAGGCACGGGAGGGATCTTGTCCGGTCCCATGACACCATTAGGATTGATCGCAAACAAGAGGTCCTGAATTCCGAGCAAAGAGAAGCCAGTTGTCTGCAGTGAATGTTTGAGGCTTCTCCTCAAGAGAATCGGATGCCAGTTTGGTGTGACCATGTTGTGAACTGCTGAATAATATTCTTTGGGCACCTAGGCAACCACCTGGAGGGGTGGAAGAGACAACCCCTTCGGCAAGTCGCAGAGGGATTTCTGAGAGCTAACCTGTTTTCTGGCGACGCATGTACATGAAGAGAAGATGGTTACTCATGCTGGCTACCCGTAGGATTGTCGAATCAGCCTGTTGGGTGCGTTGATGGATTTCCCGCTTCCACACGTTTCGTACAGAGCGGAAAGCTTCTCGACCCTCCGGATTTCCCGTTAGCTTTTGCTTAAAGAGTAGACGAGAACGTACATAGGAAAACGACATATGTTCCGCGACAACGTTGAAGGGGAGGAGGACTCCCGTAGTTTGCGAGGAAAAGGTGCCTCATTAGCTTCGTGAACGGCAGCCTTAAGATAAAGGTGGTTTGAGTTCAGTGAGTCAAATGCGAGGTTCAGTGTACTTAAGAGTGCTCTTAGTGCGCTAAAGTTCTTTTTCTGGAAATTTCGGAATGCAGTCTTTGTTCCAGCATTTTAGATCCAGTAACACATATAATCAAAGGCGGTCATTGTGCCCAGCGGTGGTTTGATGTCCACTCCGTCTACCAAGTGAGCTTTATTCGTGGCAACCAAATTAAGCAGGGGGGTGTTTGTTCTGGACAGTGCCTTGTAGATAGTTCAACACGCTGTATTCACGCTTTCTCATGGATCTACATTTTCCAAGGATTTCGAAAATCCGCAAGCAAAGTCCTTATGAGAAGCAACTGTGTAGTTGAATTCAGGTGCGTTGGGGTCACCCATAATAAGGAGACAGGAGAAGAGTTGGATAGACGTGAGACGCTCTATAGCAGCAAGACTGGCCTCTCCGTCGGATGTGCTACACGACGGCGAACGGTACATATCACGGACAGGGAGTGCATCACGACTATAAAGCTTGAGTTTGGACCACAGTACATCGCGTTTATCTGGGGAGTTGAATTCCCGTACGACCATTGGCACTGGGTGCTTCTGGCTTAGGAGGACAGCACAGCCCCCTATACATCCGCGGGAGGAGATCGTTAGGTGCACCAAGGACGCAGCATCATGTAGTTCATTGTCGCTAGTATCCGCAGAAAGTCAGTAAGAGAAGAAATATGAAAGTCAGTCTGGAAGGCCAACAGCTGGTTGCTGGTAGTTGGCTCAAACTGCTCAGACTGTTGGTCTACACGCACTTGAGTGTCGCTTACTCATAAGGCTAGGTGCAAAAGGAAGCAGAAGATCAAGAGGAAATCTTTAGAAACCTGCCTTAAAAACGTGAGGGGAAGCGCGTACAACGACAGATTTCCGTGAGACTTCTTGGATGGTGGCGGCGGTTACATCATGGCCGGAGTCTGTGTGGGCATACCTGCCATACTCTACGTTCTCAAAATCCTTACCTCTATGCCATGTGATTAGTACACGAGTTAGAGATGGAGAACTCAAAGTAGGTAGATCCTGTCAGTTTATCTTGTTTGTTCTCAAGTTGGCGTCAGGTGACCTGAAAAGCACACATTGAAGGTGGGATGCAAGATCACCTGTGGGGGCTACAGCAAATACTAATCACCGAGTGTGATAATGTGATATTCGGAATTGAGGACTTCGAGTAGACTGCTAATGCCTCCTTTTGTGTTGGTGAACATCCTTGCTCAGCCCTATTCAACAAACGTGATATGCAAATGATCGGATATGCCTCTTGTTCCAACACAGCACCAATGCCAACACTGGATGCATATGTGATCAGCGTGGTAACTTTAGACCTAGTAAATGGGGCTAACATCGGTCTCTTAATCACAACTTTTATTAATTCTCGCAGAAGAATTTCGCTTCTTGAGTCCAAGTCTATGTTTCTGCTGACTGAACCGCAAATAATGGTTGTGCTTTCGTCGATAGGTTCGGGATAAACGAGAATAGTACTGCAAACATCCCATTTTTGATCGCAGCTCATCCTGGTCTCTTGGCGATGCAACGTTAACCAAAGCGTTGTACCAGTCAGGGTCCGACCTATATCCTTTATCACATGGTAAAACCAAAAAAACTCAACTCTTGCACTTGAAACACGCACTTAGAAGGTTTTATGGCTATGTTCTTATCCCTGAATCGTTCCAGAAGTGAAAGCAACCTCTTGTCATTCTCCTCTGCACTGTCGGCGTATATTATCACATCATCTTGATAAGCGCGTTCTCCTGGTAAATCGGTAATCACTTCATCAATCGCAGCCTGGAATATCCCAGCTGATACGTGTAGTCCAAACGGTAAAAATTGTACTGAAATAATCTCCAAGGGGGTGCTAATCGTAGTAATCGCCTTAGAATCATACCCCAATGGAATTTGTAAGTATGCGTTTGTCAGGTCAATTCTAGAAAACACTTTGCTATCGTGCAGAGCTTTCATAAATTCCTCCGGCACCTCAGTTGTTGCTGCGCATTTTTCAGTCTTCGATTCAGCGTTAAACTATAGTCACCACATATCCTAGGTGAATTGCCATCTTCTTTCATAACCACAACAATTGGTGTGGCTCATGCGGATGAGTTAACCTGCGAGATGACGCCGTCTTCCTTCAATATGTTGAGGGCATTATGCAAATGTTTTCTCATTCCGTAAGGTATTAATCGACGCTTTAGAAAACCCGGGTCCCCTTGCTCCTCCAGTTTTGCTGTCTCTGCTTTCTTCCCTCCTGAAAGTTTTGAACACTGAACAATCAGGTTGCGTAACTGAGCTTGATAATCTTAGCTTCGACCACTTTTGTAGTTAGTATCTAGAGAAAAAGCACAGTTGAGCTGTTTTGAGGCTTTCAACCCCAGAATGGCTGAACTTTCTTCCGACACCAAGAGACGCAGTGGAATCAGCCCATTATCATTACCAACAATCATTACATCAGCTTCACCTAGCAGAGCTAGCCGATGAACAGTAACTCCGCCTATTTCCATCGCTGTTGGCCTCAGATGAGCATCAGGGGCCATACGATCTAGTAGCGGTTTGGTAATAATGGATTCGCTACTTCTTGTGTCCACAATGAATTCATATTTACATCCCGATTTGAACTTGAGGCATATATGAATAAAGTGCTCAGTCCTGGATTTCATTTGCAACGAATAAACAGCAGTGAACGGTTCTATAGTACTTATCTCTCTAACTTGACTCAGGTGATATTTCTGACTTCCAAATACCTTCTTAATATGAACAGATTTACCGCACGAATGGCATATAGCATAACGAAATCGGCAAGATTATCGTAAGTGTAACTCACCGCACGAGAAACACTTGTTGAATTTCTTTGAACCAGAATTGATGAGGGGTGCATGAGAAGGCCTGCTCACTGGTTGACTTCGGGTGACAATATGCGCTTTGGTCTTCTGAAATAATGTCAGGTTTGGATCAGCTGTAGCGGCATTGACCTCATCTTTCTGCTCGCAGATGTCTCAGGCCTCTTGGAGAGTCACATCTTGTTTGACCAGCAATGTGCGTTGAAAATCAGTGTCATTGATGCCAGCAATCAGTCGGCACGTAGATGCTCCTCCAGCTTGTCACCAAAGTTGCAACAGACAATTTGTTTTTGCAAGTCTAGAATGAACTCACGGAAGCTCGTGCTTGTTGAACGCACGAATGAATTGAACTTCGTTCGTTCTGTGGCCTGGAAATTGACTGGAAGCACGTGCTTCAACAGCAGTTTCTTTAGTTCGTCGAACGGCAACAAAGCTGTGGCATTTGGATAAGCCAGATTCTTCAGTAACGAATATTATTCACGATCACCAGCGGTAACGAAGAATGCGGATGAGTTTTCTTTTTCACATCACGACGAATGCTGCACCACAGTTCAAATCGTTCGACCCATTCCTCTATTTCAGTCGCTCCAGCATGAAGAGTTAATTGCTCAATTACACGCAGTTTCATCCCCAACGCCAATTTGTAATACTCGGAATGAAGCACTTCGAATAGCACTAGAAATCGTACTTGAATTGAAACCTCCCACGCAAGTAATAAGGAAACCTGGTACTTGTAGCAGTAAGCAATTGTCATGAATTGAGACGCCGAATATATGGACGTACAACAGTATTAAAGAAATCCCAGCCTTTCATTGGCTGATCCCATTAGCACATGCAACATCATAAACTGTGTGTTAAATGGTGGAATGCGGAACAGATGAACTGGTGAATAACGGAAGGCACAACAATGAGACCGTTCTTCCGATCCTGATGTTGTATCTTTAACGCGATATTTGGATTAGCCGTTTATCAGATCTTCTGTTGTGTCGGGGTTTGGATAATCGGTGAATCGAGATTTCCACCACCGATAACTAGTCTGTTTCCACGTAATTCTAATCTCGTATTGCTTTGGAAAGATCTGTAAAAGAGCAGCTGACGACTTTAAAAAGGGGGCTGTCACGGTAATCAATAACTCTGTTAGGTGGAGCCTCTTCTATAAGAGGTATCAGAAACGTATGCTGTAGAACTTTCTGACATCTTTTCGTCGACAGTCATCAGTATCTACGAGGCAGAACTGTTCTACCAGAGTTACTCTAACAAATATTGGTTATTATTTAAAACGCAGTAGACTGGTTGGAATTCAAATGGGTACAGACCAGGACTTTCAAGTTGACCTGATTTGCATTTTTGAGTATCTGTTCAATATATATCCCTCAAATCATCCGAAATGCCTTCCGGTTTGGTAGGTTAAAATCCGCTATATCATCCTGAGATAGGTGTATTTCTCTATCGCAATCATCTCGCGACGATAAGCAAGGTATAAGTTAGACGACATCCGGATGCCAGGATTTTTCTTGCGAACGGTCTTTGTTATCTACTCTGCGGAACGCGATATGGCTCACGGAGGTGTTGCCACACTCCCCTGTGCGATACTTGTGCACGCACTTGCTCTCATTTAGTGGGGGCTCCAATCGTCCATTCAACGCCTAGTTGCGACAGGATGAATTTGCAGTGCACTGTGGTCACTAACATTCCGGGTTTTAGAATCACCAGTGCCGCTAGATACATTGTCCGAAAAGTCGTTGATATGAGCAAGAATCGAAAGAAGACCTAGCATTGACTCTTAAGGAACCTCTGCAAAAATCGGGGGGGAGGCAGAAGATCTTGTCTAGTTTTAATTCTAAAAGTTCTATTGTCCATGAAGGAGACAGTTCAACAAAGATCCTTGTCCCGGATACCGCCAGCGCCCAGGTCATTTCTGAGGGAAGCATGTGGGACACCTTGGCGAAGTCACTAAATATAGTAATTGGGATATGGCCATTGTCTTTTGCCTCCGTCACGTTGTCCTCAAAGCATGACCGAGTAGGAAGGAAATGATGCTGGGGATGATGAAGCTCGCTCAAATAAGCGTTCATTTATCATGCTTGGAGTGCTGACAAGGCTGACTAGCCGTCAGCGAGTCGGATAATGCCCTTCACCCGCTTCAAAGACGGGCGTGGCCGTGGCTTCTTTGTGTGCAACAAGGAGAATGCCGGCCAGCGATGTCTGCTTGAACAGCCTAGAAAGAGGTTCTGCCAGGTTATCAGCCGCTCCCCTCATAATCCTGGGAATGGTCTTCTCAGGAGGCATTGCACTGTGTGAATCCGCCTTGTGCAACTGTACTCCAACATCTGGTACAGGAAAGTTAACGGTAGGAAGTCGTTTAGGAGAGCTCCAAAGTGCCGAAACATGGTGCAATTTCGACTGTGCGACGTTGCAGACTGCCGAGAGGTACTTCCTGAATAACTCAGCGACATCTAGGAGGTAGGAAGTAGCCCCCATCAGGCGGTCTCCAAGAAAGAGCTAAAGATTCATTCTTACTCATTCGACGCATACTCCCGATTAATAGGTTTTAGTTAGGTTAGCTCTTTGAAGGATCCCTTCTTGTACGAGCTGGATGTTTTTGCGAGTTAGCCGCTTACAACTCCCAAGAACATTGCGGAAAGCACTCAGGTTCCCCGGGTTCTCCACACTCTTATGTTCAGAGGGTGATGGGAGTGGTGTTGTATCTGTATCTGATCCCCATCCATTACATGCCTTACGGACAATAACAGCGCTAGTGAGAACAAGTCACTCAGTAGAAGCGCATTGTATATTGTCGCATTTACAAGCAATCGGGTCATTTTAAAGTGCATGGATGAGTGAGCCGTTGGTCGCTGAAGCCACGACCAATCAGAACACTCTTGACGCCTTGGCACGAGTGTGGGACACACAGGCGGCCTTGACGCATATACAACAAGTGGTCACCGAGAAGACGGTGAATTCTAAGAGGAACGGATGAGCGGTAAAATAAAACGCAGAATACGTGCAGTGCGACTGAATTGTTCGCTAGTAAATTTTTACGTTACCCATCGAACGCAAGTTATCCAGAAACCACTACCATCAAAGTATTATGTTAGTGCACATACCACAGCTTAAGTTGTGACTGCTCAATGAATGCGCGCCATGCACATTGCTATAGGTTATATTCCTTAAAATAATCATGTTTTAGCCATCGACGTTGAGAACGCCACGCAAACTGTACGACGCTTGTTTGGGTTCTGTGGGTCGACTGGAGTTACTTCCGAAAGTTTGTCCTCTTCGGGGTCTGGCGTGTAGTTGTTTTGAGGGAGTTGGAGAAGTAGAACCAAATGTTACTTAATCAGTTCACACTATCGAATATCGAACGAAGATGAAAACCAAGAATTAGTGTGGTTACTTCTGTGGACTTATATCTACCCAAGAAAATAGATCGTACAGAAAGGCACTTCGAGTTAGCGATGCACATAGGGCGTTTTGACTCCAGTTTCGGAATGGATGTTATTGGTTAACAGGTTGACTGAAACAAAGAGAGCTGATGAACGAAAATCATATGAAATAATTACAGTTCAATGCCGCTATCAAGAGCGATGTTCATTATGGTTGGTGCACATCACTTCCTGAGAAGGCCGGTAGGAGGTTTAAAAGCCTTCGTTAGTCCATAAAGAACGAGAAAGAAATACATCGCCTTTTTACTGGCCTAAGTCACAGGGTGACAAGCACAATAAATGGTGGCAGGAAGTATAGAGTGTGCAAGTTTAAGAGAGTGTCGGCCGAGAATGGCTGTTGTGCTGTTACAATGCCTTTAGTTAGATTATTCAGTCATTGCTGTATATTTTCTCTATCGCGGGGGGATACCTAGCCCCAAAATCTCTGGAGAGAATGGAAGAGGGCAGTCTTGTCCGACGCTGTACTATAGGCAGCTGCGAGTTGTTTTCACATGAACCTTGCTTGGAACGTCTGGAAATGATGGAAGCCATGGTGAGACACCCGCACGACCCGGTTGACTACTGATAATCTAACAGTCAACGATTTTGTGGACAATGCTGCTTCGTGGGTTGCTGCCTTTACTCTTCTATTCTTGTGATCTTGTCTTTGAATGACAGACTCTAGAAAGGAGAGGGTTAGCATGCGAGTGAACTTGGTTCTGTGCAACGGTGTTTAGGTCATATACCCGGCAGTGCATCACATAACTGCAGAAGGCAAAAGAGAAAGTGAATGCGTACGTTTTTTTGTTATTGCCATTGTTTTTGCACATCAAAGTGCCCAATGAATCAAAAAATGTGTAGGTGGATAAATGACAGTGGAACTTTTTTTATAGGTATCCACGCCCATACACACGCCAACTCTGAAAAACATGAGTTAACAGGTGCACAAAAGTGGTGACTACTAACATGCGCATGTTATGGTGAAAAAATCGGACTTTATAAAATTTGTGTGCACATTCCGAAAGACTTGAGAATCCTTCACCAAGACGATTGTGCCTGGAGGCATATGGGGAGGTGGTCAGAGCTGCGGAAGTGTCATTCCCCTGCGGGTTTCGAAGACAGAAAGCGTTATGTTGCACCCTTGGCCCCAGGCAAAGAACACCACTTGTCGACAAAGAATGTATGCCTGATGGTTCCCCAAAGAGTGCTTGTTTCAGCCTAAAGACGGAATTTACCTCACGTTTGCCGTTATGGCTATCGGTAAAGATTTTTGTCTCTTGCGAGAAAACAACAGAATCCGGAGTATGGGGTGCAGTGAGTGCCGCAGACAATCCGTACGCACACAGGCTAGAGCACATGGGAACAAATTAGTGTGCACGTGCATAGTTGATGCCTACTCTCTATGCTGCTAAAGGTGGATCTTTTAAAAATGGTGCGCCAAACGAGCTGTATAGCCACCGTAATCGTACGCTGCCGAAGTCGCCGGTGAAATCAGTTTGCCTGGCAACCTGAGCGCAGAACCAGAAACGTTTTTGGCTGTAGCTGGGTCTACATCCCCCTCAACAATAGTTCGTATACCCGAACAAAACTAATGGCAGCGCCTCTTTCTAAGGAGGATAAGCGTTTGCACTAAGACCGGCTTTTTGTTGGCAATGGAAACGCTCAACTGTACAATTGAATATCGGATGATAAGCCGTAGTACTAATGCTCTCGCATCCTAACGCATCTGAGAGGGCCACGAAATGGCTTTCAAAATGTGACGCATGATCTGTGGTCATCACTACGGAACAACCAAGTTGTGCCACCTGAATTCCCGGAAAGGCGCTGGCTGCCGCTTCTGGAGGGGAATTAGGTGACGGTATTGCTGCGGGTTGCCTCGTGAAACGGCGCCAGCGGAAAATAAGACAATCTGAGGGTAGTAGGTGGCTCCAGGTTCATATGCATGTGATAGAAACATGCGTCGGATGAAGAAAGATTGCCACCGGAGTACTTCATATAACAGTGGAGTTCAAGAGGTTGGCAGTGGATGGCTCGAACTGCAGACGTCGTGACTTGATTGAGGCCATACGAAGTGCTCAGTTTGATTGAGGTGCGTATGTCATGGCGAGACAAGTCGTTCACTGCATCGAACACTGCGCAGCGGAAAGATGCAAGCGCAACAGAGCATGATGTTCCTTAGGGCGTTGAGAGAAGGATTGCTGCCTCTCAATGTGTCAGGATTATCGGTCGAATTGTGGGACAGCCCCCTTGACGAGGGTGCTTGGTATCAAAAACAGTGGTTTTTGTGGTAGGTATGGCTGGTAAAACACCGCCAGCGTCATCAGATTTGCTGATGCATGAACGCATAAAACAGCGTTCGCGACGGTTTTCGGCACCTGAGACGTTGTATCTCAGACGTAAGCTAAAAAGTGTAGACCAAACGCCTGGCTTCTTTTCGTGAGGGCATGTTGAACGAAGCATTTAAAGGACAGAATAATAGTGGTCATTGTGAGCCGAGATTGTCCTACCTTCCACCGAATAACTGACTTGGTGGATGCCTACAATGACCGCAATTATCTCTACCAAACTAGCCGTTGCGGCATTCCAGGAGCTGTGAATGTCTGGGAGAATAGCTACACGTTGCCGTTGTTCACGAGCGAACCGCTATAAAAACCACCAACAGCTGTGCCAGGGGCATCGGCTACAACTGGAAGCAATGTGTTCGGACCAGGATGAGCATGGAGCACTAAGCTGGCAACCGCATCTTCGAGCACTACGAACGCAGTCGATCCACTTTTGAGGTCCAGCCCCGTATAACTCCGGCCGAACTCCATCAAATCCGAATGCCTTCCTCTTTAGGTTCTACCTCCCCTGCTTCTGACCATTAAATGGACCTTGTTCCAGATGCCTATGTTTTATCGCGTCGGGCAATAGTTGTGCAAATGGCTAGTTTCCAGTTATTTTACTTTGTCTAGCTCATTCCCATTGTTTTTTCTCCCGTTGTCAGCTCGGAGGGAGGTTCTTGGCCTTTTAATACCACATTGCAATACGTTTTGAGGAAACGATCTGTCGATCGAACCGGTCAAGGCCATATGATTATTCACTTTGAAAATTTGCTCACCGGTATCCTGGCATGGTGGTACAGTCTTGTTTTTGTCCTTCGGGATCATTAGCTCACCGCTTCGCCTCGTTTAACGTCTGCGTAGAAATCTCGCACACAGTACGTGCAGCCCTTTTGAATTGAAGTTGCGTTGACCTCCGTCCACAAGATCGGCCACCGGATGTACTATATATGCTCTAACGTGATGAATGAAGCCGCGAAGTTGCCTGAAACAACCTGGCTTGGGGTACTCACCGATGGTTCTGGCCGTAACCCGTTTTTGGAGATCTGGTGACCCAGAAATTCTTTTGAATCTTACCCTGTTTGCACTTAGTTTTGTTGTATGACGCCATATTGGGTCGAACTTCCAGGTGCGGCGCGAAGATGAGGTGTCCCTCTTATGAAGTCTTGGGTGCCAAAATACCGCCCAGCTAGGGGGGGAGCAAGCTCAAATTACGTGTCACTCAATTCATAAAGCGTTGAGTCGTTTGAGCCGTGTTCCCCATATCAAATGGCTTATGGATAAATTTGCGGTTTCGGGCATAGCCTCTCTGATATCTAGAACCTGGTGGTAAGCGCGTGCCAAATCTGCCTCGCTGAAAATGGTTTCTGCATACAGGCGAGCATTAAAACCAAGCGTGCGTCAAGGAAACTAGCAAATATATAAATATGCAAAGGAACGAACTCACCAACACACAAGCGATGACTGGTGAGCAAAATTCTACTACAACTGACAGCATAACACAATAATAATCAGTCCATCCCCAACACCGAGCGTCAAACAGCAATGATAGACAAGAATTGACGGTGATAGCTTGTGGATTGATATCTACCTCGGAAAGTGGAGTTTACGGAAGAGGCATTTCGAATTATGGATGCACGGAGTGCTGATATTCCGCAGTGGGTAACTCACGTGAGCGTTAGTAGTCCACTGGGCAAGTGGTGAAATGTCCACGTGCTAAAATGAATAGGATGAGAGTTAGCCACAGAACTGGTGAGTCGATAAACCGTACTCACAACCACACAATGCAGCAAGCAGTTTTCTGGAGAATGGTTTGTTCGGCAACACATCCAAAGTAGGAGCATGATAGCGTGGTGTGGTATCTGGTGCACAAGTCAGCGAAAACGGGAGCTCTACAATCGCTCACTGCCTCCTTCTACTGATGCTTCCCGCTCCTCGTTAATGTACGTGGCTGCCTCGAGACCAGAAACGGGGAGGGAAAGGAAACACGTTGTTGGGTGGGCCGTTTGATTGCTGTCGCTACTGTTAAAAGTGCATTCTGATTCTAGCCCCTTGCCGGAGGTTACAGATTAACAAGTTGACCAAATCCAAAGTAGCCGAAAAACCAAAATCAAGGATTATGCACAATTAGATAAGACCATCAAGAGCATCAGTCACCACAATCTCTACAAGAGTTCTCTCGTCCACTTCCGTGACGCATCTATTTGTTTACACTGGCACCTGCTTGTACGCTAAGTGAATCTCTCGACAAAGTTTGATTCCATATTTACCGTGTTCTCGTTACTATTTCCGAGTGGCGTCCGGAAAAACTTAAGCAACTTCGGACATGGGGACCGAGAAGCATTAACTACCTTCGCGGTGGGATTTGCCAGAAGCTTTGTGTCTGATTAACCAACATTAAATACGTTCTGTTAATGTCACGAAACTTGTGATAGGAACCACGGGTGCGCAGTGACTGGCGTCCGTGGAATCTGAGACCCCATAGATTTGCGACATGTCGAGAGCACGGTGCATCACTTTGAGGTTGGGAAAAATTGACCAGTTTGGTTGCGAGGATTTGGTGAGTGTGCTTCGAATATTATGGTACTTAAGGACATGCAAACCAATGTTTATTCCATTTTCCCTTTACAATTTCGTCTACTGGACGTAGCTGGCTTTTTGCCTGAAATGGTGTTTTAGCGTTTTTGAACGTTTCGTGATGTTTTTAAATTTAACAGTGGCATCAGTAAGACTTTTAATTGCATTCAGCCTGTCAGTTTCTGCCTTTCGGATCAACATACATTTTGAGCAACCTCAACAAAAAATGCGCGGGAAGTTTGCAATCTCCTTCATGAAATACCTCCCTAGGGCTCTTGCAACACCCTAAATAAGCTATCAAAAGGAGAATTGGACCACCTAAGCAAGAGAATTCCGAACGACTTTCCAATATTGTGACAGGGAATCATGTACCGTCGCAGCTCCATCGACATACAAACCATTTGCTTGGACCACGACAAGACTAATGACTCCATTTTTGGACAAGCTGCAAATTGTTGGCGCCCTCAGTTCCACCGGTTCTATCGTGGAGGTAGCTGGCGCTGTTGATTGGACTCCAGAAGGCAGTCCAAATTTCCAAGCTGTGCATGCCACATTATTGATCTCTACATCAGCAAACAAATGACGCGTCTACCAATCAGTCAGCTACACTCACAACACAGATGCAACAAGTGGTAAGCCGCATAACCAGCGAGAGTCGTGCATTCTTTGACATCAGTTCACTCGACCGTCGGCGTTCTCATACACCAAATAAAAACATCATTTTGCTGACATTACTAGAACTCCGGTCACTGTGCAAGAAGGTGTAATCAGCCATGTTCATTATAATTCACCTCACTGGTAAATTTCCGGGATAAGACGTTTTCTCATAAGTTCAGCAAGGAACACGGATTCTCCAGTTGATCATCACTCACACTTGATCGCAGCCTTCGCATTCAGATAGACATTCCAGTCAGCCGTGTGTTTTTCGAAAAGAAGCACTAGACTCGAATTTCGCTCTCATTAGAGCTCGTCAGTAGTGCGTATCCTTGTCACGGCCGAGATTTGAACTCCGGACATTTCAATCATGAGGCAACCGTGTTAACCACTGCGCCATTGACCGCACATCAGGCACGACCGAATCATCAAATCTGAACGCTCAACCACTCTCGCTTGTGGCCAATGATCAGGTCGCCCGATCGTCTCGAGAGGAGACACAGTAACTGTCCTGTTAACTCCAATCGATAACCCCGCGATTAGGACTTCCGAGACAGGTCGAGATCACTGAACTCACCAAACCTGCAAGGCAATATTTTAGATTACTGATGAGTAGTCGGAGGCCGGGGCTCAATTCCCGGCCGTGGGGAGGATATGCATTGATGACGAGCTTTATTGAGAGCGAAACTCGAGTGTAGTGCTTCTTTTTTCCGATAAAGGCTGACTGGAAACTCTATCTGAATGCGAAAGCTGCGAAAATCTATGAGTGGTGGTCACCTTGAAAATGAACCAATGGACCGATTACTCATCAATAATCTAACAGTTCCTTAAGTAGGTGAGAATTCGATAACACTCCGAATCGGCTCTTAGGAGAGGAGCTGTCAACCTCCGATGGCAGGTCGTTCCAGTGGTTGAACACCCTATAAAAAGAGAACTGCTGCCTATGGAGCGTCCGGTGTCAAATCTTGTAGAGCTTCACGTCCTGATCCCTTCGACTGTTATCACTCTTCAGGGGTAAAGAAGTGCTGAAGAAAAAGTGGATAAGAATTAATTCATCACGCAGTGTTCGAAACTGAAGTATATGAGGATCAAGTAGATAAGGATAAGACGAGACTTATAGCGTCTACAGTTCATAGTCATATCTTGCAACTCGTTTTTGTGTATTTTTAAATAACCTTTTCGTTACCGTCACCTGCACACTTGCTTGAAGCCATCACATTTGCCTTTGAATTCCACTGTCATCAAAAACGTGAACAGGTGTTACCACGAGCCCTCTCAGTTTTCTTCACTGACGTGCATGTGTTGGGCTGGTGAAGTAATCGCACGATGAAACATTTTCAGCTAAACGTGTTTGTTGACCTATGGACGCCGGACGTTCGTCATCCCATGTTGTGTGCGGAATTATCTACTACTCTTCGTCCGAACCTACCCTCTGGCACTACCTTTCTGTCGGGTGGTGGTCTATCCAATTCAACGGATTTTGCCCAGTCAGTGAGTTATTCCATCTATTTTTGACGCCTTTATTTGTACGTATCCCTTTCGTTCACATCAGCTACCGCTACAGCTTCTTTTAATGTTATCATATTTTGTTTATTTACCCTTATTTGATTGATTAGGGCACTACAAAATTGGTGAGCCCGACCTGACCCGAACAGGCAAGTACAGACTCGTAGGGGAGGTGCCGCAAGCCAGTGACCAGTTTGGTGGCTACTAACTCAACACATTCAATGGCAGGTACGTCTTCCTTCAAACGGCTGTAAACAACTTGATTAGCATACTCGAGCAGTGCTCTGATGTGGTGTCCGTAAAGCGTTTGGTAAGTATACCTGTCTATGCTCTCCTTAACAATTTAAGAGTCACATATCCCCTTTTGTCGCAGAAATTTTTCTTACACAACGGATGTTTATATGATCAAAAAAATCTTATATGTTAAATGTGAAATTGCGGAATGATCACATTTGCCATGACGAATAATGTGAACGTAGTTATTTTTAGACGAAGAATTCATGCGGTTATATTTTTTGCGCTGGTTAATAAAATGTATGTTGCTGTCAACTAGTTATACTATGCCGTGATAATTGAACAACCAGTAGCTCCTACAAGAATAATTATCACGTGCTAACTAGAGCTCCGTACGAATTCCAACGTTAATTTGACCTATGCAAGGCCGATTTCTGAACCGAAATCCATGTTTCACAATACCAAATTTTTCAGGTGATTAGCAAGGGGTGTTTGGGTCGGGGGAGGAACAAAAGGGATGAATCAAGGCTTTAACGCGATTGGTAAGCTATATGGGTGTGGTATTTGTTCGCAGCTTTTATGCGGAGGGTGTTGTGGGGTAGTTAGTGATCCGGTGATATTGACTACGACTATTCATGGTTTGAAGGCTTATAAGCCTTATAATCCTGGTAGTTGTGAAGATAAATAGAATATGACGAATGTGTGTATATATACATGGGAAAAACGCACATGTGAATTATAAACCTGTTTATTTTCTACCTGTCTGTCCTGTGGACAGTTCATATGAGGTCATTCGGCTGAATGTGATGATAAGCGCTAATTTTACATTTTCCAACAGTCCGGACAATGCGCACACATCAACGTACGTGAATAAAATGGTGTTGAGTTCACAACGGTTTCCTGATCATGTAACAAATCAAATGTTAGACATGGGTTTAGGTAAGTGATAAGGATACAACAAACCGCTCAAAGCAAGCCATTTTTGAAGAGTGGGATAGCGGAAGAGGGTGTGTACGTTATATGCAGGTGATGAGTGAATGTCCCCCGGGCTACATTCAAAAAAGTCACCAGAGGATATAGAGAGTTTGAAGGTAGAGACTGTGCATGATAGCAGAAGATGACTGTCCGAACCATTTTCAAACCAAAGAATGTCGTTACTGGCACCAGTTTCATTCGGAATTTTATTCCGAATAAAGGAACATTTTACAGTGAAGAGGTTCGCGCGTATCCTTTTCACAGATAGCAGGATTGGTGAGCTGGAGCCCTCATTTCGTAGACCTAAGGAGAAGCTTTGTTGTAAGCAAACGGTAAACGTTGTGGTGATTGTTTCCGATTCAGCGATTCAGTGATTGATACACGGGTTCAAGGCAGGGGCCCAATGTTCCCGGATACAGTCGGTTTTCCTTGCTCAGTGTCAGCGGACGTCTGTTGATCTGAAAGGCGATCACTGAAAACAGGGTGAAGCAACGCTTTGGGGATTACGGTGAGTACCAAGAACAAAGTAAGGTTACGCATATAATGCAGTTTTAGATAAATGAGGAGCAAGGAAAGCTATAAAGCGATCCCTGGAGGCGCTGCCGATGACCACAGAAGGAAGGCTGTTCCGATAGCTGATAATCTTCTAAGAAAACAACTTCCGCCTAAGGAGGGTCTGAGGATGAAGCTTGGAAAGCTTCCTATTATGTCCACGCTAGCCGTCATCATTCTACAAGACCTACACTTGAGAAGCGTGTGTGTTAAATCACCATGCAGTCTTCAAAATTCAAGTGGGAAAATGTCAGCAATTTCAAGTCGAGGCTCGTAACATTGCTCAGGCCCACAACCACCTTGGTAGCCGCGCTCTGGACATGCTCAACACCTAGTGTGTTTTTCTTCATGCCGGTCTACAAGACCTGATCCGCATATTCGAGGAGCGGCTTGGCATAAACCCCGTAAATCGTTTGAAGAGCTTTCTTGTTTATACGGGGGGGAATTCGCGCACAATCATCATTAGAACGACAAATCCCTTTTTTGCCGCCATCTCATGGTGATACGTGAAAGACAAGTTAGACGACAACCACTTGCCCAAATCTTTCTTCAGATCGATTCTCATGATATCTACTGTGCTAGATGCACTATGAAACATGAAGTCATTGCCAGAATTTTCAACGGGTGACACGTCAGCACATTTATTGTCATTTACTGGGTAACTCCAATCGTCCGGCCAGCGCTTGATCGCGTCAAGATCAACTTATAATGCACTGGGATCAGTGGCAATCCAGATTTTCAGGTCGTTTGCGTGTAAGAGTGCGTTGCTGGAAATATTGTTTGGAAGGTCGTTGATGTAAATGAGGAATAACAAAGGACCTAGCACTGACTCACAGGGAACTACCGCAGAAATGAAAAAGGGAGACGAAAGGTCTGATCCGGTCTTGACTCCGAATGTTCTACTATCAAGAAAAACAACAATCCAGCGAAGAACCTCTCCTTGAATACCATAGGCTGCCCGTTTATGTTTCAAGTGGCCGTGTGGGATACCGTCAAAAGCCTTGGCGAAATCAAAGAAGATAGCATCTTAGCTGAGGCCATTGTCTTTGGCCTCCGTCAGACTATCCATGGAAATAAGCATGTTTGTTATGCATGAACGATTAGGAAGGATGCCATGCTGGGTGGAGGAGAAAAGCTTATTTGATAAGAGGTGATGGAGTATGGCGCGCTTTAGCAGGCGCTGCATTATTTTGCACGGAATGCTAGCAAGGCTGATTGGCCGGTAGCTAGCCGGGGAGTGCCGGTCACCCACTTTAAATATGGGTATGACAGTTGACTCTCTCCATGCGCTATGGAAGATGCTGGTTTGGAGTGTTTGCTTAAACAGATTGTAAAGGGGTTCAGTCGGACTAAGAGCTGTTTCCTTGAGTAATCTAGGATGGACCATGTCAGAACTGTACAAATTAACCTTGAGTGAAAGCTCTTCAACGTCTAGCACAGAAAACTCAGCGGTCACAAGTGGTTGCCTGAACTTCTGCAACGGTAGGACAGGATGCCAGTTCAGGGGTGCGACGTTGTAGACTGTCAAGTAATACTCCCTGAATAACTCGGCCACAACTAGGGAGTCAGATGAAGTCTCCCCGTTGGGCAGTTGTAAAGAAAGAGCTGAAGGTTTGTCCTTCCTTATTCGTCGCATACGCTTAAATAAGAAGTTTTTATTCTTGCGGGTTCTGAGAAGGATCTTCTTTTGTGCGAGTTTGGTGTGCTTGCGGATTTCCCGCCTGTACCTGTTTCGGACAATGTGGAACGAGCTTAGGTCCTATGAGTTTCCTGTAAGCTTACGCTTCGCGAAAAAATGGGAACGGTTTTCGTGAAGACGACGTATCCTGCGTAGAAGGAGTGGCCGATAAGAGAAAATGTACAGTTTGCGCGGTATAAATCAGCCGTCCGCTTTCTGAATTGCGCCTTGAAACCTGTGGTAGTTCTGGTCCACGTAGTCCAGGTCAAGAAGGGGTGAACTTAGGTAGGTTCTCAAACCGTCGAAATCTGCCTGATTAAAGTTTCGAACTGTGGACCTTTTCGCTGATTGTGGTAACCAGTAACAGATAAGATCAAAGGCTAACAGAGAGTGGTCACTATGTCCATGTGGCGGCTTGATTACCACTCTCTTTACCACGTGGCTCTCATTAATGGTGACTAAGTCGACCAGAGAGAGAATCTGACCAAAACGATGCCGCGTCGGGACGGTGACTTGCTGTGTCTACGCCTTCAGTCTAACAGCGTCGATAGGGAAGTCGAAAATCCCTTTTCACAGTCCTGGTGAGAAACTGATACCCAGTTTATCTTGGGTGCATTAAAGTCATCTACAAGTAAAGTGTTGTAGGCCTAGGAAGTTTTCCAGGCTAACCAGAAGGGTGTCGTCGTCGGAGACGTCGGATGAAGGAGAACGATAAATAACCCCCACTAGGAGTCTTGGCCACGGAGGGCTAGTCGAAGTCACAGAGCGACACATTTATCTGAGGGTTGGAAGCCACCGATAACCGTGGGTGTCAGGAAACACTGCTGAATAAAAATTGCAGAACCCCCCATTCTCCCTCGGGCGGGGTCAATTCGGTAAACCGAAGACCCCGGGACACTCAGTTTGCTGTCACTAATATCACCCGTAAGCCAGATTCCGGTGAAGGCGAACATGTGGGGTTGGGTGTCATGAGTTGACTGTCTGATTTGCGATAAGTTATTGAGCAGACTCAGATAGTTCGTATGCGTGCATTCGAAGGCTACTTCCTTGCTTGACTTCACGAGAAAAAAGAATGGAGGGTGCGAGGAAGAGTCTGG
Organism: Paragonimus westermani; assembly: GCA_008508345.1. Taxonomy (NCBI): domain Eukaryota; kingdom Metazoa; phylum Platyhelminthes; class Trematoda; order Plagiorchiida; family Troglotrematidae; genus Paragonimus; species Paragonimus westermani. Next base: position 22,777 of record QNGE01000791.1, on the reverse strand, counting down.
GAAAGGAGGCCTAGAGTTGAGGGGGTGGTGGGGCCGGACTTCGTCTGTTCCTCCGACCTGTTCTGACGGCGCTCCTTCGGGGTTGTGGGCGCGACATCACAGTATGTGTGCAAGTCAGCTACCCTACAAGGCGTTTGACCAGAATTCTTGGCGCCTCAACATGCGACCTCTGCGCCGCTGTAAAATTCCGCTGCTCAGGAGCGTGCTCGGAAGTTTTCACCTAAGGAAACTTCGACTTCTTCGGTTGCTGAGTGCGGGGTTTGGAAGACGACAATGCGCGCTATGCTATAGGGCTGCTGAAGGAAATATTTATAGGGGTTGGCCAAATTGATGCTTTTTGAGTTGCGGGTGGCGGCGCTAGCAGGCTGCTTCCGTTCCAAATTCTTGGGAAGAAGAGTTTTCTGCAGGGTTGTTTGGTGGGCTTTCGTGTAGGTAATTTTGAAGACGGCTTTTGCGCGGTTTCCGTTCCCTCAATACTGGTGCCTCTGCCTGGAGCATCGGTCGTTGGAACGACCATACAGACGGTGCCTCCGCTTTCTATAACAGGCACAGGGGTCTGAGGGGATACTTTGAGAGCAGAAACTACGATTTAATCTCCAGTTTTAGCTTCTGGTCTGCCATGAGTCTTGGCTTAATCTTAGCCCGCCGTTCGCATCTCTCTCTCTTGCCGGGATCGGTCAAAAGATACGCCTTACAGATGGGCGGTGGCAGACTTCAAAGCCTTTGTTTCTCTCACCAAGACCTCGGGGCTGAGCACAACTACCAAAGTTATCAAAAGCCCAAGTGACTTTTTCGTTGTCTTGACCCGCAGCCTACTCGCGAGTACCAGGTTTGTGCATTTGTTGAGAATGAAGTCGCCAAGACTGTGTTAGCTAGCTCAGTTACAGAAGAGGTTGTGGGGAGGCGGCTCCATAAAACAACTCTCCGTTCCCGAATAGCTTTCTCCTTCATTTTTATTGCCACCTCCTCTATGTGTGCAGTTGACAGGGCAACTGCTGTCTTGGTGATTGCAACACCAGGGAGAGCAAGCACAGTGCACTTATTCAGAGAGTGTATTTCCAGCCTCATTTCGGACAGAGTCCGTTGTTACTCCTCTATCTTACTGCCCGTGAAAGAAATGGAAAAAGAGACAGATCTAAGAAGTGCCCCGCATTTAGAGTCGCCGGTTTTCTGCGTCACCCCACTCGACGTGGTGCGTGTGAGACCAGTCAGCGGCGGAGCGGTGTCTTGGCTTTGATAAAACCTTGCAACTCATGCAGATGAAAACGAGAGATAAAGAAGTTAGCTGTTTGTACTGGTGTTCGTTGAGGCCAGTGCATCTCAAGTGATACAACTTTTGACACTGGTGGCATTGCATGCCGTTTTGTACAGACATTTTACATCCACAACGGCCAGAGACGCTTGCTGCCGCAGACGGTGTCTGATGAGTCCCAGCACTGCTAAATCTGACACGGGTCATTGTCAGCAGGGATGAGTAATATGCAGTATAGTACAGTTTTCAGTGACTCACAACAACGAAACAGATACGATATGGCGTGAAAAAATGTCGGGTACTACGCAATGCAACTTACTCAATGAACAACAAATTGTTGTTATTCGATAATGAATAACAGTAGTCTTATGTACAAGTCTTAAGTATGAGTTTCTAAAGATGTGTCAGGTTCAACTTTGATCCTCGCAGCCAAAGGGGATTCATACCAAGTTTTGACAGCGTTATCCATAAGTGAACGATGAACATTAACCTAGTAAGTTTTTGACAAATGATCTTCCAAAGTTTCATAACACTTGCCTATCAGACTTGCGTAGATGGCAGTAAGTGGAAGTGAAGTGCCCGAATTGAGGTCAAACACATTCTGTCAAGCGTCATTCTCGCAGCTGGCGGACTAGCAGTCCTTTTTATACAGCCTACTGTCTTGTTAGTTCTTATTAAACGAAACCATACTTATTTGGAGAAATTGAAGAGTTTGAATACCGTATTTCTAAATCTCTAGCTGACGGGGCGGTATGAATAACATAGTCGTACAGTAAGACGGAGCGATTAAGTATTTGAACACCATAAATAATGATGTACGATTTGTTCGCTGAGAACATCACCGGCCATGTTTTGTGCAACAACTGTAATGACGCTAGGTCCCGTTGCATAAGTTTTGGACTGAATGCGATGTTACAACTTGGCGGAATGCTCAAACGAATTTGATATCGTCAGCAAACAGGAAAGGTTTGTCATGCTTACTAACACCGCATACGCCTTTTATATACATGAAGAAAAGCAACGGTCCAAGAACGCTACCTTGAATCAATCCACTGGTCACTGGCTTTGGTGTTGAGCAGTGCTGTTCTATTTTGATCGTTTGGGTGCGGTCTTCAAAATATGACGACAACCAGCAACACAAGGGTGTTTGTATACCAAAAGATGCTATTTTGCTCAAGAGGCGCTTATGAAGCACACGATAAAAATACTTTCGTATGTTTAAGATTGTGATAATTATCGGATTTCCTGCGTCGTCGGACATCCATATATGGTTTAAGAACCCCAACTGACGTGTCACTGAAGGGTGCTTACTAAGGAAACCATGCTGTGGAGGGTTTACAAGGTTTGGTGATCTTAAGAACCCGACGACTCACACATTTACAATTCTCTTAAACATTCTCGAACAGACTGGTGTGGAGTGGATGGAACGTTGGTTAGTAACGTCCTGCCTTGGACCAGTTTTGTGGCGAGACATAGTAAGTGACTTTTCCCAGTGAGAAGGGATGGTGATAGATAAAAGTGACACGGTGAACAAACTTAATAAAAGGATGGGCATATCCTCACTTCCTTGTTTGATGACAATTGGTGAGATATCATAGACTTTAAGATGAATTCGGTGTTCAATGGGAGGTAACTGTGAGCAAACACTTCTAACATTAGCCACAAAATTACTCAGAACTTCAGCTATTTTGGACGGAGTATTAACGGATGATAAAGCATGTTCTTCGCTGGACAAAACAGCAGAATGTAAGTCGAAGATTTCACATATTGCAACAGGATCATCGACGGTCGTTTTGTCTTTGAGAGTAATACCTTTCATAGCAGGGTCCCTCATGAAATTTCCCCGTTTCAGCAGCCGCATTAGTTTCATGCATTTTTGCTCGCCAAACAGCCTGAGATTCTCCTCGTTAATACAAATCAATTGTGTTCTGTGATCAAACATGCAGCTACTTCACTTCATCATGGAGAACTCTAGCGCTCTTCTGCTGCCGAACTTGAATACGTTAATAACTTCACCTTGTACATACACAGCGACGCATCTCGACTCGACGGGGGTCAGCAAGTCGATACAAAACTATGTTCGATAAATTTTTTCTGTTGCAACCTTATTCCTATCAACTGCGGTACCACTGTGCTTAACAAGAGATATGTTGGGATGGGGCACATGGTCCCAATAATTAGCCCCATTGGCCGAGAAAAATGGTTTCCTTAATTATGGACATTTGGCTGCCCACCAACAGTTTCAACTCGGGGTACACGCTAGCTGTTGGTCCATGCACTGGACTAACCAGGCCCAATTCCCCTGGAGAACTATAAATACGGATGCTGCGTACCGTTGCCCCATCTTCGGGTCTATCAGCAAGAAAATCTTTGAAGGCCACGGTTTTTATTACCGGTTAATTGTTCTAAGTCGCGGGAGTTGGATCCCAATAGTTATGCACTAATTTTCAAGCCACTTTGCGATTCCATCGTGTTCTGTTTGTGAACAAGGTAATGCTCGCTGCCTTTTGCAACTTATGGCCTACCCTGCCCTCAAGGGGTTTTAGCAGAAATGGGTCTGTCAATCAGGAATAACGAGGAACGCCACTGGCTAAGTTCCAACGTGTCACTTACCATTATTGTGAGATAAATCTACAGGTAAAGGAGACAAGGAGAGTGCCATTGTTAATCCCGGACGACCAGTGGTTGTCCGAGCAACGCTTAGTCTTCTCGCAACATCTATTGATACGCTGGATCCACGATAGTCGCGTCTGTAAGTAACGAGCGTCTATAAATTCTGAGCCCGTCGAGCAACCTATTCGGATCCAAAAAGGAAGACAGTCGTATTGGCGAGTTTCTTATTAACAAGGTGGTATGTTAAAAAACAATATGATGAACCAAATAGTGGAAGACAACAACAAACCTCGACATTGAATCCACCAAGTACACAAGTCCCGAGATTAACGGTTCACGTAAATATGACCAAATGCAACGGTCACGTAATGGCGAAGCGGTCAAGCGAAAGTGAAACCAGGGTACATATTAACAAAGGTCCGGCAAAGGAAAGTAAGGAAGAAAAACTACGCGGAAACAAGTTTTACAGGTAAACAGTACCAAGATTTAATAAAACATCATGATCCGCGTTCATGGGGGAAATGATTTGTCACGCGCGTAACATGGGCGGTAGTGTCAGATCGTAAGAAAGGCTCGTAATCGGTACAAAGAATTCCAACGTAGGGAGACGAATTAATAAGAAGGGAGTAAATAGAGCAGGGAACGTGGCCATCAACATTCTATCAACACATAACAATCATCAAACACTCATACAAGCGGCTACTACAACAGCCATTCCACATCGTGTTTGGAAATTTACACCAGCTAATTTCCCTGCGCGTTAGCCCGCTAACGGAGCTTGAATTTCAACGTTCGACACACTCATGTGCATTATCTGGACGGGTGGCGACAACTTCGTTTATATTCGTTATTACATCTGTTCAAAATGCGATCGTCGGTGCGGCTTGCGAGTCAATTTTTGGATTAGGTGTTTATGTGAGGGAGAAACATCCCCGGCGCGTAAGATGTTGTTGACGGTGAATGGCACACAGGCCAAAATTAGTCTTGTTGATCTTCATTCACCCATATCCGAGACTGCACCCCGATTTCTGGGTGGTAGCAAATACTTCTCACGTACATTCACAACTAGTCACCAAGTGATTCACTATATCGTCAACGCAGGCTGTCTTACTATCATCTGACTGTGACGAGTATCACCCGGAGAGCTGAAATCTGCCAAAGTTGGATTCGTTCACGTGTTTCAGCTGGATATTATCCAGCCATTAATCGGATGTTCGACAGACCCATTAAATACGGCTCCCAAAAATCTAGGCGATTGTCGTTCAAGTGCCATTCTCGTGCAATCAACAATATCGCAACACCAAATGTTACCCCACTCCTCATATTCACGATTATTCTCTCACCATGGATATCACAACCGATTTTTCGAGAGTTGACCTACTAAACACACCATCATATTCCTGTGGCACCTGATGGTATACTGAGAAAGAAGGTAGTGGCTCCCTTTGGTTATTCTGAGGTACGCCCAACGCAATTCGGTCTGCACAACGCTGCTAAGTGTCTTAACTTCTTATGGACCAGGTTACTCGCAGTTTTAATCCTGTTACCGTTCAACAGATGATGCGCCGATTGCTATTTGGGATCACTGTGAAGGTGAATAGCATCTCCGTTCATTGTTCAAACGTTTCACCTAACTTGCGATTGCCATTAATCCCTTTAAGTGCGTCCTGGATGTTGATTCGCTGAAATTTCTTGAACCTTTAATCGATTTTAAGGGTATCCGACCATTGAGCCTAATAGGTAAAGCGTCGCAAGATTTCCTTATCTCCGGTTCCACTGAAAAAAGCAGAGTTTTTTGGTACGATCAGTCACTATCGTTGTCTTATACGGCGCCACTCACACGTCTCACAACCACTAACCGGTCTTAAGTGAAGACGTTTTCGTCAGATCGTAAGCTGTACATGCGTTTAACGCTCGCAAGTAAGCACCGAGCGAATTCATTGCTTTGTCGCCTTTCTGCAACCATCTTGGCACCTGATTGTTCTTCTCAACCGATGCTTCAGCGACCGCAGCTGGAGGAGTTATCCAACAGCTTATTGACAGTAGCACTTTTGAGAAGGTCGTGCGTCCATTGCCCCGTTTGTTCACAGAACGTTTGTCTACCCGACCAATTCATCACAGGACAAAGACTTCCCCATAAAGTCCATCATCTCGATCTCATCACTCAATTTACGACAGAAATTCGTCACAGTGCAGCATCTTTCGATGTCACCACAGGCGCTCTCACCAGACTACACGCTGATACGTTTCAACTCCATCTAGCAAAATCCTGGAGAACCTAACAGGAGCATAGCCAAACAACGAAAAGGTATCCAGTTGTGAATCATCCTCATCTCTCCGACCCTCTAGAGCCCCTCTCCATCGTCATTCAAATATCTTGTGCAGAATACCGATATCTACTACTCGGTCAATAACCCTGCTGGTCTGCTGCAGACCCTTCGCCCTCACGTCCTCAGACCCACTTATTAACAGTACGTTCAACACAGTGTGCAGCACGATATACTCATTTTGACTAAACACTAAATTGGCAAGTTCCATCGCCGTGTCGCTTCCTCCCTTGGCCATTTACCCACAACAAGTCCCAGATTCTCACACACCCATATAAATGCTGTTGGTCCACCGACAACTTCCGATGGAGAGCATCACTGTTGATTTATGTCCACTGTTTCACTTGTCAGCCGATCGCTATTCCCATATCAAATGCTAATAGTGAGAAGTTTGTCAAGACAGTACTCTTCCAGTGAGTGGCTACATTCGGTGTAATTTTTCCGATTACTACATTTGAAGACGCACAACTCCAGTTCAGTCTCTTCCCTGATTTGACGCGTGTTTGGTTGTTTCAAAACGGATGCATACCAGCTTTCTTCGTGGAACCCAATGGTACGTTTCCATCGATAAAAATGGACGCAGTGGGCTCTGCTCATCTTCTCGAATGTCACTTCAAACCTGAAAGAGGACTCCAGGCCTACTCACGGCAGGACTATTTTGCTTGCCGTATCCATGATTACACGGTCAGTTTTTCCGTAAACTACACCACCTAATCACTGCAACAAAGTACGTTAAGCTGTTTCGGGAACACGCACAGTATCGGTTATTCCGTCGGGGGAAAATGAATGGTTCAGCCGTGTTCCTCTTGCTTCAAACACTTGTGCGTATCTGTTTATCTAGAGAGGTTTAGTACACCAGTCTATGTTTTTGGATCATTCAAGGCGATGCAACGCCAACGCTTAAGCCGAGAATCATGGCACCACTGTTGTTAACAATCCAAGACTCGCCCATGCGGATGGTTAGCTGAGGCAAACTCAGGGTAACTCACTGCATGTATTCACGGCAATTCCCCCTCACAATGGTTAGCAGATAACCTCAGCATTCTCATTGTATATCCTGATGAGAAACTCGCCACCGCCCATGAACGTTAATTCTGCCACGTAACACACAATCACCTCCACAGCTGGACATTGGGTTGTCTTCTGACTTGGGTCAAATTACCTCATCGTTCACTAATTTTTGGTTTTTCAGGGTGTCGACTCTCTTCTCAAACGTCCCATGAGAGAAATATCGCAGTGTTTTCGTTGCATCAAGCCTCAGTTTTGAAGATCTTGCTTAATAATTGCGTCGGACTGCATCGTATCTCTTCGTTAGACTCCCAAGAGGGAAATTGACCTTTAATGAATATCACGGTGTGAGCGTGTCTGTCATCCTTACAACATCGATCATTAGCCATTTTTTGAACCCATTTGCTGTTGGCTTCTAGCATACTTCCAACGTTTTGCAAGACCAACCACACTCGGAATATCTCGGCTACTCTTCAGTAAAGTTTGAAGATTCATGAACACTGTTTATTCTTGATAACTCTAGTCCTTTAATCCACCTGTTAGATTTACACCAGGACTTGTAGTTGATCTTTTTAATAAGAATTCCCTCTTTGGTGCGCTAAACATTTACGGCTGTTGTTGCCTGGGCGACCAGTTTCAAATAGCCATTTTCAAAAACCGAGGATGAAGATAAAATTAACATGAAGGAACTTCTACCATCGAGCTAATTAGGGTGATACGGAAATCGTGTGTATAAAGGAAAAGTAAATATTTGGGTCATGGTAGGCTTTTACTCAAGCACGCACTCGGCGTTGTCGTTGCATTGTATGGCTAAGCCTTCACTTGATTTTCGCTCCAGTTTTAAACATTTCCTTTCTTTTCCCTTCTATTTAGAGTGCATCTATAGGCAGTGGTGTACTAAAATACGTGTATCATTTTTAATCTCTTCCCCCAGCCTGGATCATAAGGTTTGAGGCCATATTCCTGCCCTCGATCGATAAGGGATGTGGGCCGGCCTGTTAAGTTTCGATTGCCATGACAAGTTAACCGAAAACGAGTGCCGTCAACAGTAGCAGTAGCAGACTTTATCCAATAGGACTTAGGCCTGATAGGCTGTTGACAGTAATGGCAACTAGTAATAGTGAACCCTTCAACTTTGGAGGGTGAAGAACGGCGTAACACCCTTGGACCCAAAGGCATATCATGACCAAAGAAGCATCAATCAAGGAATATCAGTAGCAAAATATGCATTTCACTTGAATCAACACCAAGGTACTCTTCGTGAGAAAGCGCTAACCAGACATTCCGAAACCACACGCACACAGCTGACCACCATAAATCTGTAACCCACATGTCCCATAATTGAAGAACAGCCTTTACACAAGCTACCTGGTGCATATTCCGGTGTCATCTTCTAAATAATGAAGGTGAATGTTTACGAATTGTCCGATGGAATTCAATGAGCTTCCAAAAAACAAGCGACTTGCTGATTTCACCCAGTCTCACTCGTTGGCTCTCAAGCAGTCCTGGGTGTCAGCGGACATGAGCGAAAATGACCGGAACGTCCTTCGGCATTCAGTGTCCCAAGTCTGCTCCGCTCGAACAATAGTGGGTGGACCTAGCGTCCCTTCTCAACTGAGGTCTTCCGAAGTCCACGGTCATCGGGAAATTCTCTCCCACAACGGTTGCGGGGTGCTGTGGCTTGGATTCACCCTACCTGACCATGTGGGGTTATACATCAGCAAACACTACGCAACAGGCAGATATCTTCTGTTTTAAGGCCGAAAATCCCCCGAAGATCGAAGAGTTTTCCTCTGTTCTTTAAAAAAATACTGCCTATTACTGACTTGTTCGACTTCCAGAAAAGATCCTGGGCACATTTATCAGTTAAATGACATTAATCGTGAGTACGGGATAACGGACCCCCAATGTGCCATCCTTCTGATCACATTTCCATTCCGCTTGATATTGTGATCACAAACAAGGGTCAGTTAATGAGTGAGATGATCATCAACCTCTCTGTCTGACATCGTTGTAGTCTTTTGTTCAACTTTGATGATAGGTGCTACTATCTATAGCAACCAGCAAGACATTCTGCACCCAGAAATCAATATTACTTATCTAGCGTTGGTCTGCAAACTAGAACTAGTATTTTTTAAAACTTAGGAACCATTGTTCAGATTTTCAAGCTGTAAACCTTATTTTTAGCTCATCGAACCCACACAACATGTGTCCTCTTTGTTTTTTAGTGTGACATAAACTTATTGACAGTTCGCAGGCGCTGAATGACCTCCATACCCTCCCGGCTGAATGCAAGTGAGAAACCGGTGAACACGTTGAACACGTTCAGAGTAAGATACTACGAACAAAACTCCTCACTTACACATGTGCGTCGACTGAGAATAAAGGAGTTCTCGACTGTTCCTCTGAACCCGCAGGATGGTAAGGCTTCTTCTGACCCCTGGTTGTTATCCAGTTATTCGTGGAGTCATTATTGGCCCAACACATGACACCAACAAGGTGGCGCTATGCTATAGCGCTGAGAAAAACTTCGAGCCAACACTTAGCGGTGACCTCTCTGCACTAGACTTTCAAGGTCATTCCTTTAATGTTAACCCACATGGTACGATGTGTCCATATAAGTGCCAACCTAGGTTCCCGAAAACGTTGCTCGTCTGCAGTAACCCTTTGTGTTCTGTGCAGGCAAGAACTCCGGATCGATCGTTTTCTTAAAGCTTAGAAAAAGTCCATGGTCAATCTAATCATTAAGGTGTGTGGTTGACATCCCCATATCACCTATCGGTCAACGTGTCTTCCTAGCAGGAGGTATAATGTAACTATTGCTACTACCAAGCGGATTTTATGGATCAAGCTTTACTGTTTGTCCGGCATGCGCTTTTTCCTAGCGGGTCGTGCGTGACATGTATGCTCATCTTCACGGGAACCAAAGGTAAGTTGCTCACCTCGAATTCCATCACTTTTACTTTCTCCAAGTCTCTCGAGTGTCTCGTATGGTCCACTCAAACGCAAAACAAAAGCTTCAAATACCAAGCGGGAATTAGGTCGCTGAACTTTCTCTCTTCCTAATCACGAGACCTATATGACAAAAATCGAATCATTTTCCCCCTTGGCTTACACGAGGTCACCCGGAGGAATTGTCTCTGATCCCACGTCAATTGTACCGTACCTCATAACTTCGCAGACAATACATGCATTGAAGATTTTTACTCTGACGACTCAAAGATATAAAGTGATGGCTATTTAAATGCACTACAGGGTGATCTTAGTCAGTGCATGGAATATTTTCGAAGGTTGAAGATCTCGCGAGCCTCCCGTTTGGTACAAGAGTATGAGTATTCAGAAGCTGCGGAATATTTTCCCCATGGTGATACTCATGTGGACTCATGAAACGTAGTTTTTACTGAAAATGTGAAAATCGTGCACTGATCGCTTGGACTGTGAAAGACAGGACAAATTTTAATTTTCGGCAGGCTTTCATTTTATAGCAACATTTTGTATCAGTTTAACTTTATCAACGCATTCTCGTAGGAAAGGACTTACTTCCCTCCTTTTAGTTTTCCTACCTACGTCCTTCAACGTGTGCGTTGATACAATTATGACTGACAACGTCTTGGAGTTCCTTGCGCGACTCTTCTTTCAATTTGGTTCATTCTGCTCTAAGTTTCCCTCCAGTCACCTCTTCTAGACACATCCCGCTAATGAAACTGCGATTTGGCCTTCTGCCCTTCATGAGGACTAACTACTCTTTGAAAACGTTCAGCTACTTTTCACTGAGGCTTTCCTGGGTGAAGTGCAAGGCAGTACGAGACCTGCATCTTACGATACGGGGTATTTATTGGGTTTTCATGAGTGCTGATTTTGTTAAGGTATGCTGCACTGATTTTAAGATTTCTGAAATTTGTTTGACCATTGTTAGCGGGCGGCCCTACGTTTTACTACGTTCCCTAAAATAACCTCGATGGCAAAACACTCCGAAGATGCGTTGTGACATTCTTCCCGGAGCCACCTTGAACTATTTAGAAAATTGTCTATCCCACGACCTTGTAGAAAGTAAATTAGTGTAACATCCCATTTGTTTGAGACTGAATCTGTGAAGCGACCAAACTATCTCCTTTTCTGTTGCGTGCGTCAAGGTTATCATAAACTACATTCATTTGTCTTTTGACCACGTCCTTCTTGACAGAAAGCTTCTCGTTTTGCTGCTAATTACTTTTTCGTTTTCGTATGGTTTGTAAATATCTGCAGTGATCGCACATAATCCAGCGTGCTTCTCACATATGCGTTGAGAAATATACACTATTAACCGTATTGGCCACATTTATTCTCGCGTCAACTAATGCTACCGTTTCCTCTGCTCTTGTTCAGCCGGGGCGCTGTACATTTTCTTAATGCAAAAGCTAAACATTTCTCTTCATATTCTTCCCAGGGTACCTTACAATTTCTGCCATTTGATGCGCGGACCCTCGTTTTTCTCCGACATAACCAATGACCGTTTGTTTGAGTGTATTCAATTCTGGATTTCCGCCCCCATTGCTCGGTGGTGTCTAGTTATCGAATCCGGTCTACGGGCGCACGCCTTGTTCAGTATACGGAAAGTTTCATATTCGAGTGCTGCGTTGAATCCAGTTTCTGCAATCGCTTCTCACTGACCGTTTTAAAGATAGAATATCTCCGCTGCTCTTATACGTTGAGAGAGGTATTTATTGGATCAGCTGATTACGCATAACGCGTTGCGACCTTGATTCGTTGGCAAACGGTTTAAAATACGCATTAAGAACACCTAGCCCATACCTTCTTAATCCAAGAGCCACCTCACTATATGTGGAATTGGATGACTACTGTGACTATAACGAACAATCTAAAAAGCAGCCCTTTTAGAAGTCAAGAAAATGGCTTACCTGATTAAAGTTGTGGCATAGTCTTTACTCACCGCGTATTTTTGGGGAATGGGACGCTCCACTGAATACATGTTTCGTTTTCCGTTTTACACCTAGTCTTGATAACCATTTCCTGTTTAATTCAGAATACTGCGCCTGCTTCACATGCATCTGCATTATCACGCTTGGTTCTGTGTTTTTTTATATAAGTAGTCGCTTTCATTTCCGTCAGCAATTCAATGCTTCATTGGACTCCAACTCGCCTCATTAAATCAACTAGTCGGAACTTAAATTAGAGATTGAAACAGGTTAAAAATACCTTGCTACGGACCACCAGATAAAAAAAATTCAGCCGTTAATAATGTTAATGCGCACAATCTCAAAGACTGTAGGCCAGAGTGAACGCGACAAAGTGACGTCCGGTATAACGTCCGTTATAACTGAACACTGTGCTGCTAGACAGAAGCCATAGTGGGGAAACTGAAATAGATGTGGGGTGGAACTACCTTCGGTGAAGCCAATGATAGTTGAGATTTGAAAACCAACCCATTATTGGTAACACTTGATGGACTCGAAACGCACTTAAACTTAAAATAGGAACTGTTCAGATGCCACTCATTAAAACCTGCCGGGGCGTGCTGACCGCGGAAGTGATGAATCATCAGCCTTAAGGGCAAATTTCCTGACGTGCGTTTTAATGCCGTCGGAGGAATTCGGGATACCAGGAAGGCAGAATCAATTTCAGCGACGCTGTAGCCGTCCAAAGTTGGCTACTTAATAAGTTCTTCACCACTACAGAAGCGAACAATCAGCTGATCACTGAACAAGCAGGTGAGCTTGTCACCAGCGACGCCTAATGACGCTACCCTGGACACTATCAAAAAACGGGCGATTCTCATGAAGCCCGGAATGCATAAAGCATACATAGATAGTAAGGGAGGTAGACAACCTAAAACACAACCTGCAACAGAGATGACGGACGGTTTAAATTGAAAAGTGAGCAAAAATTTGACTCAGGCATGCAATGAAGATCAGACATTCATTTCACTGACAAACAGGAGAAATTGGAAAATTTTCAAAACTGATTAGAATCGTTGTATCCTGATAGATTTTACAGTCATCCACTTTTGTAAACAGGCACTAGCTCCAAAGTTGATTCCTGTTCGAGCTGGTCAGTAGAGCATATCCTCATCGTAGCAGAATCTCGGAAACTTGCCAGGCTTTCCTGAGACAATCGTGTTCAGCACTGATTCATTGACCACACATGGGGTTGAAATGAATTACAAGTAACGCGTTACTGTACTGGCCTGTAAGTAGCGTTCAGCTTGTCCGTTTGCTCCGAGAAGAGACACAACAAACCGTACGTCAACTTTATTGGGCGATCTCAATATATGAAATTATCATCAGGTTGAACTCGTAGACATTGTTGAGGTTGCTCCGTCATATACTAATTGTTGGTGAGCAGTGGGCGATGTTTGTTTGATACAAGTTACGTCCTGCTGCCAACTGATCAAAGTCGTCACATTCTCGTAGACTTTTCGGTCGCCCCCTTTAAAAATCTACCAGGCTCACGTTTCGCTCTTGTCAGTGCTCGACAGCACAACGTACATCACTCCCGCCACAGAAGCGACTGTTTTCCGTTGAAGATGGCACGCTATGGTTGGGAAACCGGGCTAGGTTGGTCTCAACGTGCCTTCGTTAGTTGCCACCCCTTCCGCTGCCAGTGTTAACAGACGCATACACATCACAAACACACGGTTGGTGCAACTTGTACCACTCGGCAAACCGACTCACGCATAGATACTTTACGCACGCAGTCGTCGTGACGTTATCAAGGCGGTCGACAGACGTTGGTGGTTACAGCGAAGGGAACATTCGCAAGGCTACTTGCTGGTATGAGCACATACCAGGTGAAACGGAAGCGTGAGTTTGGAAAGTATGTGACTTACCCCCTAAGAAATTTTCTGCCGCAGCATCTCCAACAGTTACTTAGCCCTGTATCAGTACAACTGAACTCCTCCGTTGTTATCATTGTGGCAGAAACCCGTAGTTAAGTTCTGGGTCCTGTGTTTATCAAGAAAATTTGACCATGCAACCATAGGACATCAGCGGCTTCTAAACTGTAGGAAAGTTTTCAAATTTTGCGATAAGGATGACGATGAATTACTACAGCTTGCATCCTGGTATTCTCATCAACTTAACTAATTCAGAAAACGGCGTCGCGCGATAAAGACGAAGTAGAGCCAATCGGAAGGGAAAGGAAGCAACTGAATGATACACTGAACGAAGCCTGCGCAGTTCTCACAGGTTCTGTCTGCACTACAAAGTCCCATACCGTTTGGCTGAAGCTCACCTTCTGAGAAATTAGTGGCCATCCAGGTTTTATTGACCAGGACCAACTTAAATTGATGACCGCTACACCGAAGTTTGAAGATTACCGGATTACCTATGACATTCTGTCTACCAGAACACAAAGACATACGTTACCAAATCTCACCGCACTGGTCAAGTTTCATATGTTGGGGTTTATTGCGGCTGTTTAAACGCAGGCGCCATCGAGATTTATGGGGATGATAAGAAGATTTGAATATCTTGTCTCTAATTGTGGCAGGGCATGCAGTCGTAATCATCTTGAGGACGTCAGGGATGTGCAGGTTCGCATAACTAGCAGACATCCCGGCTGTTTGTGCGGCAACCGCCAGAGGTGAGGTCAAACTACGCGAAAAAATCCTTAAGCTATTCGTCAGACTCGTGTTTGGATACGATGCAACGAATGCCTCGAGCAACAATATCTCCTGATTAAGCCCAAGTAGAAGCCAGGCACACTATACACCCGGCAGCCAATACCAATGGGAGTAACTTTACTCTGGGTTTACGAAGAAAATGTAGGGAACAGTAAATATGCATATTTTCATCGAAAATGAACCTCCATCGGTCGGTAAAATGCCGGGATGTACACTTTCGGTGGAAAAATCCAACTTTCTCAAACAAGATGCGTACAGATGGAAACCTATCATGCTATCCGGAGGGGGTCGTCAGCTTTTTGTTTAACCATGGCCCCCTCGGAATTCGTGGTTATCACTTTCCGCCTAACTGTTAATACTAGTGATTCGGTGTCCGAAAGTTTCCATCTGATATGCGGGTGTATGCCATGGGATTTCTTTGTCGCTCGAAAAGATGTGCTTGATAGTGTTCATACTTTCGGGCAGTCGCTTGATAGACCCACGTCTATCGCGTCCGAACCGTTTGCTTAGTCGTTTAATAGATGAACCAAGCCCGCCAAATTAGTTTTTCTTGTGACTTATGGGCGTTTGAAAATAAGTGGAGCAAATGGAGCTCCGGAAGAGTCTTCAAGGAGACCCCAGTGTGATTACTTCAATTTGAACCTACCCGGTACGTACAGGTCGACTCGGTTGCTGAAGACTTGATCAACTACCAGATGTATTTGATATGCTGATCACCGACGACCAAAAGGATACGAGTAACCTAGAGAGTGAAACACCCCTAGGTAAGGGCAACCATGGGTTAAACAAATTGGCGCATGGCCCACAAACTGGAAGACACCTGATAAGTTGCACCCCAAACACAGGTGGGTATTCGTGGTGGTTTGGTATAGAAAGCGAATCGTCCGTAATGAACAGATATAGGGGGAGGTTATGAAACGAGCCCATATGGCGCAACTTATATCAAAGATAAGTAAAGCCCAACCTACAAGCTCAGTTAACTATTTTTTGAAGCCTACAATAACCAAACGCCGAAGTACACCGCCCTGAGGAAAAAGAGGGACCAGTGAGATACCGAATACTGCTAATAAAGCTCGCGAATGGTTTAAGCTTACAAAAAGCCGCCAAGGTTAACTAAATTGTAACTGAATACGACGCACAGCTACTATGATCTGGACAGAATGTAGCTTGGAATAGAGAAGGAATTTGGGGACATATAGCGAATTCGAATCGAAAGTATTTTGTGATTTTCTACAATCTTACACATCCTTTTTGTAGCAGATGGTTGTTTCAGGGATGAGGAGGGGATACGTTTGACAATGGATGGAGCACAGGCAGAAACAATTCGCAAGTTATTTAGTGAGATGCACTCAAATGATACTGGTAGGTTACTCACATTCCAACGGGGTCTGTTCCGCCGACAATGCCGGAGAGCCCGGTCCATGTGTTCAAAGTTATTGTTCAGTTACTGAAGTTTATTGGAAAAAATTGTGCACCAGGGATGGATTGCCTTTATTCTATCAATTATTGATCACTGCCGAAAGTCTTGTCACAACTGTTTTCCAGACTGTGTGCGTTGTCCGTAAACGGGGCACGGTCACCGAGAGAATGGACAGTAAATGCAGTCAGACTAGTTCACAAAGGTAGCAAAATAGAAAGCGCCCCAAAAATTCGACTAACTAGTTTCGTGGCTGTGTCGAAAGTCATGGGCCAAATTATCAGGGATAAAATGGTTCTGCATATTAAAAAACACGTTTTGAAAAGCATACAACCTTTACATGTTGCACAAATCACACCTGAATCCTGGATGTAATAAATCGTAGGTCAGATCGAGGGGAGCAAGTTGAGGTCTGCCAACTGAATTTTGGGGGGAAGGTTAGTTATCACCTATGAAACTAAAAGCCTATAATAAAAGCGCCAGAGTAATTGAGCAAGCTGAATCCAACGTGCTTTCCGATGTGAAACTTTAGGGGCCAAAGTCTCTCACGAAGGTCGTTAGTACTGGAACTTGCCGGAACTCAGTTCTATAACTCTGATTTTCTCTCTCACAAATTTTTAACCTGCGGTTTCTCCTGTGCTCTATATTTGCTCCCGACCGGTATAAGGACAATGAGGTGTCATGCTGGGGCTACCATACGGCAAGACTTGGCTGGAGTGCGTCAGTAAGTTTTGCATCAGGAGCTCCCAAGAAGTGCTGGTAATTTCAAACACGGTTGGCGGCATCCGATTCGGATTAGCCTGTCACAGTGACCGAAGCCAAAGGACGCCTGCGCTTATATATCACTGCAACTGGCTTGCGCTGCACCAATTGCAGTTCCACCAACACACCACATATCCAGTGTAAACCCGAAGGAATAAGAC
>QNGE01000790.1:198673-225953 GCA_008508345.1 Paragonimus westermani | reverse complement strand
AGACGTTGCGAGAAGACTGAGCGTTGTTCGAACAACCACTGGACGTCCGAGACCAACAGCAACAACAACGTCTGAGACACCTGTAACAAGAAAGAGACAACGCTTGGATCGTGACTAACAAAGTACAGTTTAATGGCGCAAAATAAGACTTCCTTTGCTGCTGAGAAAGCTACTTTGGCTTCAGGTGGGAGTTAGATGGACGTACGTTTTGAGTCAGCCAGGTGGGTCATGTAATATTCCAGAAAGTCAATCACAGAAACGGCAAACACTATGTCCAACGTGTTCAGCTCGGAACACGCAAGGTCCGTCTTGCAAAAGAGAAAAGTCACGCGTCAACCAGAATCGCGTAATAACAACAACACAGATACTGAGAGAGATTGTTCTACAACGTGTCCTTGTCAGTGTTTATATCCGGGGTCCCATGATCCAGGAATTCCACCAATCAGACGTGGTCTCACGCACACTGACCTCCGACCTCGGGTTCTGGTTGGTCACCCTACTCGGCCCGTTGCGCGGATGCGTTCAATTCACGTGTTTGAGGACCTGAAAGGAAGCGGGAGGGAGTATGTGTAGCGAAACAAAATGGCGGCGCACCACATGTTACTATGGTCAGGGGCTTCAAAATATTCGGCGATGTGGAATGGAAGGCCGATGATCGGTGAGAGTGCCGAGGAATCGTCGGAGTTGGGTCATCGCACTTGTGATCCGGAATGTCGAGATAGACTCAATATGATCTGGCAGAAGTTTGATATTGGTTTGAACGATGTCATGTCCCAGGAAGCTCAATGAACTGGCCCTCAAGGCACACCCACCGATGTTGATTGTCATGATGTATTGTGCGAAACGATCAAAAACAGCACAAAGTTGACAGGTTTTTCTCGTTCGAGCGGTCGGCAAACAAGACGTCGTCCACGCAGATTTATGCGGAAGGGATTCCACCCAATACTTCGTTCATTAATCGCCAAAATGTGTAAGCCACATTACTGAGCCCGAAGGTCATTGGTGTGAACTCGGAGAGCCCAAAAGATGTCATGATAGCTGTCTACGGACTGTCCTCTTCGGCAACCATGGTCTGATGACAGGTGCGTACTGGGTCTAATTCAGAGAAACTAATAGCGCCAGTAAGTTCTCAAGAAAAGTCGCGGATATGTGGTTCTTGTCCATGATTTTACAAGTGTTGAGAGCTCGGTAATCACCGCAAGGTTTCCAATTTACCGGAGACTTCTTTGGTACCATGTGCAGTGGTTTCGCCCAAGAACAGTTTGAAGGTCGAACTGCGCCTAACTGAGACGTATGTTTCAATTCGTCCTTGACTATCTCAAGTTTCTCAATCTGTATACGACGTAGAAAAGTGAAACCCGAAGGGTTACGTGCAGTACTACGAAGTTCTACAGTGTGTTCAACCTTTCCGGTATGTGAGAACCGCCCAGGCAGTATAATAATAATAATAATAATAATAATAATAATAATAATNATATAGGTGGGTCCCAATTTTCCCGGATAAATGGACGATCTTCTGGACTGGACTCCGTTATTTCCTCAAATCGATGGAATTTCACGGACCTCGCGAATTGTCCAATCAGTACAGGATTTCGATTGTCCGAACGTCATGAAACGTTGCCTCGCGTCATAATTTATCGTGGAATCAAGAATGGAAAGCAAAACTATGTGATAAGATGAAATAATTGAAATGGTCATGCGAAGTATGACGAGTCATGGAATCTGACATTTTCTGAATAAATCTTCTATATAGAATTTATAATTTTGTGTTAGGTAATAAAATATTTATCTCTAACATAATTTTTATCGTATAACGCGAAAATTGATCAATTTACAGATTTTTCTTGTATATGACTTCAGCTGAATTCCTATGTCGATTTAGTATGTACGGCCGTTAAGTTGGATGGAAAAGATGTTTAGCAAAATGGGAAGATTATCAGGTGGTTTGTAAGGATAGAAAGAGGCACATAGATATGTAATCACGTGAGACGAACATGTTAAGCTATATACATTCTCTAAACTCTTTTAACTTGCACAGCTATTGCGTAGTGGTTGATAGCTATACACAGCTGATAATCGTTAAGTATGGAGTAAGAGTGTGCCAGGATGGTTTGGGTACTACTAACGGGGATGTTTAAGATGGTATGAGATATGTGGGAGGTGTGTGTAGGAAGGTGTAGGATGGAGGGCAAATTCGGTGCCGATCAGTACCATCGTCCATTGGACAACGTTTACTGTGCAGGCGGTAGTGTTGCCAATTAGCTTTCACCTCTTGACATCAACGGAAGGATTAAAATGTGACAAGAGATGGGTAGCGTCTGAACATCGACAAACATGGATACCCACTGAGAAAGTAACCGGGGACCAACGTCAGCAGTGAGTTAGCGTTGTCCAAAAGTTCCGATGCGACTTTGATCCACGGCCTGCAATGTTTACCGGCCAGGCTGAAGTCGATCGTTTGGCTGCGGCGGAATGACGCTCAGCTCGTCTCCGATATCGATAAGGGACGGCAAGCTGGTCGAGCGATCCTTGGTACAAAATAGATGAATAGTACCTGCTGGGCCAACGACACTCGTCGCAGTTACTGGCTGATCT
This sequence comes from Paragonimus westermani, assembly GCA_008508345.1. Taxonomy (NCBI): domain Eukaryota; kingdom Metazoa; phylum Platyhelminthes; class Trematoda; order Plagiorchiida; family Troglotrematidae; genus Paragonimus; species Paragonimus westermani. The sequence continues at coordinate 223,358 of QNGE01000790.1, read as the reverse complement.
ACGGGTAAACAATGAAGGGTGGCGAGTTCGGAAGTTACACGGCTGGGTACACTTCCTCGTTTTGCTCCGGAAGGTTTGGTGGTACTAACATCACCTTGATGGATCGCGAGAGTGAAATCGCGCACGGCCTCTGGATCAATACCTCTTCAGGTCGTTCATTTGCATAGCCATACCATACATACGATAACCCATCTTCCCTATCAAAAGATTTAAACCATCATCAGTTGTTGAGGCTGAAAGAGACGATGTTGAAACGATTGTGGGTGAGACACACGCGGGCTGTGAAGGAAAAGTTTCCGACACTTTGTACGGGAGGGCTGCTAATTCGCCAGTTGGACTATTCTCATCCATGGCTTTAAGGTGCCATCGTAAAACTTCCGCGAGTCTCAGAAGATCTCTCACACAAGATAACAGTTGGAGTGGGGACCGATCGCCCAGCTTGACTAAATTGAACAAGTCGTGTAGCAATTTTGTCCTCGAATTCTCGGTCCACTTCATGATCGCCTCCTTTAAATGGCCATAGATGAAATCGGATTGAACTGATTCCAATAGATCCCACATTCCCGCTGTGTCATCGAAAGGAAGAGATTATACCGCGCATGCAAATCTTATTTTCTCTGATGTTATCCGCCTGATGGTGAACACGGCCTTAATCTGAGGGAACGGAAATGAGGAATTCGTGCAATGTTGTCGGGTAATTTTAAGCAACTGTGTTCGGGTTTAATGTCAATGTCCACAGCGTCCTCAAGCATTGTTAATGATGTTAGGGAACCACTGTTCAAAAACGCAGTCGGATTCATCAATTTTGTAATGACCTAACCAATTAAACGACAAAAGTGTACGGAAGATGGTAAAATCAAAGTAGGGTTGTCGCGGCAGCCGATAAGTAAAAAAGATATCTGTGAAAATAATGGGAAGGCGTATCAGTGGAAAATGGAACGACTGACTAACAAGCCAGGGTCCGATAAATTGAGTGGGCCGTCACCTCAGATGAGGACGGTGCCAGAGAGTAGGTTCGGACCACGACGGATAGATAACTGTACGCGCGAAGTGGTAGGATAAACGTTCAGCACCAGCAAACAAGCGGAGCAGAAAAATTCCACTCTATGATTAGTTCACCAGTCCAAAAATACACACAAGTAAAGAGGGTAGAGACGGTAGGCGGTTACTTACGCTTTTTGGAAGGCAATCAAATACAAAAAGCGATCATGATTCTTTCAAACAAGCGTACAGATGAAGTTAATGAAACGTTATACACAAGAACATTCAAAAACGAATTGTGAAATACAACTGCGAAATGTGGACACGACAATGTTTTTGGTAGAAGAGGAGTACACGCGTTCAAAATGACATACACACCTTGACACATTTGAGACACACCTTGAGTGGGAGGAAGTGTTGCGACCGGTGTAACAATGCAAAAACCGTTCCGCATGTGTTTTAAACTTTTGGCTCACGTTCACCCCTTTGTTGTCTCGTCCACGTGGTCCACCTGCGTATTACTCAGCGTGTCTGTAACATGCAGGCCAGCCGACTCTACTCTGACTGCCCGTGACTTAGAGGACCAACCTTCGGGCAAAGTGGACGCACCAGGGGACAGGGTTCTTCCGAAGTATGGGTTCGAACAGTAGTTCTGAAAAGAGAAACAATACGAACAAACATGAGTCGAAGGCCCAGTAAGCCATGCACACGACTTACACAAACGAAGGCTAAGACGGCACCCACAACACAGCAGCACGCCCTGTCACACAACTCAAGTTCAATTCGTGCGCGCTCGCTGGTTTCGGTCGCACGTTACAGTGTCCACACCATATGAGCGTCCTTAGAACAGTGACATTATTTCCTCTTGAATGAACTGTTTGAACGATCTTGAAACCCTCTGGTGACCTGCCATTCACGCGTTGAATCTGACGCTGTGCGGATCATCGCCTCGCTCCTGTGCCACTAATATACTTACTGTGACCGCTTGTTAGTTCACTTCCTCTGAATTCGGATCGTATTGGAACTGTCCGTTATCTCTGACCTGTGCATATATTGCCATTTGTAGACACCGTAACACCTGATCTCCCATGATACGAGAGCAAGCGTGGACACAGCACGTCAAAGTTCTGACGCAGCATCGTTTGGTCAGATTCTCTCTCTGCTCGACTCAGTCACTACTGACGACAGCCACCCGGTGGACAGAGTGGTTGTCAAGCCGCCAACTGGGCACAGTGCTCACTCTGTGGTAACCTTTGATCTTAGCTGTTGCTGGTTATAAAAGCAAAAAAGGTCCGCAGTTCAAAATTTTAATCAGGCTGATTTTGACGGCCTGAGAACCTACCTAGGTTCACTTTTTTCTGTTTTTGACTACGTAGACCAAAACAACCGAACGTTCCAAAGCGTGATTTAGAAAACGGACAACTTATTTGCACTGCGAAATCCGTGCACTCTCTTATCGTCCACCTCTTCCGCGCAAGTCACGTCGTCTTCTCGATGACCGTTCCCATTTATTTGCGAAGCATAAACTTACGTGAAACTGAGATGACCTAAGCGCCTTTTATATCGTACGAAACAAGTGTGGTAGGGAAATCCACGAACATACAAACTTCGCCCAACAAAAGATCCAACTTAGAGCCCACGGAAACAAAAACTTCTCATTTAAGCATATGCGAGGACTAAGAGACATAAATCCTCAGCTATTTCCGTGCAACTGCTCAACGGGGAGACTTAATCTTACTCCCTAGTTGTGGCCGAATTAATCAGGGAGTACTACTCGGCAGTCCACAACGTCGCACCACCGTGCTGGCATCTTGTCCTACCGCTGCAGAAGTCCAGGTAACCGCTCGTTACTGCTGAGTTTTCTGTGCGAGATGTTAAAGACCTTTAATTCAAGGTTGATCAATGCAGTACAGTGGGTTTTGACAAAATTCACTCCAAACTACTCAGGAAGGCAGCAGTTAGTCTTGCCGAACCCCTTTATAGGCAGTTTATAAAAAACTCAACGCCGGCATTCTACCTATTGCATGGAAAGACGTAACGGTCACACTTATATTTGAAGTGGGCGACTGACACTTCCCGGGCTAAGTACCAGCCAATCAATCTTACTAGCACTCCATTCGAAATAATGGAGCGCCTATTAAAGCGTGCCACTCTCAGTTACTTCTTATCAAACCATCCTTTCTCTTACACCCAACATGCTTATTTTCATGAATAGTCCGACGGAAGCTAAAGACAATGACCTCATCTCGGATGCTATCTTCTGTGATTATGCCGAGGCTTTTGGCTGTGTCCCACACGGCCCCATGAAACACGAATCGGAAGCCTATGGTAGTGGAAGAGAGGTTCTTTGCCGGATTGCCTCCTTTCTTAATGACAGAACCTTCTAAATTGAGACCGGATAAGACCTTTAGTCTTCCTCCCTCATTTCTGCGGGAAATCTCCACGGGTCAGTGGTAGGTACATTGTTATTTATCATTTACATAAACGACCTTCCAAACAATATTTACAGCAACGCCCTCTTATATGCCGGCGACCAAAAAATCTAGAATGCTACTGATCCCCGTGCACTACAGACTGATCATGACGCGATTAAGCGCGGGTCACAGGATTGAAGCCCCACACTAAATGACGATAAAATTTCTTACCTCCCACTCAGTGGTGACTCTGGCAACGGCTTCATGATTCATAGTGCATCTGGCACAGTAGATATCATGAGAATCGCTCTGAAGAAAGATCTGGACACCTGGTTGTCGTCCAACTTGTCCTCGACGTACCACCATGAGATGGCGACAAAAAACGGATTCGCCGTTCTTGGGATGATGAAGCGAACCTAACGCCGCAAAGACAAGAAAGCGTTTTGAACGCTTTCCAGAGATTATATAATGCCGATCTTCGAGTATACTAATCTGGTGGTTTATGCGGGACCGAAGGAAGACACACTAGCTCTTGGGCATGTCTAGTGCGCGACTACGAACCTATTTGCGGGCCTGAGCAATGTCACTTACGAGAATCGACTTGAAATTCTAGATCTAAACCCACTTGAATTTCGGAGCAATTTGATACTCACATACTTCTTCATTAAAGTAGGTCCCGTAGAACAGTTCTTCGGTGTAGCGGATGACGACGGCTGGAGAGGACATAACAGGAAGCTCTCCAAGCTTCGTATTCGAATCTTTCTTAGGCAGCAGCTTTTTCCCTACAGGGTTATTAACTGTTGGAACGGCCTTCCCTTCTGATATCGTCAGCAGCGCTTCTAGGGATCGTTTTGAAGTTTTGATTGATTCTCATCTATCTAAAACTGCATTATGCGCGTAATCTTACTCTGCTCTTGGTATTCACTGCAATCCTCAACAACGCTGCTACACCCTGTTTGTAATGATTGCTAATCAGGTCAACAGACGCACGCTGACACAGATAAAGAGAAACCAACTGGATCCAGGAACCTTGGGTTGATGCCTCGAACCCGCGTATCAATCGCTGAATCGCTGAATGTAGGTCTACGTGTATAATAGCAGTAGAGATTTCAAATTTCAAATTTCAAATCCAGGACTTGATGAAGGCCAGAGCCTGTTGACGTCCTGATGCTTGACTGGCGTGATCCGGAGATTGACCAGACTGCGTTTTCTGTTGATGTGTTCAGTGGTGGTCTGAGGGTGGGGACAGAAGAAAAGGAGTATAAAAACAGAGTAGGAAAAAGGTGGTTCCAATATTTGTCTAGCTCTCTTTTAAACGTATCTACGCTCTCAGCCTCAATGACCTTTGCAGGCAGTTTGTTCCACGAGTTAACTACCCTGTTAGTGAAGAAGTTATATCGGACAGCCAATCGTGATCTTGTTTTCTTGACTGTGAACCTATGGCTCCTTAGATTTCTGTTCTGACGCATCTCGAACAAGCCTGCCATGAGGTTTGTTCCAGCGTGGTGGGTAATTTTGTACATTTCAATAGGGTCTCCTCCTACCCGCCTACGTTCGAGCGAAAATAAGTTCAACGAAGTTAGTCGGTCTTGGTAGTTTAGACCCTTCATACCCCATACCATACGTGTGACGAATTTTTGTACTTTTTCGAAGGCGGCTATAGCCCTTCTGAGATATGGTGCCCAAGCTTGGACACAATATTCCAAGTGAGGGCGAACTATAGCCGAATACAGTGGAATGAACACCGCTGGACAGCGGTTAGCGTCGCTGATTTCAGTCGATATAACGCCCGCCGCGCTTTCGTCGCGGATGCGGTACACTGTGCAGATGGAGTAGACGCACTAGTGACTTGGATACCCAAGTCTTTTGTTAGCTGCTCAGTTGTTAGTTCAACTGTGTGTCCATATGCATCCCTTAAATACCTGGGCATTGACTGGAGAGCTTTGGCGAGTATATGACTCTTAAGAACGTTCAGCGGTAGATCTCATTTTAATGTCCATTCGCAAATTTTGGGAATGTCCCCTTAGAGAGCGGTCGAGTCCGACGAACTCTCGACCAACTTTATATCGTCTGCATACAGATAGCATGGGCAGACTAATTCGTTGGTCAGGTCGTTTATGTATACGAGGAAAAGCAGAGGGGCGAAGATTGATCCCTGAGAAACTCCACCCAACGGTGAACCTTTGTCCGACAGTACCCCTCTTACTCTCACCCTATATGACCTTCCAACTAGAAACGCCTGCATCCACCTGCAGATTCTAGTAGAGATTCCAGCTTGTCGGAGCTTGCAGCATAAAAGCCTGTGGTTGACAGAATCGAAGGCTTTCTGAAAGTCCAGGTAACACACCTCGACCTCTTCTCCTTTATCCAGTTTCTCCGTGACATTGTCTAAAAACGTCAGCAAATTGGTAAGACAAGATTTCCCCCTAAGGGAACCATGTTGAGGAGCTCTGAAGAATTTCTGTTCACAGAGAAACTTACAGATTCTCTCTCGTCATATTCGTTCGAAAATTTTGCTGACAACACTCGTCAGGCTTACCGGTCGGTAATTTCCAACTTCTGATCTGTTGCCATCTTTGAAGATGGGAATTACAATGGCTTCTTTCCAGTCTCTCACCACTGTCCCTGTTTCTAATGTGAGGCTGAACAGTTGGGCAAATGGTGACGCCAACAATTTGGCCAGAGGTTTTAGGACTGCCGGATGGATGCGTTCAGGTCCTGCGGACTTTGTGCTGTTTAGCTCGGATATCGCTTGCTCAACTTCGTGGAGCGTAATTGTCTGATCCACCACGGGCACGCTCACGGCATTAAGCCGGGGCTCCGGTGCCTCGTTGTCTGAGCGATAAACACTTTGAAACTGTGTCATGAACGCGTCCGCTATGCCCTTGTCGGTCGATATGATATCCCCGTTATAGGAGAGTGCGGTCCCAATCTCCTTTCTTATAGAGGGCCTGGATTGAGCATATCCATAAAACCTCTTGGGGTTCTGTTTAATATCTCGTGCTAGGTCGAGCTCATAGACTAGACGAGCATTTCTTGCTACCTTGATTGCTTCGTTTCGAACCTTTTTGTAAACCATGAAGCTTTTAAACCCTCTATGTTGCATATGTCTTCCAAGCTATGTACTTGCGTTGGAAAGCTCTCTTGACCCTGGGGCGAACTCATGGCTTTCGACCTCTTCCTCCGACTTGTTTCTGAGAGACGTGTTTATCTGTAAGAACCCGGATGTTATCGACGTGGATCGACCACAGACTGTCGACATCCTCTACAGGGGTCATCGGGTTCCAGGCCATCTTACCAGCTTCCAATATTAGTTTCTTGTTGTCTATTCGGTGAAACTGTTGCAACTTGTGTGCCTGCTTCACTAACAGGGAACACTGAAACGAAAAATAAATCGTCACGTGATCACTCTTTCTCAGTGGTGCTGCAGGCCGTACGGTTGTGACGTCCCTGCTGTGCCGAGTTAGCATCAGGTCTAGCACTGAGGCCATCTGTCCGGGTCGGGATCTCGTAGCTATTTTCACCTGTTGTGTTAGTGTGAATCTGTTGACTAGGTCGAACAGCTTGTGGTCAAACCCTCTGCCAACAACAGATCCCAATGACCAGTTGATTTTAGGAGCATTAAAATCTCCCAAAATGAGCAGGCGATGGCCTGATTGACAAGCCGACTGAAGTAATTCTAGTAACACTTCGTCTTCCTCTAATGTTGCACCCGGACTGCGGTACACCCCGAAGACCATCAATGGAGGTTTGACGTGGAGTAGGCAAACAGCGGTCTGAAGACCCACGAAATTGCAGTTGTAGTGCACGGGAGACTGCCTTATAGAACGTTTGATCAACAATAAGCAGCCGCCCCCGATTGCATTGCTACGGTCACTGCGATACCATTGGTACCCATGCACCCAATCCCCCAGATCTGCTCCTTCTTTGATCCAGGTTTCTGTGAGGAAGCAAACATCTATGACGTAGATCGCTGTTTGCAGCTCGTCTCTCTTGTTGAGCAGGCTGCATACATTTGCTTGCAAGCATTTTAGCTCTGACGATCTGGCCATCTGCCTACTCCCCCTTTTGGTCGTATCTAATCCCTCGGAGTTTTCCTTCGAGGGATAGATCCGTTTTTTGGATGTAGGGATAAGAACCAGCCCGTTGTAAACCGTTTTTCTCTTCGGTGTCTTGCTCTTCAAGACTGTGGCATCGTCGTCTTGTTCCCTTGGCGCTGCGTTTCGCTTCCTGACCCAGGTTTAAGCTAAGTCGCTCACTTATGACTCCTGGTGTAGCTGATATCACCCCATATGGGCCAGATTTGCCTTCCGTGGTTGTGTCTCCTTTGACTTTTATGCCTGGCATCCTCTGAGCTATCGTATCAGCTTTGGATAGTACCAGATCCCGAATGTTGCGGTCTCGAAATTCAACTAGGAGTGGTCTGTGGCTGTTCGTTTGCGTGTTAGACGTGATCCACCTACCGAGTATGTGCGCTCTGCGCCAATTTGTCGCTGCGAGTTGTTCGGCGTTTCGCAAAACACTTAGAATTAGTTGTCTTTCCGAAGACTTCCTATGTTTAGGATCCGGTATGACCGGTTCAGGGGCTTGAATAATTATGTTACTGTCCCTTTTCAGGGTAGCCTCATACAAAATTTGTAACTGTCTAACTGTGTTAATCTGATTATGTAGAGAAACCGTGACATTACGTAGATGGTCCTCGTGTTGCGCGATCCGTGCGAGAACCGCATCAATGTTTGTCTGGCTATTAGGACTGTGGTGCACGCGATGATTTACGAGCGTCCTGCTACCTTCCTTCATTTGTCCCCTTGGCGTCGGCCCTTTTGGTTTCACAGGTTTCTTAATTGTGTTAGTAGTTGGCATTTTTGTTCCCTGAGCAACTTCATTGCCGTTTTGAAAGTTTGGTGAAACCGAGGTGTTGTTTTTAGGGTGTAAAGCTGTTGTTCTAAGTGGTGTTGAGCGCACAAGAGGGCTACCTCCTGGTGTTGGGTGTACGAACTGCTTGCAGAAGGCCGTCGGAGTGCTCTCAACTTTCCTCGAGATTTCGCAATGATCAGTCCTGGTTTTTGCTGCTGTTGCGGCAGCAGCAGCGAAGTTCCGAGACTTAGTGATGCTATGACTTGGGAAACAGGTGCCGGAGGGCGATATGTGTGGATCGCCTATTACCGATTCCGATCTATCTGCAAGATTGAGCAACTTTCTGCCTCTGGCTTTGCATTCTAGACAGACCCAGAACAGGTCAGTGTATCTGCCGTGCAGTTTATATAGCTCGGTGCTTATGCATGCACAAGACTGGTGACACCATCTATCGCATGTCACATTAGATACCGACCACCACCTTTCTTCCACACTGCTTGTTAAGGCATGGATAAGAGACACGAGGCATATTACCAGCAGGATGATTATATGCTTAATTTATACCTAATTTATATGGCAGAAAAAAAAGTGCAGGACGACAGGGGCAACTTATCTTCGAATTCGAATCTCCATTTCAGCCCTCCGATACAATAAGGAAAAGCCGCGAGATGTAACTGTTTTTTGGCACAGAGACCTCTAGCCTGAAGAAACTGAACCATCAAAAGCTAACGTTTTCTACTTCCGTCCACCACCCATTGAACCCATTGAACAATCGTGAAGCGCGTTATCGGAATATCTGCGTTGCACTCATGGTTCAGGTTGCGTCCTCGCGCAGTCGACAAATCACGCACCATTTTGAAGTACAGGGTATACCTATTGCAAAAGTATGTCGCAGACAGTCGATATCTATATTTTCTCAGTGTAACGAGCAAACGCGGCTGCTTAGGGTGCGCGTCATCAGGGCATTAGATCTGGTGAAGAAAGATATATTTGGTGCTAGGTAGGATTACACTCTCTGATTGACTTCACCGTCAGTGACCCATATTGCAAAATTTTCCTGTTCAAGAACAATAGGTCAACCAGTTGTGTTTGTCCCTCTGTGCAGACAAAAACTGTCAAGAGGTCTCTTAATCCCATATGGAATGAAGAAATCATTTATCGAGTAATTGCCTTTAATCATTCGGTGGCAGATTGTTTTTTCCAGGTCAGTCCATTTGAAAATAGGTTAGTATTTGAGCTGTACGATGAGAATCGCCTGGTGAGTATATTTGAACCCAATGATTTCCATAGACGCGGGATGATTTCCTTGGCCTCGTGACAGTTTCTTTGCCACAACTAGAAATTGGAACCGAAGATTCCGGACAACGACTGATGTCGAAAAGCTTTATGCTTCACCCTAGAAGGTCAGTATACGCCGATTGCAATAGAATTGTAGGACCGTTATTTGTTTTGTCTAGTGTTATCCAGTACTTATCACGTGATTCAGTATTTGTTCTTTAACGGCGTTCTCTGAACTTCCTCCGGGTTTCACATCGCCTTGTTGCAGGGCTAGATCACTGCTCCTCCGTACTGTAAGACTAGCCGGACGTGTAGCGAACAGTGATCAAAATCCTGGGCACTAAAGAGCCTTTCGTTTACTGCTAGCATCACACGTGTCAGGGTGTTTATCTTGTCCGTAATGTCCTCCTCCCTAAGTGATTCTGTGACAACAGTTCCCAATTCCCCTCTACTTTCCGTTTACCTCAAAAGATGTCAGTCTAAGTGGTGGGCGCCCACTTCATTTGTTCCCCCAGTAAGCATGTGCGCACACTTTTGATAGTTCACTGACAAGACCCATTTGGAAGCCCATTGCGCTAGACGATCCAGATCGGTTTGTAGAGTACCTCAAACGTTCGCCGAGTCGATTATCCATCTAACTTTAGCGTCATCAATGTACACTAAACGTGACGATTCAATGATTTTTGGGACCCCATCAATGAAGACTAGAAAAGCAACGGGCCCAGTATTAAGCCCAGAAGAACCCCACTGGGCATCTGTCGATAAATAATGCGGCCCCCATCTGCTTTCATCGAATAACTTCAATTGCGGAGGGTTTTTTCTGTGTTTCATGGTAGAGCCGTTGCCACCGAATGCATTGAGTTTGCTCAGAAGTCTTGTTGAACTCTGTCGAAAGCCTTGCTAAGGTCGACGAAGATGAGATCTCTTGACCTCATCCCAGTGCTCCCTCGCTGGCAATAGGTTGGTCATGCAGAAACAACCGTATCAAAACTGTTGACCAGATTGCGTCCTGAGCTACCTATCCAGCAAACGCTCCATGATCCTTACAGCAGCGGGCGTAAGATTGATGGCTGACTGGCATCTTGCAGGTGGCATTCTTATGCATGACACAGACGACTGTCCTTTGGCCACCCCATTAGAATTCGATCCTGTTGACAAAACATGTCAACTATTTGATCTAGTAAAGCCGCTAGCTCATTCACAAGTTCCCTCAATATTAATTGATTTAAACCGTCGGGGCCGGAGAACGTCTAGAGATTAAGGTTCCTTTGATCCTTTGTAACCTCTTCTTTGACTCCCTTCATAACAAATTCCGATGCCGTTGCGGCACATGTACACATCGAGTGCCTCAACAGAGTACACTGTACCATAATGAGTCACCAGGGCTTCCGCTTTTATCTCTGCTGTTTCTGCTTTCCCGCTCTGTCCGACAGGTGTGGGTATGTTCGTTCTTGCTCTCGTCCATCTTCGCAAATAGATGTATAGTCTTCAAGTGCTGTCACTTACTGCACTGCGAGGCGATCCTCGACTCCGGCCGCGATCCGTTGTTCTTACAGTTTCAGATATGGTTGTTTTCGCGATCCAGGCTTTCCTTATATTGTGATGGGCGCAGTAAACCACTGGTCGTAGTACCGTGGCCTACTTACGATTTCTGACAGGCATGTCTCCGTGCCACTTACTGTTGATTCTGACAACATGTCTGCGCCTAATGTTTGCTTTCGAACAAAGAAAACTTGGGCTTCCTGTTCAATGTACATCTCTCGGACGTACATGTATTTACGGCTCATTTCTGCGGCTCTTTTTCTGCCCACTCAATGCCCATATTCAACTAATAAGCAGGTCACCAGTTTACTTGACTTGAAGATCTCACAGTTGTAGGTCCGCGTAACAAGCAGCGGTATTTGTGTCACAGAGTAGTTCCAGCGCAACTGAGCCCGCTTACTGTCCTTCCTTAATACAAAGCAAGAACAAATAGTACGTAACAGCCAAGCCATGACCTTCATTGGAAGCACGCTATTCTGCCTAACAGTCGAACCTGTTGTTTAGAGTGACGCCAAACCAAGAGACACCGAGACGCTTTCTTCGCTTTCCTTGTCCAAATTGAGCAAGAGTAGTGTAGTGGATAACGTCGCCTTGTACTAGGCATTACGCTGAGCTGAATTTACTGTATTTTCTTTCTAACGACGTATGATGTATATGCTGCAGGCTTTGATCACTAGGCAGGATCCCTATTCCATCAGTGTGTTATCACAGACGAAGTCCGCTCATTCATTGTATACAAGGAATCTCAATCTTGCTTAAATAAAAGGGAATAGTAAAAGCTTCATAATTGAAGGTCTGTATTACAACTAGCCGTGGTTTGGTACCGTCTTACTTGATTCAAAATGGAAAATGGAAATGAAATGCAGAACAAGTGGAAGCGACTGTTGATCACTGCAGTGACATTTCTGGTTTGCTGTATGATGTTCTGCTGTTCTGGGCATCTCCATTGCTGTCTCTGAACGGTCGTGAGAACGTTTTAACTGGAAATCTGTGTACACAATCGCCTTAGATGACTTCCTAAACCAGAATAACGCTTGTTAGTTCGTTCAAGACTCAATTGAGTCAGTGGTTGCCTGAAAATACCCGATTTAGACATTGGGAGACACGTGTAGCGAACAAGCTTGTTTTCGGTGATTCATCATCAGGCTAATTACAACACATTTGTATGAGTTAATCATGTAAAACAACGTACAGTAAGGGGTCGAACGGTTCATTATCAGTTTCAGAAAGATCAGGTCGATTGTACAAATTATTGATGACTGTTAAGATAGTGATCATGATTACGTAATCTGTTCGGTCCGGACGTGAACACCAGGCCATGGAAGATTCAGTGCTTTTACGAAACGTTTTTGAATACATAGTGCGGGAAGAGTAGACGGATGGCTATGGCTTCCGCGACTGCCAGTAGGCGCTCTTTGACATGTTTTGATTGTGAACCCGGTGCGCGACAGATAGGACGACATGAGTCATTCAGATCGATTGAGTGATTGGACTCCATTAGGTGTGCAGCGATATAAGACGAACATGATTTTGCCCAGCCTCGAGTTAGCCGCAACGGATGATGCTCCCGAATGCGTTCGGATAGTCGCCGTGTCGTGCGGCCTACATAGCTCGTTCCACAGGAACAAACAAAATGATATACACAGTAAGAGGCAGCATGAACAAGCAATTTATCTTTCAACTGAGGGCGCAAAATCGGTATGGAATTAAACTGGACTCGCAGTTTTGCTGCAAAATAGGTCTTGCTTAGGGCTACGCTAAGTTTGTTGTTTATATTCCTGGAGGCATTGTCGCCCTTAAAAAGCAATGAAATACAAACAGACTTTCTCTACGGTGTGTGAATTGTCTAATTTTGTGCCACAACATATGTCTATGAACAAACTGTTCGGGATAGCCATTTTCAACTAGGACTTTAAATATGGATCGATTTCCTCTTCCAGGGTATCACTCGAGCATATTTTCGTCGCTCGATCGACCACACATCGAATAAGATTGATTTTCTGTCCTAATGGTACAAAACTATGGGAATTCGTATACTGTCCGGTCCACGTCAACTTACGGTGTACTTTCCTTTGTATCGTCCAATCTGAGCGACGGGACAGGAAGACGTCTAGGAACGAGATGCCGTCAGGTGACTCAGGCTCCATCGTGAAACGGATATTCCTGTGGGCTGAGTTGAACCGTTCCAGTATATCTGTAGGGCTTATTGATTCATCCGTTACGCAAATAATATCATCTACATATCGCTTGTAAAGAGTAAACGAGTTAATTTGGGTTGCTAACGCCCCACTTTCAAGCTTTGCCATAAAAATATCTGCTAGTAGTGGTTCTAATGGTGACTCCATTGCTACCACGTCCTTTTGTCTATAGTCTACCGGGAAATTGAAACTGAACATTATAAGTACAACGGTATAACAACCGTTTTAATTCTTCTACCGGTAATCCCACATTTATGAAGTTGTTCTCAAGATAATCGCCCAGAAATCCGATTGTTTCCCTGAGCGGGATGTTAGTGAATAAGGATGTTACATCAAGCGAGAATATTCTTTTTCTTGACACATTTGGTTCCTTCAAGATTTTAACGAATTCGAATGAATCCCTCAAACTGTGGACTGCTAGCTGTTTCCTTACCGGCTCTAACATCCCTGCTAGCCATTTCGCAGTTGCATGATACGGGGAATTACTCATGTCCAAGATCGGTCGCAAAGGTATTCCACATTCGTGGACCTTGGGCAAACCGTAAAGTCTAGCGATAACAGTGCCCACTGGTCTGACTTTCGAAAACGTACCTGAATCGGTAAGTCCCATCTGTTTCCGACATCGCAACGATTTTGTAAAAGCCTTCTCTATAATAATCGTCTTATCCTTCTCGTTGTCTCTTTACAAATTTGGTTGTATCTTCCAATAACGAGATCATTTTCCTCAAGTAGTCAGCCTTATCGAGAATGACGATTCCTGCACCTTTATCAGGTTTGGAGATTATGATCTCCCCGTTTCGCCTTAGAGATGCAAGTGAAGGTAAACACAGTGAACCGTGTGCATATATACAAAGATGTAGCTAGTCGATTGTCGAAGCAATTTGCCTTTCAATATCTGGTCTGAGCTGGCTNATGACTGTCTTAGTACTACCGTAACGAGGTAGCAACATACTATGACCATCGTTCAGGGACTACTTTGGAATTCGATGCCTGTTGTACCCACGAACTGCCATGACGCACGCCACAGTAGCTTATTGGATTTGAGTCCAACAGCGGTTAGGATCTTCGGAGTGATCAGTGTTAAGACTGATCCCTAGGCTAGTTTGGTAATTACGCTTTATCGATTGCTCAGCTACTCTCGCAACAACAAGACCTTTGCAATCGGTGGGATCGCTTTCCAACAAAAGTAAGAACAAAACGACAAAGTACCAACGCATGATCAGAATCTAGGTGTGTGTTCCAACAAGAACGACACTTTTGAGTCGAATCCCACCACCTATAACTAACGGCTAAGTGGTCTGTCTGAGACCAGAACTAATTTAAAGAAGGCGGCGCCAAACATAGCAGTGACGCGCACGATGCCTAAAACCAGTACTGACTAAAAATGGCTTGTGCTCAGCGCAAAGCTGCAACGATCGTCCACCATTATTCGACCAACGTGATGTTACTCCAAACCTGCCACCTAAACTAAATTCGGTCTCATCAAGGCGGCCGACCTGGGCATTCATACCCCCGGCCAGAACCACTATATCACAGCCACGTGTCGACTGAAGGAAAGCGGCCAAATCCGAATGAATGGCGTCCTTGACACAGATGTCACTAAGGTCAGTTGGAGCAGACACGATAAAAAGATTTACGAAGGTTTTGCATCCAGAGCTGGCCTTAACAGAACCTGCCGGGCGGACGGCGCGAAGTCGACAGTTAACAGGAATCCCATCTACCAACGCGGCTGCAGTCGTCGAGTTAGGGAATGTACCTAATCCAGCTAGACCGGTAGCGGCAGCTGTGGAGTCACCCGAAATGTGTGACTAGTTTCGGGTAGACAATGTGGGTGCTGTTAGTGTCATACGTTGACTACTGTTCTGGACTCTAGTCTCTGAGATAAAGCAGACATCGACATTCAACGAGTCTGACGTTCGTGTGAGAGTGGTCTGCTGACCTATCTGTTTGTGTGAGAACGTTGGAAGCACCTATATTAATTCGCATTCTAGATCTAAGCAAGGGACGAGGGAATCCTGAGACTGAATGACAAGAGGTGAATCTTACCGGTCCAGTGTTAGTATGATTAGCCATGTCTTTTGTGGGACCTGCGGAGTAATTAACAGAAGTGGAGGCAACTGTTCTGCTGGTTGTGTTCTGCGACGTGAGGCACTTCTCACGCAAAATCTACGAGGGACGTCCATAAACACTGGAAGAACTCAAAGTGATCGTAATCTCGGAATGCAATCCAATCTCAGATTTCTTTGCAGCGTGTGCTATCATCGGGCCTAAGGAGAATGCTTCTGCGCAAGCAAAATGACGAACGTTCAGTAAAGTACGATCTCTATTGCCCAATTCGTTGGTTGCCATACCACATGTTCGCTTGCATTTATGAACCAAAATTTCGACCCACAACACACCCATGGTTTCCGCTCACAAGTCGTGTGCACTTCAACTAGGTTTGTGCGTGTGGCCAACGCCTTCTCTCCGGGGGGGGGGGTTCCGCCTACCAATCTTCATACGTTGGTCCAATCTCGTTGAACGATAGCTCGTCCTGTTGCCTGTGTTGTCCTTACCCTATCTGCAGTGGGCTTTGATTGTGTCGAGATGTTCCACCAAGTGTTGGACTAGCCGTGCCTCCGATCCGGTCATCCATCCCATTTTGTCTACCATGTCTCGTCCCTTGATCCGATCTAGTTGAACGGTGGCTTGTTCGGTCGCCCGTATTGTCTGCGATCCGATCGCTGTGGGCTTTTGAACATACCTCACCGCTGCGTTGAGGTGTTCCACCGAGAGTCGAACTACTCTCATCTCCAGTTTGGTAACCCACCGAACTAGTACTCTTTCTTTTTATCTTTGTATGGCGATAACGCCGACCCGTCAGTAGGACAGCACACCTCTAGCGGTAACTGGCGGGTTCTTACACTTAGTGGGTTCTATTAGCTCTGACTGAAATAGGGAATCTGGTAGTCTAAACTGCAGATTACTGCCTCACTAAGATAAGGTTTTGGTTCGTGTGTGGTAGAATGCTACACAGCAGGTACTTCGGTGTGCGCCGCATTTCGCCATTATTCACAGATGCGAGTTAACGAGACACGATATGTAGGAGGTAGCCCGAAAATTCATTGTACGAAATGTATAAGTGGCCTCTAAGGAGCTGCAAACGGCATCGATAAGCATACAGCAGTGCGTTCGGCAAATTCGTCCAGACCATGTTGTGCGCGATTGTTATCCGGCAGGCTGAATCTATAAAAGCGTAGTCCAACCTAACTCAGTATAAGAGGGGTTAGGAAAACGGACGATAGACAGACGGACAGATACAAGACAGATTAGTTACCCCATGGCCCACAAGTCCGACTTGCCTTAGGTAAGGTGAAGGCATCTTACCATAAATAGTCATGGCAGTCATTTACATCTATAGTTTGCACAGTTTGTTTTCGACCAAACCTTTAGTAATTTGTAAATCTTTTCCCTTCATGAATGCAGCTTTGTGTTACCTATTGCTTGGGGAAAAACTATCGTGATGGCAGAGTCCGTTAGAGAACTATAGCACTTTTACTTTGTCAATGTACGCTCACCGGCGCATGCTTGTTCCCAGATCGGCATTGTCTTTCAAGCGCGGGGACAGTTACAAAAACGTGTCTGAACGACCAGGTTTTATCTGTTGTATAACGGGCATTTTCGTTGTGAGTAGTGTACTACTCAAGTAGTATATTACCCACAGGCGACATTCAGGAACAAGAGGACAAGCCCCAAACGCGACGGACAAGAAGAGACTATTAGAACAGTGTACATCTGCTGTATTTCGTAAAACCAGAGGTATTTGTACTTCCAACAACGTGCAGTTACAACGAGATTATAAGAAAAAACTGCTCCAAACTTCAGTTATGTTAAGGGGATTGCTGTAATCTGATCATCCACAGATAGCCTAAGACGTCCTAGGCTGATTAAGACTTTATGTTCGTCCGTTTGACATGATCTTTGCACCCGCTTCAGTCAACGTGTTGTTGCAAGACTGCCGAGGGCCTGAGCCTTATTCCACCATTGCCAGTGAGTCATTGAAGATGGTTGGGAAGTTTTACACCCTGGGGGCTGCATTAGTACGCATGAGGTACCTGGTGAGCTCACAGATCGTATAACTAATGCTCGGGTGGCGTTCACCAACTCACCGTCTGTAAAGCCAATCTGATCTCCCTGTAGGTGCCTGAGTATATATCGTTATACTAGTCTTATTGTAGGGTTACAAAACCGGGTTCGTCGGTACAGCAGGAGTTTACAGAGCATCTCCCCTCCACCTTTAAGATCTTTCGAGCATTAGCAGCACATATTGAGGACTGCCACCAGTGGTGAAGTTCTCCGACGTCTACAACGGGCGGACTTTGTCGGCCTCTTAACATAGCAGTCTCATTTCAGAGGCTTCGTTGACTTGAAAGTCTCTTACAAATGCCTGCCTATCTTGTACCCCGTCTCTGAATAGTTAGTTTGGTTGTTGATGGCAACCAGATGGTCCACATGACTTGTGTTTGCGGAATGAACACACTGACGTTGGAGTTCGTTTCGGCAGGATGATCCGAGCTTTCTGGCTGGTGTCCGAAGATCACCTTTGATTGCGAACGCTGTTTGACATGACGAAGAACAGAAATCTGCGGCTCTCATTGAGAATTTCCGTGTAGCTGTGTTTACTTTTCTTTCCTGTCACACAAGTAACGATTTTCGCTCACTCGTTGCTGAACGTTTGCCAATTCATTTGACGGCTTTTACTAGCAAATGACTACTCTGAGAAAAATCCAGAAAAGGCTACGAGCCGATTAAAGCGGGTCAGAGACAATTTTTGCTTTTGAATTTCGAATTTACGATTGTAGTCCATGTAACTCCTCTGTCTCATACCTAGTTTACCGTTCCTCTTTCTGTTGTAGGTGTTTTTCATAAGCAATGCAGGTCGATAGCTTCTTTAAAGAGTGGTCACGTGCATCCGGACACGGTTGAAACGGCTGGTTACGTAACACTCAAGCTGGTTTAGCCTTTGCTTGAAATTCCACTCATCCGTTGCCGAACCCCTTGCAGAATCTTGCTGTCTGTCCATCTGTCTGATGTGTATAGCCTGTATGCTTTGCGTTTATGACTGATGACAGTAGACGAATTGTTGTCATTTCATTACGTTTTCCTTTTTACTTTAATGAAATTTTTGCAGGGATCTCTTTCACTGACATTTTGACGTGCAATCTCTTGCGCAAATGTAACTTGCGTAACTGCTACTCTTCGGTCCCGATGACATCGTTTCATTTGAAGTGACCAGAACTCTGCCCAATGTGACCTCCTAACCACAGAGGATGCATGCCCGGGTGTCAGATAAAGATGACAGAATAGGTCATGCAAACTCTGTTGCACGCCGGGGCTCGTTTAGTTTCATACTTCATTATGTAAAAAAGTTAATTCATCTCATCTTTCTGTTTTCTGCACAGTTCCCGTTCTCGGGTACGCGGAAATCTACATTTGTACTTGGTCTACCTGCCCGCTCATGTGAACCCACGTGTTTCGACTTTGAATGATTTACCACCCGTAAGTGTTCAACCGAATTCTACCACGCCCCTGATGTGGGTGTCTTGTATAAGGGGAGTTTTCTCGCTTGAAATTATGGTTACTACCGTTTCTGCAGCGCTGATCACTATCTACTTGAAAAGCCCCTGTTGTGTTTTCATCAGTCTTTTGTGTAACCCATCTAAACTGATTTCACTCACCGTATGGGCCGGAGAATTAGAATGCCGACCCAGTTTAGAAATGTTGATGTTCGGTAGTGTTGATATTTGACGGCTACAGCCATACTGCACGTTTTCATCATTCCACCAGCTATTGTAGAACTCTGCTTTTGACAAAGCTTTCAATTTGTGTGAGTTTCTATCATTCAAACTGGAGACCTTAAAATGCTTTGAAGCGTTCTATCTCCTGATCTATATTGTGATGTTACATTAACATCGGGAGAATGTACAGTCTGTCAGACCTGCCTGACATCCGTCATTGTTTTTGACTTCCCTAAATTCGAGGGCGAAATGAACGTAGTGCTTTATTCCAAGTGAAATGAATTTACTTTACCTCGTTGACATCCAACAACTGCTTCGTGGTATAAGCTCTTAGGTCCCATGCCGACTGGAAACCATAATCGTGTGCCTGTGATAGTTCAGGACTGCGTTGCAACATCTCATCCCATACATATCTGTGGTAGTGCATTAAATAACGGATTAATTTCAGATGTATGACTTCATATATGTGATTTTTTAACTGTTTAGTTTTCTCGCCCTGAATGAACACTTGCTTGGTATTGTTTCTTGTTTGTTTTTGTAGCCCCGAGCCGCCATTGAGGCCATCCCCTCTCCCAATCCCGAACTGTCATCTTCTCTCCTGGATCCTAATGCAGATGCGTCGTCTCAGGTGAATCTTCCAGATGTTTATTCCAACACTTCAGCCACTCGTATTCAATCGGATCAGCCTGATCGTGCGAGCGATATCTTCAGTCCAGTCAGCGCAATCAGATCTGACTCGGTTATAGGCGCATCTATTGCAGGTTCAGTGGAAGAAGGTTCGTCAGTAGAGCTCGTGTCAGACCCATTACCACCCGGCTGGGATGAACGCGTAGATCAGAATGGACGAACCTATTATGTGGACCACGTAAATCGCCGTACTCAGTGGGATAGACCCTCATAGTGAGCCAGATGTTTTTTCTTTTTCCGTTCGGGTGATTTTTTGACCATTTGGCAGACTAATAAATTTTGAGTACGCCCACGATAATGCTGTATACAGTTCTTTTGCAGCTGACGCACATTTAAAAACAATTAAGCTGGCCTATGTACGCTGTCTATCGTCGATACACTTATCTGCACAGTTACTACTTATTTTAATTGTGGGCGTAGTACAGTACATGCCAGGAGCAACAGGAGAGAGTTCGTGGGTTATGTGATGGCTTGGTGCGTTCGGGACTCCATTCCGAGCTTGATTTGCAGTCCAACTATTTGAGTTGATCATGACTGTTTAGTTTTGAAGGTGGTTTGTACGACAATCTTATTATATGCTGTCCAAGAGTTTAAACACTGTGGCTGTAGCAAGTACAATTCCATACATCGGTCATGTGCACCATGGCTCGTGGTTCTCAACCAACAAGCGCATTCGGTAATGTTAAACCAGTCTTTCCAGTTGTCATAAGCTTTACCGTTCAAGGTGTTGTAAGATTGGTTCGGTTTCTTTAATTGTAGATAGACCGCTTGCTGCTGTTAATCCCTACATCTAACTTGATAGCCTCACCTCATCAGCCTGCCATTGTTCCGTACAGAGTACGCATGAGAATAGCCAGGGCACACGCTGCATTTTGTTAGGGACCTCATGTAAGGTTTGCAATGTGTTCGTTTTTTCTTTCTAATCGTACGTAGAGTACGCTGATATGTGCTCCTATGCTGAACCACTCCTTACTTTGTGTTTTCAATGTCTTTCCTGACAGTGTACCCCTTATTGTTGTAGTTTATATTGTTGTTTATCAGAGATGAGGGTTTC
The DNA here is from genome assembly GCA_008508345.1 of Paragonimus westermani. Taxonomy (NCBI): domain Eukaryota; kingdom Metazoa; phylum Platyhelminthes; class Trematoda; order Plagiorchiida; family Troglotrematidae; genus Paragonimus; species Paragonimus westermani. Next base: position 202,570 of record QNGE01000790.1, on the reverse strand, counting down.
GGTTTCATACTAGTTCATCGTCTGGCCAACTAGCACTGGCCGGCTAGACTACCAAAGTCCTCACTCATTCGCTTTGTGGTCTTATTCCTTCGGGTTTACACTCAGTACGGTGTTTGTGAGTGCAACCACAAGTGGTGCAACACAAGCCACTTATAGTGACGATTATGCACAAGTGTACTTTGGCACCGGTTGCTGTGATAGGCTAGTCTGAAGACGGATGCGGTGTATGTGTGTGGACCCATTCTTATCAATTATTCGACAAATTACCGCACCCTTCTAAAAATGTCTGCGACTCTCTAGTTTTCGATTAACGATATCTTCGTCAGTTAACTTGTCTTAGATTGACCGCTCACGTGAGCGACACGGCAGTCTTTTTCTCCGCATTTCTGGAAGCTGCGATTTAGATACCAGTAGTCGATGCAGTGGTAATTTTATGTCCACGCCGTAGCGTATGTAGCGCCGTACGCTGTTTATGGGACACCCGACGATCGAAAGGAATCAGTTGGCTGTCAGACACTGATGTCGTCGTGACTCGCGGCTACTCTGGCGATTAAGTTTGAGAAATATCTCTTATTTTCCATAACGACTCCACCACCACTAGCTTGCCTTCCGTATATTTTTTGCACGCGTGCTCAAGTCTACTCACATTTTGGTTGTAATCTCAACTTCTGAACTTATGGCCACGACTATCATTAGTCCAGACCGTGTCGATGACGATGGTGGTTACAAAATAAATTGGACACGCGAAAAAGTGAAGGTGTTCTTTCGAATGAACCAATGGTTGCTTTCATGTAACCTCCTACATGTGGCCATCAGCTGCTATGCTCTGAGTGAGTGTTTCTAGCCAGTCTTGGGTGATTGCTACAGACTCACATCTATCTAATCACATCCAAGCCATAACACAAACTACAATGGAAGGGTGATGGTTTATCGATGCATAGATTCTATCGCTGACAGGGCAGCAGAATACTGTCAAACCGTCCTTTTCGATACACAGGATATGCCTGTGTTTTTTGGCACTAGTAGCTTCTACGTATCGGAAGGATAATATGAGAATGTGAGTGGAGAACCGACTGCAAGCAACCATCGGACATGTGACTCTGTTTAAATGGTTCTTCTCTCCTGAGCTATTTGCGTCTCGGCACTTGCATCAGATGACCGATGCTGGTGTCCGCAACTCACACTTCCTCTACCACTAGCAATGTGAACGCATAGTTTCCTACATTGGCAGTAACGATTGCCAGCTATAGAAAAGGATTAGTGAACGCGGGTCAAACTGGATCTAGCACCAGGTTACTTGACTATTCGACTCAATACCAATTACTGCCACCACTAGCCACTACAAGCAATTCGTGTCATCCATCACACAACACACGTTGGTCCACCATCATTTCGACGCGACCAGCGGGTTCAAGTTCATCACCACGATTATCAATCCCGGTCTTCTCCGTTATATCGAAATGACTTGTCAGAAATTGGCTCCATCCTGTGTATCAAAACAAACCGACTATCTTCAACTTTTTGTCCTGGTGGCGGTAGAATTTATGCACCGAAAAATCTTTGATATTTCATTACACTGTGTGTTATTCTGGATTTTATTCGACAACTGTGATGATGCAATGTAAAAGTTGATGATGCACTAAAATCTGCCGTGTTGTTCCCAAGTCCACTCCTTCTGTTATCTGGTTAGTTCTATATAGCCGAAGCATGTATTAAGAGCTTGGCAGTCAACGTGTATTATTTCTAAATGTTTGGACCACTGGGCGCTACTCGATCCACATGTAACTCTACTAAGTCACGCAAACACTCTCTTGGTGAGCTTGCTGTGGATAGCACCAAACCACAAAAAATCGAATAGGAATGCCTAGCAACCTTTTCAAACAAAGATAGACAATTTCCTGCTGTGATTACCTCACTGGCTCGTTGTGATTTACCTTTGTTGGTTTTATTGGCAGAGTTCGCATCGGTACTGTTTCGAAGCTTTTGGGGGGCTATGAAAACCATGTAGAATCACTTTCTGTTACGTTACCAGTCTTTGAAGCTGAAAATAGGCACATTGACGTACGAGCTCCCACGAAGGCGTTAAGCAGTGCATAACGATAAATCAACAACCCAAATGTCGAAACAAGATCAAGCGAACACGTTTGTACAAAGTTGAGCCATGCTGGGTGTAAGCTGAGACCAGTTAATTGAACGATCGCCTGTTGCACAGCACGGCCTGCAAATGTCGTCTTGCCTGATCCCGTCCCATTGATCCGGGACAACAAACGGGTCTTCAAGTTATCGGTGTTTCTGTTCAACATTACCAAGTCACCTGGTCAATTCTTCCAGACCCCTCCATACATGGGCATACAGCCTTTGTTACTGCGCCAAACTAGGTATGTCAGCTCCCTATTGGACGTTTGATTCCTTGATGTTCGACCCCTGAGCTGTTTATTATGACGCCGCAAAGTGAACCTCTATTCATCAGTCGAAATGTCTTAACCCTGTCTGCGAGTTCACCGATTCACGATCCACTCCAACGTTGCCTTTTTACCGACTTCATTTCGAAGTGAAGCGCTTTTGGACACCTTTATTTTTCCTGTTCAATCAACCTCATAGTGTACTCATTGAAGCTGAAAATAGGCACATTGACGTACGAGCTCCCACGAAGGCGTTAAGCAGTGCATAACGATAAATCAACAACCCAAATGTCGAAACAAGATCGGATCATAATGTCACGGTATTATTGAATAAATTAACAAGGTGAGTAAGTAGACAATCTCAACAGTTTCGATCAACAGAGTGTTTCCGGGCCACGAATTATGGAATCGGACCGAACAGTTTGAAGGTGAATTATCTTCACATAATATGACATTCATACCTAGCAGAGTTCTTCCGGGCAGTCAAAAGGTTCAGAATACCGATGATAAAGCAGGTTCCAAAAAGGTTGATGCACGTATCGTGTAAGCAAAGTGCAGTGATAGGCAACCAGCTGTTCGCACAGCTATCGTATCGACACGATTGTACAAAGGCGTCTGAGTCAAGGTCAGACCAGCTGTCAAAAACAGGAGAGGTAAAATATGCACGGGTAAGTAGTTGGAAGAGATAATATTAGGTCGGATTTTCACGTTTGAACTTAAAATTGGCTTGTACAACGTCTGTTTGATGACTGATGGTATTTTGTGATAGTTGTTCCTGTTTGTCAGTAGCCTTTTTCAGGCATCCACTGCTAATATTCCATATGTATTCCTCGTGCTTTCCAGACCGTTTGCTCCACGCATGCAGAGGCTTTCTTCCAATCTCTAGTGCCCTAGTAATGATCGATGATCGGCTGCTAACTACGGCAAGTAGATACTGATTAAACTCCGATCTTGCGATTGGCGTAGAGCATGGCTGTATTCTGCCATAACCAAATCTTACCTAACACGAACGCTAATAATTGGTACGAGTAACACGAATTGGGACTATTTCGGATTAGCTCCGATCTGCGAATGACAAGAAGTGGTGAAACCACTGACAAAGCAGACTGTGTTAGTGACATGTTTAGTTACCAGACGCTCTAAATTTGCATGAGAAACTTTTCTGGTTATATAGAAATAATTGTTCCTCAGATGGCATAAGGTCGTAAGGGTAGATTTGAATTTCACGCTGACCCATATCCTAGCGATGATTTGACGTTCAAATTTTGACAGCTAAATCACGTTTTCCAATCCACGTTTTTCCAATCCGTCACGGTGAGACTGGACCTTGACGTGGTGTGACGGCTTGCGCATCTCCATGACCTTTTGGGCTAAACTGGACAGAGTTACTCATACCAGGCAGGCCAACAGGTAGAGGTCTGACAAACCACAGTCTCCTGGTCCTCCAGGTTGGGGGTTGGAAGATGGTTGGCATCTCTTCCTGAAAAACGTACCA
>QNGE01000790.1:141211-173184 GCA_008508345.1 Paragonimus westermani | reverse complement strand
GAGTGTAACTGCTTTTCGTCTGACTGCTCCCCTTTGGCCTGTCTGACAAGGTTGCACCTGGAAGGACCGGAGTCCTAGTCAGCATAGCCCGCCGGATCAAAACAGTACACAAGCCCGACCACCACGTCAAGGTAGCATGTTATACCGGCTAATCAGCAATACGGTATGTTGATGTATCACAACGAAATTTATCGGTAGTCTACCACTCAATTTACTGTTTGCTATAATATCCGCTACAGTTGACCATCGAAGCGATACAGTGGTCTTTTTCTCGTCTAGATGGTCTCATCCTTTTGTGATTACTCCCGTTTCATCTTGTAGAAATTTAGAACCACGAAACAAACACAGTTTAGCCTGTACTTTGCCTCAATTCTTTGTATGAAGACCAGGATTTAGCCATTAAAATCTGGAGTTCAATCCACGCGAGAAATCTGGCATGGTCGTCTTGCAAGAAGTTGGAGTTTTCCCTACTTTATTGGTACCATTATGATCTCTGCTCTACTTTTAAAAATGTATCTTCTATCGCTCTTCAACATTTCAAACTACATCAGGGGTTAATCACGTCTTCTTCGACCCCTGTCTCATCCAGTTATGCGTAGCTTGTGGGTACGCGGTGCAATCTTAAGAAACATTGTATGGGACAGATCAGAATGCTCAGACAAACCAGTTCGTTTCACAATACTATAGGCAGCTGTGTTCGTTTGGGGTCGATAATACTATTCATTTCTAGATCATCTTGTAACGACCGCTTGATATTCAGAAATTGGGGTGTACTCTACAAACATTCTTGTGTACCTTCGCTACACGATTTCATTCGCCGTTCTTTTCAAGAGAGGCTACTTCTATTCGTCCCCGTCATTGTTTTCTCCAGAGAAAGGCTGCTAAACTTATTTGGCTATCGTTACCGTGGCTTTACGTGAATAACCTCGTGTGCGCCTCAACACTGAGCTGCGAAGCACGGAGGTGTGACCTGGTATTCTACAATGAAAACAGAAAAGTGCCTTCTTTACGGGTTGATTGCTGTTTTTTCAATGGCTGGCCGTGAAGAACAAAGTAAACGGTGCCCACGGCGGCTGCCTACCGTACACTCATATACTCATTTCCCACTTCTCTTTATACTTCGACCCGATAATTCTCATGAACGTCACATGTGTTTAGGTTGATCAGGCTCATAAATTCATTTTTGATTTTTCGATTTAGGCGAATTTTGTTTGCCCGTCCTGAGACTAACCTACATCAATTGCGGTTCAAAAGACATGCTGTGAACCAGAGTGCTATTGGTTTCTAACCTTACGTTCTTTACCCACTTACAAACAGCAGTCCCCGAACGTTGACTGACGAAGCGTTTCAAAATATGTCGCGTTAGCTGTGTTGCCTTAAGTGACCTCTTCTTCAGGGTCGTTTCTTCTCACCTCCCTCTTTCAGCCCAACTAGGTACGCTTACTCCTAAGCAGGAAGAACCAGAACCGGATGATGGGCACACCTCCACAGTGAGTCCAGGCACGGCGACCGCAATTAACACCGTCGTGGCCGAGACGGACGAGACAACTAGTGTTGGGCATGAGCGTCCACGATCGGCCGAGTCACCAAGGCGCTCCTCCGCGAGCGTTTCTGACCAGGGTATCATGTTGGGCATCGACCTTGACCCGGATGAAGAGGCACTGCCACCCGGTTGGCAGTTGGCTTGTACCGCTAGTGGCCGGAGGTTCTTCGTCAATCACAACGAACAACGTACTACCTGGGTGAGCTTATTGTTCAAGTTTTCAGGAGATGGTTTCCTAAGTAATTACATGTAGCCCAACTACCGTTGCTTCTTGTGTTCTAGGTAAAGAATCTTTTTCCATAAATACCACTGGATTCATGGCTTGCTCGCCAGGGTTCATCCGTGATATCTACTCATGTCCAGCTCACGAGTTAATCTGTTTAAATGAATGCGTGTTGGCTGTTCTTAGTCTGTAACTGCTGATAACCGATCTCTGCTCAGTTTGCAGTCAGCTACTTTTTTGCCTGTTATCCTTTTCCATTAATGACTTGACTTACGATTTACGCAATAGCATGGTTGGAGCCTGATGCAGCACAGCGCCTCGCGCATTCCAGTGACCTACTGGGCCCAACTGAACAGTATAAATATCAGACCACTAGAGACACTCATGTCAGTTAGGCTAATACGTGGAGATTTGACGAACTGTGGTCTCCTGACGCTGTGGACTGGGAGTTAGAATGAAATTGGCTCATTCGAACATTTGGATGCTAAACTCACTCTCTCATTATGTCCCGTTATGGAAATATTTACTTTCATAAGCGGATTGGTCCCGTTTCCTGCTGGACTGGCCGAGCCCGGCGCTCATTGCTCAACCATTTCGGCCATCAGGTGAACATACGGCTTTGCAATCCACATTAACTAGCTACCGAAATAGTTGTGCGAAGCTTTTCAAGTTCAGTCAGTTATGTGTACGAAATTAAGTGAGCGTTCAGCGTATTGTAATAAGAAAGTATTGGATCGTTCCTTGGACTACTTGCTTATTTGCTCGACCCAACCCGAGAAGAAGGCATGAGTACCACTTGTTTATTGGAAGAGTCAAAAATTAAACCGCGGGAACTCTGAATATGTACATGACAAGCAATTACTGTACATGGAAGTCAAGACAGCGAAGCAGACAAGACGGCCGTATAGGGCAGTCATAGCCTTAGAACAAATCACGTAACGGAGGCGTCAGCAAGCCTACTAGGAAAATAAATCAGGCGTCCGGTCGCACTGTCACAATCTAGTCGGCTAAGTAGAGTGACAGATCCATCCGTCCATCACTGAGCCTACTTAGGACACCGTGGGTGGAAATATTTCAGCTTCACTTCAATCTAATGACTTTCATTTCCACCTCGCAGATAATGAAGCGCGATTCGTCATGCTTGCTCCGTTAAGCGATTTGCCTTCTAGCACTAAGGGTATGGTTTTATCGCACTGCTAACTACCCACTTCTTTGCAATACACATTGGTAAAGCAGCCACTGCCTCTCTAGGTCTGGGCGTGTTGACAGCATCCCCAGCCCAAATACAGGTGTGAAATTTGTTTAAGTAATGTCATGTTACATCGAGCCTCTTGAATTATGAGCCTTATCGTTTTGTTTGCTTCATCCAGCGGGGTAGATTAATAAAAATATTTCAGTGCTCTCTTCTTGTATAACTGTGACAAAAGGGTCGTGAATTGTCATTGTGTTCATCTCTTCTAGACTTTAATTTTCACCGTAGTTACTAAGTATAATTCTGTACATGTCTGGTGAGTTCAAAACAAAACTGCGCCTCGTGCGACTAGCCTGATTTCTTGGTTTCTCTGGCAAGCATACGTTAACCGATTCTATTCCTACTCTTTCTCTTTGGTTCATTGTTGCATTCCACAGTTTTTCATACACATACGGTGTACCGAGTTTGTACCCGAACTCACATGTAAATTTTATTGTCGACCTCGTAACTTTCATTTTCATGTACACGTTTCTACTATCTACTTTTCGAAAGCCGCATTAAATTTGTTTTTCATACCCACTGATAGTACATATCTTTGTACAGACTAGGGGTTAAGTTTCGACCGTTGTGCCTGTGGTATGAACGTATTGATTCCAGCCCCTCTGTTTGAAACTTACACTCGGACTCGTTACCATAACTACCGCGAATCCAGTGGTAACGACGTTCAATACTTCATTCCACCCTATGTTCGTACAGAAATGTCCTCTGTAAGAACGGTCGAAGACAGGCAGGTGGAACTGGAATTTGGTACACTTTTGAAAACCGATGAATACTTCATAGCGCTTGATAGGCGCACACTGAAGGTCCGTGAACAACTGGGCTGCTCGGCTGTACCCACCTTTAACCAGTGCCCGTTTTGTTCAACCGTTAGCATAGTTGATATGCACAAAGCAGTTGACAATCTCCAGTGTCATTATGAACGTCTCCAAGTTACGGAAAAAAATGTTGATGACGCGAATGAGACGTCCAACTTATCTTTGATCAAATTAAAGCTCGCAACAGGCCATTAGCAACTGCGTGGTCTACTGGTCACACAGCCGTGGGTTTTATCGGACAATGTCCACTCCATATATCATCGCTTATGTCGCCTAGCAGCACATGTCTTGTGACGTAAAGGTTGGAAACGATACTGTACGACCGAATTGAACAAGAAATGTGTTAGTATATCTGTCAGAGTCTCGAATCTAGTGGTGGGAAGGTTGTGCACTACCCAGCATGATCAGCGGAATACAGACACGGCGTAAAAAAAGAGCATTCGATTCCATCAATGTAGTTCTTTCATATTCGTCCATGGCGCTCGTTTGCATTCCTGGAAGCTTGTTTTTAGCTGATCACGACACTTCCGTTGCTTGTTTCGGTTAAGCACCGCTGCCGGCCGTTAGTCATAAAAGCGTCACCGAGGTTGATTTTTGTGTGGTATGTAATGAGGGTACCTCTTTTCCCAGCGGTTATCGAGCTTGAAATTGTTCTCTATTCTCACCAAATGGCGCCTCACCTATTTCATCTGTGGTCTGTAAGAGAGGACAGCTTGTTGGCCTGGCTGTTAATCAGTTTTTTACGTGGCAGCTACTTTGCGTATCCATCTTCATTGTTGAGCTTGACCTAATGAGACTGATTTGAATTGTCGTTACTCACTTCTAAAACAAAAACATTTCTAACAGAAGGAGCAGACGTCGATGGGTCTACCAGCGAAATGGCTGGATGCATTGACAAACGTAATTTTTCATTTTGTTGCGTCCGCATGTTGTTGATTTTTCAAGCCGTTATCAATTGATACATCACATCGTTTGCCACAATGAGTCTCATCTTCGTCCGCCCTGTTTCGCTGTACTCGCCATGCTTAGGACGATCCAAGGTTGCATCGCTCTGCGAGTCAGACCAATTCCGGCTCGCTGTTACGGAAAGAAGCTGAGCGACACAGCATGAAAGATTTGGGCCCCTTACCGGTAAGCGCTTATCCGATTGTTTTTATTCCTCTCTGCTTGTGCGCTCCTTTGTTCAATCCCTCTTCCCAGTCTCACAACTTAGCGTTCTAAATCAATACTTACATAGGTCTATGTGTACTCGTGCGTGTCACGTCCTTCACGTGATTCGATGTGGTCGTGAACGGTGGCGCGTAAGTTCAGTGGTTGATGTGCAGTTGGTTGCGTGTGCGCGTAACTGTACGTTTTTTTGGTCAAAATCCGGCGACTGTTTTGCTTTGGATCGGCCCCATGTGGCACACATCCTGCTTGCAAAAAGAACGATTATACGTGTAATGTATTTGGGGGTCGTCTTTTCCAGTAATCTATTCAGTTCTCAGGTCTCCTGCCCGTATATCATATGTCAATCACGTTAGTGATATCATATATTTGGTATGTCAGCTGATTGCGGTTGAAAACTCTGCAGCTGTGTTGCAGATGGTTGTATTTCTCAGTTTATGAGTGAGTTACAATCTACAAAAGAACAGGGTTGAACAATTCCAACAAAAATTCCCTCCCCGTCCTTCATTTGTCCTTCCGCCGTACCCTGTTGAAGGACGTTTCTCTTCTTCATTATGATATACAGCAAGGCTTCCTCTCGATGACAGTTTTTGTCGATTTGGTAGCCACTCTTGTCAATTTCGAATCGAGCTGATAGCACAGCTACTCTTCGGCGAATCTTCCAATATCCTCAAGAACTTCACACCAGCACAGAGAAACGTTTCAAGACTACAGTGAAGATCTAATGCTGGGTTACGGTGGGCGTTTCCTGGCTGTGGATTGGAAGCCAGCAGTATTTAACGTTGCATTCATTTTTATTGAAGTTGACGCCGCTATCTGGCTGTTTAACCTGCATTAACTAGAACTAGAACTAGAACTAGGTTATTGCAGCCAGAAGACCTCGTTTCGCTGTGCATAGCAGGTAATTTTACTACCATGTGACTGGTCGGCCATCTGGATGACAGTAGCACTCGGCCGTGAGTTTGTTCGATGTCTGACCAGGTTCACTGGAAATCGAAACGTTCTAATTCCTTTCGTTCCAAGTGTTGGAATGGGTCTTAAAATTAATGTAAAGATTATTTATAGTGTCCTCAAACGCCTTGTGCAGCGAAACAATTTCCCCGAACGCCTATGTGCCGCTTAACAGATCTGTTGATTTTTAGTCTTAGGCTAGTAGCGGTAAACAGTTATCAGCTCTTCTAGCTGTGCTCTGCTTTCTATTCATCCGGTGAACCAGAATACCGTTGGTTGAGATACCACACCTAAATAATCGTCCCCTTCCGGACCTCATATCCTACTTTTACTCGATCGATTGCGTGCACCCGTAATCCTTAGCTGGAGCTCTTCCACCAACCGTGTGATATCCAGCTCCGTTTCGTGTGCTGGACTGTTATTCTATTCGTTATCGTCCGATAGAGGAAAGATAATCGTCCGAAGTCCACGTGTTTTTTTTCATCTTTTAATTTCACTATGGTATAACTGCATTTTGGCGTTATGGTCAGTGAAATTTTGCGGTGAACAAAAAGCGAAATTAAATAGGATTCGCTATCTTATGGCAGAGCGCCACTGATTTCTATCCTGTGTTATTCCTAACCACCTAATCGACTGCGGATTAACATCATCCTTTAACTTTCAGCTGGAAACCTGGTTACGCCTCGCATTACCAAATCTGTTGATCAATCCTCCCCACGCTGAATCCAACCCCTACTAGAGGCTACTAGGCCGCTGTAGATCGATGCCATCGAATGTCTCTCTGAACTGCGCAGTCCCCCATCACACCTACACACATTTTAGTCGGTTGTATAGGCCTTAACCTGTTGGTCCACTTTAGGTCAAGGAAATAACATCGAGTTCGTGTCGATCCTAAGCCTGGGAAGTAGGGTGACCGGAACCGACGCACACATCGATATTGCCCCTGTTCACAGCCAGCTGAATGTTCCGTCAACAAACGTAGTGGAGTATCATCAAAATCAACGACGATCATCACATGGAAGTCAGCATTATTCTTCCAAGCGGTCGTAGTAGTCTCTTGCCATCAATAGCGTCAGTCACTCTCTTCCTGTTCGGTCTAAACGGCAAGTAAATCCAGCTTGTTGTCTGCTGTTTCGCCGCATCTATGGTATCTTCATGAACGGCCATGATCTGACCGTGTGTTACTATAAGTACGTTCTTCCGACGAACGTTGAGTAAAGCACGTCTAACCAGCGATACCAAATATCAGGACAAAACTAAGTTGCTGGGGTTGTGATACTATTAATGTGAACAGTGTGATTAAACAAAAAGCATTAGTGTGAACCACTGATGTATTGCTGTCTATGATAATGATGATGATGATGATGAAACAAAAAACTCAATTTGTTCGCTTATACGGGATAAAGTACAACGATTGGTCACATTAGACGGTCAAGGGTACAACTACACAACTGAAAGCGCAGGCGACCGACCGGTAAAGATGAACCAACGAAATGCGATCAGATTGGTTTGGTGTGTGACTAAATACTAGGCCTTCCGGTAGACCGATTAGTTGTTAATGTCTCGGTGGCCCGTAAGAAGGCCGTAGCCATAGGAATGGGGGAAGGACCGGTTGACAGACAGCAGCGGGTGTGTAAGCATGTAAGTGAAGACCAATTACTGTAAGAGACGAAATGGATGCTGGCCGTCAGAATAACAACCACTGGTGATCAGTCACACAGGCTCACTGGGCGGGACGAGACCGGACCAATCGAAGGGAATTTTTACCTTCATAAATGCCGTGCGTTAGCAACTGAAATTCCACGCAAGTGCCACTCGATGATAGGTTCTCGTCTAACCTACCCGAACCAATCCGTCTTTGTTCGGTTCACATTCTAATGCCAAGAGGCCAGTGTCCCCGCGGTACGTTTTCTGCAGCAACGAGAACCAAGGTTTTTGATTGAATATCTTTTCTTGGGGTCAATCATTGTTGTCGGAATTGGAGTGTGGACAAATACTCTTTGGACAATTTTCATCAAAATATTGTTGTCCCCAACATCTTGAAAGCTCTGAGCTAGTAACTTGAAACATCCGCCTCAAATCAATAGCGAGTCATTAGAAGTTAGTAGAATTTCATCCCGACTGTGAAGCGTAGGCGGAAATAGGGACTGATTATTGAGATCACGAACAACGTGACTAAAGCGTCTTTTGTGAGATGCTGTTCATTGCAAAGGCCATATAGATAGAGCTCTCAAACACCTCTCCTTTGGTTACAGAAAAGAAGGTTGAAGTACTGCTGTATTCCCCAAGCAAGCATTAGATCATTAGTGTTCCGCTTATCTCGTTTTTGTATCAGATCACGCAGTTCCTTGACTGCATTAACGAAGTTAGTTCTGTTAACGTCATATACGTCGTTTGGACAGCTGCGCCTATCAACAAATCAGATAGGCACATTGATAAAGAAGGTTGTAAAGAGATCATGGGTCACTTCAACGTGTACAACGCAAACAGATAAATAGGCAACCAAATTGTTTATCTACACTCTTTCCGCGCTTAGTTGATGAGCCCACTCTCACCCGCTCGAACATAGACCAGCCTGTGTTCTATATAGCCTCAAGACGAGGTGCCATTCACTGGTCACACGGTGGTGTAAAGTTTTCCGCATTCTTCGATTATTCTTTTTACAGCACTACCACCGTGTGGAATCCAGTAAGATTTACGAGTGGCTGCCAATACGTAAGCCGGTCCACTATGTCCTTCGATTAAATCCAGTACTGGGTACTTGTTGGGGAGAATTACTAAATGTTCTAACTCCTCACCGTCAGAGAGGTAATTGAGGCGTCCGCCCACGCGAAGCCGTCCATCGATCAGCTGCCTAGTCTTCTTCGTTGTCCTGCTTGCGCGATTTTCATACAATCGCTTCACTTCTCCGGGATAAACCTGATGCTGCACCATGCGGATTACGTCTCTCTTAGTAGTTTCAAGTTCACCAGCTGCTAGTGGACCAGTACGCAGTCCATTGTGAATTAGATTATCATAACGTTCTAGCAATCAAATCTTAAAGTGCATCAGCTACACGGGCGACTCCAAAAGCTTAAGCCAGTTTGCAAAGTGAATGAACAGCGGACAGACCGAGGAGGCTCGAGTTATTACGTTTACAGAAGTTCGATTTTTGCCTGCACACACAACTTGGGGTCTCCAGATCAAGATCTATCATACTAATGTAGGAATTCGGGACGTTTCGATCAAGTTATCCATTTCCTCGGATCCCGAATCCCTTGCGAAGCGAAATCTGCCGAGTTGTTCGCCAACCAAACATGTTTCCTTTGTTCAGACAAACTTCCCTCATGTACTGTGGCAAGTCGGTTAACAACAAGTGTATTGAATCTGGTGGACGTACTGTTTATGTGTTGCAGTATAACCACTGAGTTGGTCTTATGGGTTACACTTTCGAAAGACATTTGAAGTCACTCTAAGTGATTTCAATTCTCATCACTGGAACTGCCGCATTCATCTCCAGTCGTGGTCTGGCAACCGACTTCATAAGAGTTAGGAGAGATTAGACTAACCTGAATATACAATACAGCAGACCCACTTTTGAGAAAAGTGTATAACCACTGCCATAAATCCTGTTTCTGAGACGTCACCAAACACGTGCAGTTGGGTGCCGTTCGCATACTCTGTCACGTCTCGTCTGGTACAACATCAAACTTTAACCGTGTTCTTGTTCGTTACTTAGACAAACAATTTATTCCACGCTTTGACTTCACTTCTGTGGATGAGATCACCCAATCCCATGTTTTTCTTGTACTGCTTCCGCAACAATACTTTCGCCAATAGGACCGACAGAGAAAAGACAATTCTCCAGCCTAACGGCTTAACCGGATAAAGCACCTGAACTACCGGTAGCAACGTCGGATTCGTTGAATGGTCTATCCAATATGGACCTGGCAACCTGATGATTCTGACCAAAGAGCTCAGTCAGTATTTTCCTATCTTTCTCGAAACCAATTGTGGATAGAAAGACAACGTATCCGTAAATTGCTTCATTGGTGCGTCCCTTACAGTAGTGTAGAAGATAAAACAAGTGCTGGCCGTCGTCTTCTATTTTGATCTCCATGTAGAATTGAAACTAACGTACGGTAATTTCAATCGTCTACAGGAATGTTATCAAAACAAGTCAGTTGTACCTAAGGAGGTTGTCCCTTAATAAGCGTCTACAAGGCTGAAGCCACAGCATTGTTAACAGGGGTTGACCTTACATCTGGCGCGTTACATACCATTGACCCCGCTGTCGGCTTCTGTCTGACATGTGCGCGACGGTCGTCGACATTACTCCCTGGTCGGGATACGTTATCGATTGATACGCCATTGGCCTGATCGAACTCACTTTTTTCTGTTCCATTCTGGCCTTAATACTGGCTGCCGCGACTGTCTTTCTTACTTCCAGTGACTCTCTTTCATGTTCCAGTTACACTTCCAGTGTCTTTAGCTGTAGTTCTTGTTTAAGGTATTTATGTTTTAACTCAACTGATAGCAATCGTGAACGTTCCATAATCCCAATAGAATTATTACCAGTACGTGAACTAAATTGAGAATGAACATCAGGTTGTTTGCCTGAATGCATATTCATTTGCAGCTGTGGAAACGACAGACGATTTTCTCGGACTGGGCATCGTCGAAGCGCTATATCTGAGCTCTCGAAATAGCGGGGATTGTAACAACAGATTTGAGGAGATTGGTCCGTCGGTTGAACATCTCGTTAATCAGTTAGCCAAGCTTCACTACTGAACAACTTCAGTACAGGTACTAAATGGACCGCACGATTTCTTCTTAACATTAGCGGAAACGCAGATTTGAATGCTACGTCTCTAGTGACCTAATTTTGTTCTGATGTTTGGAGTCATTGGTTATTCGTGCGTCGTTCAACTTTCATCGGAGGAACGTATAGTGTAGCTCGGGCTGCCTTTAAACGCACCATTGACGTGGGATACTCTTACCGTTAAACTGTGTTGGTTAAACAACACGATGCCAAGTGCACCAACATCCAACGCCTTTCACGGATGCCAGACCACTTACTAGGATCGCAAATAGTCAATAGCTGGCTGGCTCATCTTCAGAGGTCATGTGCAGTTTGCATTGACACTTTATAGAGCCAGCTGAAAAGTGACATAGTTGATTCGAATTATTCATTCGATTTGTTCACAGTATGTCAGAGGGCATTCCCAGCCAACGATGAGGTCAGCCTCAGGCTCATGTGAGGGTGCCTTTCGAGCATTATTATCCAGTTCAAACTGATGGTGTAGCTTTGCGTGTGGTGTGGTTTTTGTTTAAAACAATTCTGTGATGTATTGCAACATGATGCCTGTTTTACTTGCCACTCATCCGGTCGAGGTAGCTGGTTATCAATCTCATTTCACCGTCGTATATGAATTCGACCACAGTGAATGTGTTGTTCCGAAAGAAAATGCCCGGCTCTGGCAACACTGTCAACAGTTTGACTAAAGGGTAGTGAAAAACAATTGAACGTCTCTTCTGTAGGTACGTGATGCTTTAATGAACGGACATACCGTTTCTCCTTTGTGTTCGGTTTGGTATATGGCGCAACGGGGTTTGAGTTAGCTTAGTGCACGGGTTTTTGGTGCTACGGCAAGGTGGACGACAACACTGCTTACGTGACCGAACGTGACTCAGGAATGTTCGCCCGATGATTACTACCATTTGCGATAGGAATTAACGTCACCTTGCCTGGATCAGTTGACTGTAGCCATTTTTTGTCATTGCACATCCTCCCTCGGCGGCATCAAGCCAACAGGACCATCTGATTTTGTATGCGGCCTTCTGTTCATCCGTATCCAATCAGCCATATTCTCGATTTTATCTCTGACTCCTCGCCAGTCTGGTCAAGAGAACGTGGCGAATCTAACTCATCCAGTATATGCTGTGAAGCGAATTAACTCACGTATCTCCACCTCCTGCATCCAACTATGCTCAGTATATTCGTCTGTGATGCGGCACACCAGTTCAAACATTAGATGCTAGCGGTCATGTGTGCATTATTAGCGTGCGGGTCAGACGTTCATGTTTTTCTGTATGACCCTTCAGTAAATTGGTTTTGATAACATGGCTTACTCTGTGCATGCATATTTAGACGTCCTTCCGGATAAGCATGTAGCCGAACAAAAATTACTATTGTGTCTCGAAACTGTTTCGAATCCAACTTGACGTGGCATGAATGGTTCAGCAAATTTTGAGTGGTCTTGACAATAGGACTACGTTGTCACGTTCTGTGCAGCTCAATCAGATGACTTCAACGCGTTACTTTTCTTTGGAATTGCGCCTGCAATCGAGAGATAAAGTGTCCACTAGACAATGAGAAGAGGCATTGGTTCTGACGGTTTACATGGATGTCACCCAAAAAGTTGCCTTCTGATCTCAAACGCTTAAACATCTGGTGCCCTAACCAACGAAATGAATTTCTACCTATCATGCTCGGTTTAGTGGAGCAACGTATGTACGGAGAGTTAGATATTCGTCCCGAGCACAAAGTCCTCGAAACAGAGATTGGTGGTTTGAGGAGGTTTTTATAGAGGCGTAATAGGGTTGATGCATTTACTAAAAGAACCATTACTAACTATACACATGATCTGATTCGATATTTACTGTGTCCTCACTACCAAAGCGATATAGGTCAACTAATCGGCTTTTCAGAAAGACCAAACTCCAAAGCATACAGTCACTACAGTTCGCACTATCGTAAACATTTTAATTCAAGAAGGCTATCACAATCCACCTTAAAATCTATCTGCGCATGCCTGAATTTTTCGAGAACAAAATTTTGTTTATCGCCTTAGCAAAGTGAAAATTATAAAAAGCAGACCATCAAACTAATTAGAACAAAGCACACTTTTGAGCATCTTTGATTGAGATCCCTACTTTTCTTGGTTCACTGCATCAAATTGGCGATGTCAGCCTCTTATGCGTGGTTCACATGGTCCATTTACGTGATCTTGGTTGTCCGGTTTTCGACAAGTTCGTTCAGCATTTTCAATGATCATGCATATTTCTTAGTATTCTGATATTTTTGATGCAACCCCGAGCGTTAAACTACTTGGTCCCCTTGAACAGTGTGAATAAAGCAGTTAGAAAACGAAAGCTGATAGATATAAGCATTTCGTATTGACTGATCAGTATCAAATTTACAATAACATAAATCGGTTTTTCATAACGAACAACTAGGGCGGTGGATAATCAATGGGTTAGTATAGGTCATTAAGTCCAGGGACGGGTCATGTTCACTAACAGTTGCTTCTGAACGCAGAGTCGACTAATTACTACCGTTTCAACAAGAATCTTGAGTTCGGATGACGCAACAGGATGCTGAATGCACAGAACGAATCGATAACCTGACCAGTGGTTATGACGCGTCTGACGACTGAGAAGACCGGCTGTTTACGTGTTTCAACAACATTGACGTCCTCTGGTAATACGGACTTCTGTATCCATTTAGGCAAGTACTCCCTCACTCTGGAAATCAAGCATCCATCAATTCATTGTATGTAACTTTCTCCGCGGTTACGTATAACAGTGTGAGGTGGCACTGATACGCTCACCTCTTTTGACCGAAGGCAATCGTAGCTTTTGAGTCCGAGTCATTGCATAGAGTTCAGCGGCGTTGAACGTTTGATTAGTTGACTTTCTCAATCGCTCTTTTGTTTGATGCATGATGTAATATCTATATTTAGAAACAACTGTTCGTGAACTTCACCCTTCTCTGGACTTAATGACACATACTAACCCATTGATTGACTATCCACCACCCTAGTTTGTTATAAAAACCGACTCATTATGTTGTAGATTTGGTATTGACGAGCCAATACAAAGTGCTGGCACCTACCAGTTTTCATGTTTTAACTGTTTTGTTCTAACGTCAAGTGTTCTTTGGTTCTGACGATATCTAATCTTATTCCGAGAAATTACCAAAAATTTCTTTAGGTAACATACTAGTTCGTCAAACTTTCTTGAACCAAATAACAAACGCTGTTCGACAGGATCGTGAGGTACATTCTGACGTTGATTGTTTCAAGTATTCTTAACGATTTCGTGGACCAAATAAAATCCAATAATCTCGCTGTCCTATAAGGTAAAATGCTCGTAATGCGATAGCCCGTAACTGGTTCGATCGTTTTCTACCAGGTTTGGTCACAACGCTCTACTCACTTGAAATTAAATTGTCACAAATGAGAACCAAAGCTTCAGCCACGCTCGAAGTTTGTTAGTCGAAGAACAGTTCGTTTTGGCTAATTTGCTGCACTTATGCTATGATAAGCTCGTGTTTACTTATGGCTGTTGATGACTGCTTCACAATTTTGCTGTTATGATTATTTCTCCAAACTGTCATCTGAGGCCTCGTTTTCTCCGTATTCCCCATTTTCACACTAGCCTGGTTGGGAAGAGCGTGTACATACGAACGGACGCATATTCTACATTGATCATAGTAAGCGTTATTGCTGTGCGTTGATGTGCACTGTCCAGCGGTGCTATGCTCTTTTTCGGTCTTCTACTAATTTTTTTTAGCTTACCCTTATTCCCAAGATGATGTTTGATTCACTGTTGTTCGTTACCATTGTAGGCTGCCAAGACAATGATTATGTTGTTGAAAGTGGTTGATATGTCTGATAGAATCCAGCACTTCTGTCTAGATGATGCGACTTCCGGGATAACAGTGAGCGAGTTCCTCTCGAGCGGTACTCCCTAAAGCATTGAATATTTCTGCTCATTGGGCCGTGTGAAACTGCATTATATTTCGGTCAATTTCGCTGTGAAAATCCGACACTCAGTCTACTCATTACGTGCTGTTGCAAACCGTTAGCACCGTGGACGCCCTTTTCAACTGTTCATACCTAATGAAATTGGCATTGTTAAGTAGCATTTTCCGGAACCAAATCTTAGTAGAGCAGTCAAAAACGTAAATGCGCCTGATTTATGGCCTGGCAAATTTATCCACATATTATCGAATGCGTATCACAGAACAAGAGATTATAAAACGGAAAACAGGGGTCAGATGTTAAACTAAACATGCGGCGAATCTATTCGTTAATCAGTCAACAGCATCATTATCATAGGAGTGCTAAACTAACAGAACAGTCTTTCTGCACACCTACAGCTGGAAACATCAACGTCTCTGAGCAACTGCTTCGTTATTACAGATGCCTCACTTCTGTTCTTTTAGGTTAGAACCATTGTTCGTCTATCTTTTCCATGTCAATTTAACCCTACAGTTGTTTGTGGTGCCCGATTAACTCGCGCCACCTAATCAGCGTTGTTATTACGTCTATGTACCCGAATGTCCGTTGATGGTGGTCAGACGATGTTTATGTGTGTAAACCACAAAAGTGGGTGTTACACTCTGTCATGCTTTCTTCACTGAACGTAAATGTTTTTCATCCTATATCTGGTTGCTGTTGGGCACTACTGACCACTGTCAAGTTGGGTTGAAGGCACACACGATATACGGTACGACTTATTTCTGGCCTGTTTCGCTATATCCTACCAGAGTTATGCCGCAGTGTTACCAGTTGATATACGGACAGTATCAGTTGCGCGGCATCTGTTGGTTTGCGATATTGCGTTGTCAAAATCTGTGTAATGATTCGACTATCCTTAATGAATTTCTCAAGATCTCCACTCTCGAGATCATCCACCGAAGTCACGAAGAAGAAAAATCATGGGTACGAATTTGTTACACCACCTTTGTAATTGCTGCGCAAGTCTTTTTGTTTACAGGATAAATTTAAAGGTTTTTAAACCTCTGGCACAAGAGGGGCCCGTCCACCATTTTTGGTTAATACGTCGTGTTGGCGCTTTCCAATCCAAGGTTTGAGCTTTCCGGTTACGATTGGTTCAGTTCAAAGTGACCTGTATACAAGCGACTGGTAATTGTCCAGGTTTTCCGGGATTTTCTTGATTCATGTCTGTCGGTCCCTTGCGTTAAAACTAAACATTTTAGGTTTTGAAGAGACAGGATTATGAAAAACCCGGGCTTCATCCTGACCCAAATCAGCGGCAGAAACGGTGTACCTTTACGTGGCAAGTGAATCAGGACACTGTTCCTGTCTGTGGTTTGACTTCAATCGACGCCAGGATTTTTCACTATCGGGTATCTCCTATATCAACTGATGTGCCATTGATGTGCCACACTATGTATCAGCAGAACATTTGAAAAATTAAGAAGCAGCCACGGTACTTCGCCACAGTGTACAGTCGTTTTCTGCACTTTCTTCGGAACCGACCTCTATATCCTGACTGTATAGCCTATGACACTTCGTTGCTTACCTGGTAGGACACAGCGAAGTGCATTTTGCCACCACATTCGTAACGGGAAATAGCTGCTTCCGATTGTTTATGGCCAGTTGTCTTCTACGTGATAGTATGTTGAAATTCTCCAGAGAGCCGGCACATCATCTTCAAAGTAAATCTTGTCTCGTCTTGTAGGAGTTTCATTTATCGTGTTCCTATTTCGTCCGTATCAGTACAGTTGGTATTGTGTCTGTCGGTTGGCAGATACGATCCCATCCGTTGGTCCACTCCCTGCCCCCTTCTGCACACCTCACATGATTCGGTACTAGGCCGTACCTAAACTGTACTCAAAGTTCACACAAGCTAAAACAAAAATCGCTCTAGCATCGCATGGCTTAGCCTATCGGTGGCCCATCTGAGCCTTCATCTGAAGCTTAGGATGGTTGGTCTGCTAAGAACTGCTTTAATTTTTAAGCCTGTTTTGAAATGGCTATTTTGTTTATTTAGTTACTCGGTGGTGGTGTGGTGGATTGTCAGGTCGGAGGTGCGAGTTTTCGAACGCTCGGCCGAATACCTCAACGCGGGGGAAGGTATGTTCAAAAGCCTGCCGCGATCGAATCAAGAACAACGTGCGCGACCGGATGAGTCATTGCTCGACTCTATCGGACCAACGGGCGAGGCAGGGCAGGCGAAATACGACAGACGGCCAGATCGGAAGCGTGGTTTTCCCAACATTTAGAGGAACATCTCGACACGATGTTGGAATACGGTCAAGGCCAACATTGGGTGGATGGCGGACAACACGAGCAGCCGGACGAGCCATCGCGCAACGAAATCGGACAAACAGACGAGGAATGGCAGGCAGAAAACCGCCCGGTAGAAGGCGCCGATCACACACGGAAACCGGTTGGAAGTGCACACAACGTGTGAACGGAAATCAGGGAGTGTTGCGGGTTGGAATTATGACTCATAAACGAGAGAGCGCGCGTTGCATGTGACTGGCGATTTGGACAATAAAGATTGTGCTTTATTGGACGTCTTCTCTCTACAGTGGGATGTGAGCCTCGACTCCGCTTTCATTCTCACATCGACGGTTTGATTCGCGCTAACAAATTTAACTGATGAAAATGGACCATAGTTGGTAATTACGATCTTCCAAACTTTCCAAACTGCCCGGACATCAGCATCTTTTACGCGTGTCGGTTTTCTGTCATTGAACTACAAACGTATCAGGTATGTGATGATTGGTCTTGCATGGATCAACCAATCAAACTTGGACCAGTGGTTGAATGGCCTAGCTGCTCAGTGTGTGCTTACCGCATACTCACAGAGAATACTTCCTCTACCTTGGAAATTGTTGTCTATCGGGCAGAGCGATATATCTGGTTATACTGGTTTCATCTTTGTCACGCTTTTCGCCTATTCTCGTCTTACCATATTCAGCTAGGCATGTTGTAATAACAAGTTTAGGAGTATTTCAAGCAACTGCTGCATACTGATAAAAGTTATGTACTAAGTATACAAACAAATATGAGTCAAGACTGATAAACTGGCTGACTATGGTAAACCAAGAGCAGTTGAAAACCATGTCACGGATGGATTCGCTATAATGATTTGGATATGTTTGCCCGATGATAAACAATTTCTGGGGAAAAGAGAGGAAGTAATCACGGTGAATATGTGGTAAACACATCATCACTGGTGCAAGTCTGGTTAGTTGATCCAAGCAAGACCGACCCGAAACTTATGCAGCTCAGTGACAATCAATCGGAGTAAACAATGGTGTCCTGATTACTGGCCGTACAATGTGTGTGTTAAAATCATCTGATATTTGTGTGTATGTGTGCGTGCGTACGTATACGCTTGACCTTTTCTGCAACCTTGGCGTGGTGGTCAGGCTTGTGTGCCGTTTGGATCCTGCTGGCTGTGTTGACTGTGACTTCGGTCCTCGTAGGTTCAACCTTATCACATTGGTCAAAGGGGAGCAGCCAGGCAAAAGGTAGATGCGTTCGTTGTGGATTTTGCCAGTGTGTCGTGTTTTGGTTCGGGTTGATGCTCGTTTTTGCCTGATCTTATTTTGTGTGTACGTGTAGTACGTTTGTCTGTGCAATACTGTTGTTCACTGTGTGTGTGTGTGTGTGTGTAGGCTAATCCGAATCGGATGCCGCCAACCGTGTGTGTGCGTCCCTTGCGGTGCGAACTTTTGAGCCAAAAGATTTAGTTGAGGGCCCTAATCGCTCTCCTGTTCAGATCTGGGTCTCCTGACAGTAGCTTCAGCCCACGTAAACCATGATATCACAACGTAAACCGAATAACATACCGTATCGGCCGTCGCGCAGACTAAACCGCGTCGCCCTATCTGCTGCACGTGGTAGGGTGGGTAGGCGAAAACATACTACTACCTGACACTCACTATGATACTGCCACTCCAACACAAATCCTCGAGTAGATAGTGCACACTCAAGTCTCAGTACCCCGAATATCAACCTGTGACAGGCCCGGAGACGCAGTTCGCTTTCTACCGGGACATGGAAAGTAAGCACGCTGTTGGATTGATGCAGTGCTAAAGGACGGCCGGAATGGCGAAGCGCGCTGACCGCGATGGAACTGCTTCGCTATCGGATCGACGTAGCAACCTTGAGTGGGACAAGGCTTGTAGACCAAGTTAAATCGCGTGAAGCAGATGCAGAGCACATCTTCTACTGGATAGGTTACCCTGCAGATGATGCTAGAGGGCATAGTATCTGTTTCGCAGCCCGCTGATCACACCAATATTTTGATGATAGGCGAACCGCACAGCATCAACCCTCAAATGCTGTCTATGTGCCTGCGACTCGGCCGAGGTAAGCATGCCACGTTTGTTAGTTTGTGGTCCAATTATGTGTCACATTGATGATACAGAGAACCAGTTCTATGGTCAGCTGTCCGCCATAACCCGGTCGGCGCCGGAAATTGACCGACTGTTTGTTCTGGGTGACTTGAACGCTCTAGTTGGGTGCGACTCTGTAGCATGGCCGGCAGTCCTCAGACCCTACGGTGAGTTTAGTCGACGAGAATGGTGATCGACTGCTCCACGTGTGTGTGTGTGTGTGTTGGCTATCACGAACACCCCATTTCCAACTGGATGCGAGCGGCATCACGACGTGGACTCTTCCACGAAGCGTTCATCATTCTTTGCTTGATTACGCGATCGTGCGGCAGCGCGATATTTGTGAAGTGCGTATCACGCAGGTGATAAGAGGTGCTGAATGTAGCACAGATCATAGGCTGATCAGGACCGAATTGTTTATCCATGTTTGTGAGCCTGTTTATTGTGGACCATACGGACAACGGCAGAAGTTGGATGTCAAACGATTGGAAAACTGTGAAACGAGAGCTGCTTTTCAGTGTGTAGTTGCCACTCAACTGCGCAACACTTCTGTTTCCACTACCTCCCAGGGTATATGGTAATTCATCAAGGGGCGGATCAGAGCAGCAGCTACCGAGACGATCGATCTCAAACGCCAGAAACTTCCGGACAGGCTCGACGGAAACAACGTGGTTATCTCTGAGTTGGTACTGGCGAAGAATGCGGCGTTTGCCACCTCCATACTGGACCCGGCCAATAAAGCGAAGAAGAAGGCCAGATTCCGGAGTATCCGCCGTCAATTGGCCGAGCGTATCCGCGGAATCAACGACAACTGATGAAGAAGGCAAGATAAGCGGATGCAGGACTTTGCAGATCGTCGACAGCATAATGGGTTCTACGATTCGCTCAAGGCGATCTTCCGTCCGTCGGTCCAGTCCAGTAAAATACTGGTAGACGTGGACACCGACTGTTTTTGCGCACATCCAAAGGACATCATGAAGGTCTGGTGCAAACACTGGTAGCTTAACAAACCGCTCTGCTACTGTTGACTGGGTGATCGTGAACAGTCTGCTACAATCAGCCATCAAGTCTTCACTTGCTCTCTCCTCGGATTTGCTGGAGTTGCAGAGATTGGTCAACTGCGCAACGGGAAGGCTGCAGGCGAGGATGGACTGCCAGGTGAGATTATGAAGAATGGCGAGTCGGCGCTGGAACTTGCGCTGCTCCAGCTGGTTCACTCCATCTGGGTGCACGAGGTGATGCAGCAAAAATTGAGAATTGGTAGTATTGGAAACAAATGTTCTTGAGGAGCAATACGGATTCCGGGCGAGTCGCAATATAATCGACTTGGTGTTTGCTGCTAGACGGCTTCAGGAGAAATGCCGGGGATGAGACCTGCCTCTGCATACCCTGTTCGTGGAATTCACCAAAGCCTTTGATTCCGTGAGCAGCGAGGCCTCGTGGACAGTGGTTAGTGAGTTTGGATGTCCAGGTAAGTTCGTCAATATGATTGTTACCTGCGAGCATGAGGGCGAAGGCACAGTTGTGTGGATCGACCTCTGGTGATTTTGACATTGTCACTGGTGTGAAACAAGGTTGTTTGCTAGCCCCAGCCCCAGTCAGTTTATATTTGACTACCATCGTGGCAATCGCCTTTCAGGAATCCAGGGAGGACGGCGTTGAGGTAGAGTAGTGGACGGATGGACGCCTGCTGAATATCCGACGTTTCGGCGCCCCAACCTGATTGCGCACCTCAACGATGGGTGTGCTTGTGTTTGCAGATGGCAGCGCATTGTTGGCACGCAGTGAAGAAGAACTGCAACGCCTGTCTATGACCTTTGCATCCACGGCGTCCCAGTTCGGATTTGACATCAACGCAGGTAGGACGTTTTTCCTCTTTCATCCTTCTCCGGGAGGAAGTGCCATCTGTGCACCCTCACCCCAAATTCGCACCAATAGAGATGTTATCTGCAGCTGCGCGAAATTTTGCTACTTGGGCAGCAATTTGTCGACAGATTTGTCCGTGGACCGAGAGGAAAGAGCACATATGGCGAAGCCTAGTGCTGCTTTCGGACGTCTTGAAAGACCTCCCTGGAAAAACCAAGACCTGCAGGCGAGCACTAAGCGCTTTGTCCACCGCTCACTGGTGTTTGCTATACTGATTTACGTCAGTCAGACGTGGACATTGTATCAACGGAACTTGCGCTATCTAAACCGCTCTTGTGTGTCCTAGGCGCATCCTAGGTATTCGGTGGTCGGACCTGGCTGCAAACACTGAGGTACCATGGCGAGCGGACATGGACGGGATGGGAGCCATGCTGATACTGAATTAGCCTCGTCGGCTAAGTCACGTATCCCGAAGCAGCTGCTGTGTAGACAACCGAAATCAGGTAAGCAAAATCATGGTGGTCAAAAGCTGCGATACCAGGATGCTGTGCAGGTAGGTGTTTCACGTTGTAACGTTGGTTGTAGATGGTGAGAATACATAACGTTGAACTCGACGGCCTGAAGGAATACGATTCCGACGGGTGTCCACGAGTTCGACGAGCATTGTTGTTCGGTCGAGAACGAAAGCACGCGGTACACAAGGGAACCGTGGATGCCATAGGTCGTGGTGACATAACTGTATGGCCTTGCGATATGTGCGGCCGCGTATGCGCTGTCCGTTTGGGATTAGTAGCACACCGTCGCTGAACAGAGGACGACTACGTGAGGCTTAGGTGGGTCCTATCACTATATCCATTCTATTTGTGTTAAAAACTTCATTGACCAAGTCCATGACCGTATGACAACTAATCCGTTCCTCTTTTCAGAAACTGGGGTGTTTGCGGTCTTCTACCCATTCTTTTTCAGCATCGTTGGTGTATTGTATGATGAATGGCTTGCCTGTTCTTTTTTTAGTCCAAACTGAATTCTGGTTTTCAGCATTATCTTCTCTAAAATGCACTATCATGCATTGCTATACTGAAATGCTTCTTGCGTTACATTTTACTTATACTTCTTCTCAGTTTGGATGTTGTCATTACAGTCTCTCTCTCTCTGTTTATTCTCCGGGAGACAAGGGTTTCCTTTTCAAGGTAGTCCATGAATTGGCTAGCGAGCATTAGCCGGCTGGACACAAAAGCCCCACTCACACACCTACCGGTCGTATTCTACTGGGTTTACACTAGATATGTTGTGCGTGAGTGGATCCACAGGCGGTTCAGGGCAAACCACTTGTGGCGATGGTTGAGCGCGGGTGTCCCTTGGCTTCGGCCACTAGAACGGTTCTCCCCCAATCATGCATGCCCAAAACCCCGTTTCATTTATCCGTCTGTGTTTCTTGTACAGATGCTCGCACAACACAATGGGAAGACCCACGCTTGGAACGTCTCGGGGGTCCCGCTGTGCCTTATTCTCGCAACTACAAGCAGAAGTATGACTATTTCCGTTCCCGCTTGCGTTCACCTCGTGATTTGCAAGCCAAGTTGGAACTTCGAGTCTCCCGAGCCAACATATTTGAGGACTCATTTAGGCAGATTTACGGATTCAAGAAGGTCGAGTGTCTTATGCACCGGTGAGTTGAAGGCCTCTTTAATTGCGTCCAATGTGCTATGTGACAAGAATTTGACTTTTGTTTCCGAGCAGATGGCCCTGTTCTTGTTTGTTTTGCTCTAGCTGGACCAAGTTTATATTCTTCTTTAAATATCATGCTTCTCATGTTTAACTTAATTCTGATCGACTTACTATAAGTCGCTCATAGAGTGTATCACACTTCTTATTGCAGCGTGAACTGTTCTAGAAATCTTACCGGAACAGTCGATCCACCGGATTATTTGGCAAATTCTATGAGACAGTTGGGTGGGTGGGTAACAGAGTCAAAGTGTGAAATTTCCGAGCTCCTGGCATGGCTTTGTAGATCAGGTAGTAGTAGACCACCTACCGCATTTGGGCATGCTATTTCTGACGCTGGTTCAAATCCAACCAAAGCCCTGATTCTCACAATTGGGTCCCATCTAAAACATCAGATCTGCCAAGCTACTATTTAGTAATACTTGTTCTACAAGCGCTCATTTTCTTATGACCTACACAGTGCATCAACACTGTAGCCAACACAAGTAGGCATTTATTGAGCACCTTTCTCAGTTTCCATCTTCCCGCTGTCACTTAACTGCATCTGACAGAGCGAGCCGAGTTCGAATCGACTTTGTAGTAACTATGCCGTCTACCGCGGGTTTGTATTCCAGTTACTCTGAATTCTTCTGTGTAGTTTTGGCCAATTCGACTGTGTCCGGCGCCCCCACACGCGAACTGTGTCTTATGAGAGGAAACGCTGTTTGGATTGAAAGTGTGGAACCTAATAAACAGAAGCCCTGTTTTGAACGGATGGACACCAGTCTAACCCTGTTGTTTCGTGTACTTGCAGGCGGACGTGTATGTCTTCCCAACTACTTGTATCTGCAGCCGAACATGTTTTGCCTTAACATACATTGGCCTACTCACATCTGCTCTAGCTAAAATTGTTGATGAGAAGTAGGTATACTTAGTTTGTCTTGTTTAATACTATTTCGTTCCATCTCGCCGGTTACTTTTGCGAAATTAACATACACACAATGTAGTGAGAGGCATAGTGATAGAACAACTTTGGTCCTACCACATCTTAGACAGTCGGTCAAGTGACGAAACCGGAAGTTGTATGATGTAACCAAATCATATTCATGGGCGAGGAGCGTAAGGACAATGCAGCAGGCAGAATTACCTGATCGAATATGGGTGGTGTTCAGTTTGGAACATAAAATGCTGGACCAAATGATATCGACCAATGAGTAGGAGAATAATAAGTGGAAAATATGAATCATTAGGTCTCTTAAACAGTAAAACACGGTCCGGAACTGTGAGATTGAGATAAAACCGTAGAGAAACACTCACCTTCGTGGATTAAACACAAGATTTGTCACCAGCTGCTTTCGTATTCACAAATTACGACTCGGTTGATTTTTTGCTACAGTCTCACGCTTCAGTGTGAGCTCGAAAGGCGCTTTAATCCACCATGTGTGCAGTCTGTTTCTCTCTTGCGCTAGTTATACAACCGACATTCGAATGCAGGGGTCAGTTTGATACGTATCGCGTTGTCTCGTAATTCTTTCAACCTAACTACCCCCGCGGATAGGCAGATCGGTAGATACCACTTGAGCTGGCGCGTTGAAGCATCTGGATTTTTCTCGCTGTGTCAGAAATGCACTTTTTCACAAAATCCATCTGGATGATGCTGTATTTGCGTTTGCCCGCTGTATGTTGACTCTGTTTGATAATGATTTAAATATAAGGGATCCCCTGCGCAAGTTTTTTGATTAAATACTTTTGGATAAACTCTGTCGAATGTCTATTTTATACCACTGTCTCGCGTAGTAACTTCAATTCAGTTTCATTTTATTACGCTGCAATCAATCTATCGGATCGTGTGAAGCAGAGACCTGGAGTGTCTACGTGTATGGGCAGTTGATACAATGCTCTTGAAGTGTAAATGTTCTGCTGCACAGATGAGCGCACGTTTAGGCGGTCACCATTCTCATGTTCCTCATTAGCACGGCTGAAAAGGTCAGGCTCCCGTTTTACTCAAATTTGAGCGTGAATGCCAACGTTCCGCACAAATTGTGTGCTAACTAGCTGAGCGCTGTTACTTGTTATGATACGACAGAAGTATGCTGTATGTACCTCCTTCATGGTCTTTTATCATTGTACGTTCGAAGTTTCACAATTATGGCAACCATTACTAATAACACTGGATTACTCGTGCCAACCTCATCTGTTTGCCTAATAAAATGCCATTTAACAGAACCCGAACATCTGATGTATCTAATCTGACAGTCACCAGTAGGAAGGCACAGTGCTCACCTCTCTCCAATAGCTTAATCGCCCACATTACTAAGGAGTTCATCGACTGGAACGCTAGTGAATAATGACTGAGCTCCACTAAATCGAAGATCTGACAATTTGCGATCAATTTGGATCATAAGGGTCCAGTGATATCGGTTACCCGCTGTGCAAGTTGATGATATTTAATCATAACTGTAGATGGCACTGACTACATGAATACACTGGGTCTATGCATTTTGGTCGACCATACGCTCCTGGCCTGACACTATCTGTTGGTAGCGACTTTTTGAGAATCTGTTCATTAGTATGGGATTTTTCGCGTCGGTGATTTGATATTCAACCTTTTTGCACATCGTCGGCTTGCCCTACGTCGATTACCACTTTCGTTTGAGATCACAATGACTGGATTCACATTCCTGGCTTACAAATCCATTCAAATGGTCTGAATAGTTCCGAACGTTTTTTGCTCTTGTTGTCATTCGTTCATACTATGAAGTGGGCTTTTTAGCGCCCAATTCGCCTTTCGCATTGCATTCAGATTGTTTGGAAGATACAGTAATGTACATCCGCAAAGTGGCTTCGTGGTTTCCCAATGGTCACTTTTTATACTATCTTCATTTGACATCCATTGTTCATTGTGTTTCACTCTGATGTCGTTTGGTTAAACAGGAAAAATAGGTACTTTGATTATTTCTGACGCAGATCCATGCGTATAAAATAAATGGTCTATCTCAATGCGAAGGCTGAGATCAAATGTGAGTGACGTTCAACTTGAAAATAAACCAAATCCCCGACTACTCATCAGTAAAATAAATGGTCTTGTAGTTCCAGCACGTTGTGTACGAAGTGCACACTTCGCCTATTTAGCGGCATATGTTCTGTCACGTTCTCTCTCTCTCTCTCCCTCTCTCTCTCTCTCTCTTGATAACCATTCAAAAGTGAACCACGTATTGCAGAGAGCGTAGTGTTAGATCTGCTTCAATTTAATAGCCGGATGCAGTTAAGTGATTTTCTTGAGTAATGTTCACTCGTTCATGCATGTTTACTGCCTGCTAGTATTCCCTCACTATGGGTACTGTCCATTTTTGGGCAAAACTGTTATGCTTTTCGAAAAGCCCTTTTTTTGCACTGAGTTTGTGTAATCTGTTCGCTTCTATCCTTTCAGCTGTCCACTAATTGTTTGATTCTACTTTCATTGAATCGTTTTGTGCGGTTCTGATCATGAACGTAAACCAGCCTTTTGCTTATGTTTTGCTACCCCTTGTTTGGGTACCGAAACAGTCTCCCTCAGGGTCGAATTATTGTCATTTTTCTTGGGCTCTGTTCATCGCACTTCACGTTGTTACCCGTTAACGTTTTGCTTCGGTTGACCACACGTATTGCGTCATCATTTGCAATTCGGGCTTGCGAAATTCTACTACAGTTCATTCATTATACAGTCAATAGTCCGCCGTGCTTCACTTGCCAGGGAGAATTTTGCAGTTGTTATAGCATTTCAGTGATAAGTCCCCGCTCATCAAGTACACATATCGTTTACTTTACACAAGATCTCTGTAAATCCTGTTTTCCCATCACTTGGGACAAGCTAAGCTGTTCTGCTATCTGTCGCGAGTTTTTGGGTCCTATTGATTGTACCCAATAAACTCTGTGTGCTGAGCATACGTTAACAGATTAACTGAGTATATCATCCTTTTTCTTTCACTAGATTACAAACTGTATCGCATACAGAATCAACCAGTTGATGTTATACCAAACATTTCCAGTTCTGCTTGTTTCCGAATATCAGAAAATCTTGCTTACTTGTGGCGATGGGATAGTGAGGCCGCAAAAAGAGTTGATTCAGTCCTGAATGTGGTATTTGTTATTAGTGTGCCCCATTTTTGTGTCTTGTGTCGACAATTTGATCTAAATTGTCAAGCTGTAATCCATTTCTACGTGTAACGTATCCTATTTATGGTCCACTAACGTAGTCCTATACTAAAATACTTCCCGCCTTATATTCTCAATAACCTTCTTCCTAGCCTAGACCTTACCGTCGAAGTCCCTCTTTTTTTTCGTTTTCCTATGGTAGGAGTTTCACTGTCGTATTAGTTTACCGTTTGGCCAATCAGCATCGGCCGGATGGATCACATTGGCACACTTAGTTTTACTCTTTCTGGTTTACATTGGATACGGGTTTCTGCGAGCGGAACTGCAAGGGGCGCATTACAATCCATTTGTGGTGATGGTTTCACGCAGGTGTCCTTCGGTTTTAATCACTTCGGTGGGCTAATCCAGAAGCGGATACCGCTAACCGTGTAACGTTTGTGTTACAACCACGATCTTGCAACAGACTGCCATTTTGGCTATCAAAACATTCTTCGTTGCCCATTAGCTTTTTCATGGTTTTCTCCTCCATGACTGTATCGCCTCCTGGCTGATCACGTGTTCATCATCGACCGTCATTACCTGTTATCGGGTGCTCTATTGTTTTGGGCTTTGTAACTACCGTACGGTACTGGTTCTCCCCCGCAGTCGGACGAACCGAAAGTTTTAATTTTCGCGTGCGCGATCACTAGCCGGGTCTTTTGATGTGGTTATGGTATTATACAACAGTACAACGGTTTAATTTCTTGATCACTCATCACAGGGAAACAGGCGTAGTAATCAGTTTCCTACCCATGAAACTTGTTGAATTGAATATAGATTTTTGATTTGCCCTCTCTGACATTTGTGATTTTCGACTTAACCTTAGATAGGCCTTGAAAATCACACTTTTCGTAAATACTTTCATTTGGTCACCTAGATACTCAAAAATTTCACCACATCCGATGGACTGCTGATTGTTTTTTCTGTTTCTCAGAGAACCGCACAACAGCGAAGTATCTTAGTTTTATTAATATGTCTGGTGAAATCTACTAGAACAGTGTAACAGTGAGTGTTCGGCCAACTAAAACCGTACCTCCTTGCGAGGCTTTTAGACATCAAGCACTTTTCATCATGGTACATTATCAACGGTTGAGACATTCTGGGCTTAGCTTTACCGTTGCATGTCTACGTAAACACGTGTTCTCCCATGCCGTCTCGAGTTTTCATCATTTCAAGAGGTGTACCGACATATCTGATCTCTCTCTTCTGTTCATTTCTGTCTTGGATAACATTCTTCATGCTACGGTAGCGTAATCCAACGACCATGATGTTAAGTTTCCTCCTGGCACTGGGTTGACCGACTATGAAATATATGGGTTATATTGTTTTGCTTAGCTTTCTGCCGAAGGTGTGCCGAACGAGACGAATGAATGGGCCGGTTTTTACAGAATGCGCTTCGCACTTTCACAGTGCAAAACATTGCTCTGAGATCGGGGCATTCCCACGCCTGCATTCTCTGTTGCAGACAATCCGCTTGAGACTGTGGACAGTTTTACACACTTGGATAGAATTATCACATACGCTTGTAATATTGTTGGTAAGATATCATCAGGCATAGTAAAGGCACGATTCACCCTGTCTTACTTCTCATCTGTGGTGTTGGAAAGACGTGTGGCTGTCATTAAAAGGAAAGACGTGTTCTGTTCTGCTTTATAGCTCGGGAGCTTGGCCTGTCCGCGACGAAGGTGTCAACAGATTTGCTGTGTTTGATCCTCCTTGTCCCCTCCAGTTAGTCCACATCAAGTGGACTGATCGAGTGAGCAATGCGGCTGTTCGCCGGCATGTATTTCGGAACGCTCGTGATGCACGATCAGTTGGTCAACTAATCACGTTTCACAGCCTGCGATCTTTGGGTCACTCACTCCACATGTCAACAGTGTTTGCCTTACTATGCTGAGAATACCAACAGTTGGGTTAAACCCCGCCATAGTCAAGCAACAAGGTAGTTACGAAATATGGAGGGCCTGACTGAACCTTGAGTAAACTGGGTAGGTGTCGCCAGCTTGACTAAGTTATTGGTGGTCATTCAAACCACTGGCAAGGATTGCTATCCGAGATGGCAATGTGCAGCAATCAGTTGCAAACCTGCTCTCGTAACACTTCCAGTTCTTCTGTTGAGCCTTGTTTTTTTACATTTTCCCTTAAACTTTTTGTCCAGGGTATTTCCTGTCACTTTCGAAATGAACAGCGATCCGAGCCTCGGTACTATCTGGTCGGGCCCATGACGGTTATGAACAGATTAATGATCTTGTGTTTCTTGGACTTACATGAACTTCTGTTGACGTCTATTTTTTTCGCCTTGCTCATATTAAGCGTTGAATCGGTTATTCGCCCGTGTTTTTTACCCTGTTGGTTTTTTCGTCTATTTCCCACCAGGTTGTGGATCGAGTTCATCGGTGAGAAGGGATTGGATTACGGTGGTGTGCAACGGGAATGGTTCTTCCTACTTTCACGGGAAATGTTCAATCCCTACTACGGCCTGTTCGAATATTCTGCTGCGTAAGTTCACTAGTGGATTCACATGTTTGAAGAAAAAATAGTTTTGACTACATTCTCTTCTCTGGTCACATTTGGTTCTTCTGCGCTTTGTTTTGATTCAGGGACAACTACACCCTACAAATCAACCCGTTGTCTGGTTTAGCAAACGAGGATCATCTAAAATATTTCAAATTCATTGGCCGCGTGGTCGGAATGGCTGTTTATCATGGCAAACTAATTGATGGCTTTTTCATTCGTCCATTTTACAAGATGATGTTGGAAAAAAACATTAACCTGAAGGATATGGAAGCTGTAGACTCGGAGTACTATCGCAGTTTGAAGTACATTCTGGAGGAGGATCCGTCTGTGCTGGATTTGACTTTTTCGGTGGACGAGGAGAAGTTTGGTGAGACAGTCGAGGTCGATCTCATCCCGAACGGTCGCCAAATCCCGGTGACTAATGCAAACAAGAAACAGTATATCGAGTTAGTCGGTTGGCTGTTTTGTTTCGTCTCCAGTTCAGTGTATGTTATAGTGAGTCGTAGAATGTTGACGTTTAAAGTGGACTGGGTGCATACAGTAGACTTGGGGATATCTAGCTTGAAACTCTTCCGTTCAGTGTCCTTCGACCGGTTTCGTCATTGCTCTAACTTGTGTGTTAGACATAGTTGTTCGTGGTGTTTAGACTATGAGCCGACGATCTTTTACACTAGGCCATCTTTTCGTTTGAACATCTTTTTGCTGTGCACCGTTCATCTGTTTATGATTTTTGTTTTAAGCAAGCATATTATGGGGAAGAGGCTGTTTCTTTTCACCGTCTACAGTCATGTATCGTATAATGCGGGTCAGTAAAATTCCGAAATTTGTTTTCGTAGGTTGTGATTCCTGAACGCATACTGTTGTGTCATCAACTACCAATAACTTGAATGTTCCAGTCAAATATCCTCAATCCCAACCGATTGTGCATTACATACGAATCACAATTTAACAAGATGAGACACCAAGGGAGACACGGTAGTCTACCGATAAAGTATATCTCCCCTCCGCCCTGGTATGACGAGCGATACTACGCTCTGTTTGTATAAATTATGATCAGAAGTTTCACATAAAGACTGCTGAAGTTTTTTTGGCCGAAACTGTACCCCGTTTATTTTGCATAACCTGAAATACGCCCGATTAAATTTCAGATTCGAGATTTTCAGGGTAGATTTGCCATACTCCTGACGCCTTCATTGAGTGTGTTTGTTGTAGGATTGAAATCAAAGTGTGATTCACATACTTGTCTTAATTCTCCACCTTCATTTTATCCAGCGTCTGTAGGCACTGTTGAAATGATTTTCCGGTGATGCTAGACGCCACAGTAGGTTGCGGCTGCTGAAGGTGTCTAGAAGACTTTCTAACAATAGATTATTTTCCCAGTACGTTTGTTTGAAGATGCCAGTAAGTTGTAGTTAATTGGCGTGGTGTCCTCAGACGTCCTTTCCGAACTACGCCTGGTAAGTAATATCTCCAAGCCAGTTCTGAATTCGACCACTGATCCACTAGATTCAATGGTTCCACCAAGCGCGTGCGAATACCCTCTAGCTAATTTGTAACTTCTGAAGTTTCGAGTCGTGATTTCGATCGCACCCATCTTCCGTTTTTTTATTCTGTTTCTGTTGTACTGACAACTGACAAGTTTTTGTCTGAGGTACTCTACGCGGTGTCTACGGGTTCGCTTTCACTCGATGATTTCAAATTGAACACCGCTCACACGTGATCGCAGTCTTCACGCTCAGACAAGTCTTTCGACTAGCTCACTTCGAAATAAAGCACTAGAACCGGATTTCGCTCTTATTAGAACTCATCAGTGGTGCACATCCCTGTCCGCATCAGAGTTTGCACTCTGACGCTCGTGCCTATAGGACTAACGTGTTAGCCACGACAGCAGCAACCGCATTGGTAGGCATGACCAGATGATCGGACCCGAACGCTCAACCACAGCCTGGTGTGAATAGTGTTTGTAGAAGAAGTCAAGTGGTGATATCAAGAACGGTGTATTCACTGCACGACAGATTGACTCTCAATAATGTCTTAAAGCGAATCAATATATATGAGACAAAAATAACTTCCTTGACTTTGATTGGCTTGCGTCCTGTCACTTGTTCTTATTGGTTGGCACCGTCCACATCCTCCGTTGTTTTTTAAATAACTTTGGGGATCTTCCGGTTTCTCAATACGAATTCATGTTCCCGATTGTTCTCGATTAGGCTAGAACTATTATCCAATGTCGACGTGGATCCTTTACGTAAGTGCACCCTGTTTCTTCGCAGTAGTCCTTGATTAGTACTCAGTACTTCATACGATCGTTCGCCTGCTCCTCTAACAACTGTTCCTTTTTGCCAGGTGTTTGTTCCTGCCCCAAGTGGTTGTATCCAAACCAAATCACCTTCTGCCAGTTGTGGTAATTCCCGCGACCCTCCGTCGTATATCAGTGCTTCCCTTTCCATGCGTTTTTTCAAACGTTGTGTTACCGTCCATGAGGTTTGATGTGGATCTAAAGCGTTTTCAACCAAAGGTATCCTGGTTTTCGTTCGTCGCCCGAAAAGTCTTTGTACGGGACTCAGTTCTATATCGGCAGACGGTGTGTTTCTGTGCTCTAGCAGGGCCAAGTA
>QNGE01000790.1:124562-139553 GCA_008508345.1 Paragonimus westermani | reverse complement strand
CCGAAACATGGCGAGTTGATATTCTTTCTCAGTAGTCGCCAAACGAGATAGCGTACGGAAGTCCTCATACTTCTGCTTCCATGTCTTCCATCGGCTGGCAAGATCATCGTCTTCGTTCAGCTTCAATGGGGCTGGTG
The DNA here is from genome assembly GCA_008508345.1 of Paragonimus westermani. NCBI lineage: Eukaryota > Metazoa > Platyhelminthes > Trematoda > Plagiorchiida > Troglotrematidae > Paragonimus > Paragonimus westermani. The sequence goes on along the minus strand of QNGE01000790.1, from coordinate 139,416 downwards.
GTACTATGCTCAGACCTCCAACGGACGTCATCTTTGGCAGATCCTGGTCTTTCACCTCTGTCACCATGTAGAAGAAGTCAAGTGGTGATATCAACAACGGTGTATTCACTACACGGCAGATTGACTCTCAATAATGTCTTAAAGCGAATCAATATATATAAGACAAAAATAACTTCCTTGACTTTGATTGGCTTGCGTCCTGTCACTCGTTCTTATTGGTTGGCACCGTCCACAGTGTTCAGCTTGCCCGATCATTTCGAAAGGAGAATGAACACAATTGCTCTGTTCCATCTAATCCATAACCCCGTAATCAGGACCTCTCAATTAGGTTGAAGTTGCTGTCTTCATGGAACCAACTGAGCATAGTTTGAATCAGTAGTAAAGGTTCGGAGGTTTCTCGTTGGTTTCTTCTCGCTGATTTTTTTTAACGGAACGTGGAGGCCGGTCATTAGACAGCTGACTAATTTATTCACCGTGGTTCTGCTTGTCGAACTCTTCAAAAGCCCATAGCGTAAGCTGCGGTCCATAATCTCTTACGGACGTTCCCGGGAATCTGAATCTGATGAAGACGTAGAGCCGTTTGATAATAGTGCCGTGGTGGTCGTTTACGTCTTCGTGATTCCCAATCATTTGCTGAAGCTACTTTCACCAATCTGGGAATTACGTTTGCGTGGTGGTCCAGCGATATCCAAATGAGTCCTGAGTTTTTATGCCATCGAACCGAATCGCGAGTGTGGAATCTCCGAGAGTGTCTTAGGCGTCTTCTTCCTCATATACGACAATTCACCAATGGTTCTCAATGATGTTCAACTACCACACAACTATAAAACTTTGGTCAAGAAGAAAACAACAGAAAGAGGATCTAGCTACGTCTGTATTCAAACATCCAACATTAGGATGTTTACACCTTGCAAACGAACAGCCGAACTGTAAATGGAATTAAGACGTCATCAGCAAAACAGATTCCTTGCGGCTTTTACTGCTCCGCGTCACTAAGTGCACTTACTTCATTAACGGTTAGAACAAACAACGAGGGTCACTTAACCTCAGTGTCAACTGTCTCGCCCAGCATCACCAGTTACTGACTGTGTGAATCATGTGGTCCTCAAGCCCGAGAAACGAACTCGGCTTACAGTGACCAGCCCCCGACACCTGCGTCTGTGTATACCTAAAGGTGGGACGAAGTAACTCGCTTGGCAGTCACTATCACATATCCGCTTCTTAATCTCTCTGTTGCTTACTCACTGGTGCCACTTGACGCGACTAATCAAACACAGTCATCCATGGCCAAACAGCAGAAGACGGTCCATATGCCCTGTCCTGAGCAGCCAAGTTTCGTAGGTCTATGGTAATATAGCCTTAACTGTCATCACATATACGCGTCGAAGCTCGGTTCTGGTAGGGACGTACTAGTTTAATTTTCCTTGCCTGCTCTTGTCCACTCTATACATCTACGTGTTAATGTTTTCACTCCGTTTATTCCCGAGTGTTTAGTATTGAATCGACGAATCACTTTATCGCGTATCTCAGTCTGGATAAAAGTCCTTCTTCCATAACGTTAACAGTCATCGAGATTGGTCACTTGAAATTCTGCATTCTGACCATCATGTGCTGATTTATTGGATACAGCAGAGTTGTATCACACTGTGTCGCCACATGAACCGTCTCTGAGGTAACTGGAAGTGTGTGGATTATCTCTGAGAATAATCAGTTCGCTTCTGGTTGGACTGATATGGTAGTACTCGCTGATTTTCCGACTCTAACCTCAGTGATCAAAACACAGGGGATTGTGTCCACTGGCACTGTCGTCACGGTGGACATATACTTGATTTGGAAGCCTCCTGGCCAACCGTTAAAGGCGACTCGTCATGTTGACCGGAATGCCCACCTCTTACCCGAAGATCGCAAGCTGTGATATTGTAGCGAGAAGGCGTCCAATAAAGCACAATCTGTATTGTCCAAACCGCTAGTCCCATGCAACGCGCGCTCTCTCGTTTATAAGTCGCAATTCCAACCCGCAGCACCCCCCGGTTTCCGTTCACACGTCGTGTGCACTTCTAACCGGTTTACGTGCGTAACCGGTGCCTTCTATCGGAGGGTTTTTCGCTTGTCATTCCTCGGCTGTTTGTCCGATTCCGTTGCGCGTTGGCTCGTCCGGCTGCTCGTGCTGTCCGCCATCCACCCAGTGCTGGCCTTGACCGTATCCCAACATCGTGTCGAGATGTTCCTCTGAATGTTGGAAAAACCACGCCTCCGATCTGGCCGTCTGTCGTATTTCGCCTGCCCTGCCTCGCCCGTTGGTCCGATCTAGTCGAGCGATGACTCATCCGGTCGCGCACGTTGGCCTTGATCCGATCGCGGCAGGTTTTCGAACGTACCTCCCCCCCACGTTGAGGTATTCGGCCGAGCGTTCGAAAACTCGCACCCCCGACCTGGCAATCCACCACAATATGTGGTCAGTGATTGAGGTGAAGTGACAACCGAGAACATTTTGTAGATCTTCACGTTGGTGATTGCATTGGTTTCATTTTTGAGGTGGCCGTATTAGCTCTCTGCTGGTTTGAGGGAACGGGCGACATTACTGGTCGTTTAATGAGAACCATCGGGAAAGAACATATAAAGTCACGTCGCTCACCCTGTAGTTGACTACCTCGGATGCGACCACAACTGAAGGGTAGGATCACAATGCGCCAGCGTATTTTCAGAACTGAGCACCGGCGTTATTTCACCAAGCAGTTCAAGGGATAATCCTTGACCAGCAATTAGATCATAGATGCCCGGGTGCGTTGCATGATAAGGGGTGACGTGCTATGCTGATTGACGAAAGTTAAAAATGACCGTAGAGCCGAGATATTACATGGAGGGGACATCCGAACAATTGTGTGGCCGCTATAAGAGTCGAAATGGCGGCTATTGGAATTTAAAAAAACTAGCTTCACATGCTCGTGTAAAGAAGTGACTTTTCTCTCGACTAACTTGGAATTCATCCCATTTACTTCGGCTAATTGACTGAACTAATTTTTTTAACTCTACTTCGTCTGTCGTCCAGACGAGCAGCTGCATTTGTGGACGTCTGTCAGCACCGTGTCTGTTCTGAGTTGGAACAGCGCACTGACATTCTTAACGTTTTATGATAACCGTGTGTAACAAAACAGTCCGCAGTGGATTCTGGTCGTCATCAGCTCCATGGAATATGGTATAACTTCCACCTACAGATAACCGTTCATTGGATCCGGTCTGGTGACACATCGTTCTCCGTCACACTTGGCGTGTTACTCTTCCGATACTGATGGGGCACGTTAATTTTTATCCCAAGTCACATCCAGACCAGTAGGGATATCAGCACGAATTGCGTTCTTTGTGATGGCGATCAGTATGGCTGCCTGTGAAACTGCGGCTTGTAGAGATCCACGTCCTAGTTGACGATCATCAGCGCTGCATTAGGGATTCTTTATTTGAGTTGAAGACAGGTTTTGTATGGGCACATGAACGGAAGGAGTCTTGTCTGTGTGTAGCAGTCGAGACCACCTTGAAAGCCCAAGGCTGGTGGACCTGGGTGTGTCTGATGTGTACTTGCCGTGGTATCCCATAACAGCTGTTGTGTCAGCTCGTTCAGCAAACTCCCCGCCAGTTCAGCACCATTATTCTAGGTTAAACCAAGCAAACCTAGGTTCGGGTAGTTGGTAAGACAGCGCGTCCTCTCGAACAGTGTGTTCGAGAAAGCGGCGGTGCATGGTAGCTCGCCACTGAAGTAGGGAGCACTTTCGGAGGCGTTTTACGCTGTCTTGTTTGCTTTTTGCCATGCTAAGTTACCAATATCCTCCTAGATACGTTTTGAGATAAGTCGAATGCCCAAGGCTATATCGAGATATAATTGCACTTTACCGTTCATGCCAATAGTGACAAGTATCAGGCGGCTGGCAAAGTTGAATTTGAATCTGCCAAGGTGTTGGTTGACCTTGAAAAATACTTCTTGGTCGACGGCTTGGTGTGACATGTGTGGTCGAGTGTGCTGGACATGACCATACTGCTCGTAAAATTGCTGCTTCAGTAGGCGGAGGCGAACACAGTATTAATCGGCGCATTTCTATCAGCCCGTACACAGCTTGGACGAAGTCAGTTATACCTTTCTGCAGTTCTCGACTGATAGTTTCGAATGGGCTGCAATATGCGCTGTGTAAGGGGTCATTGACGGGCGCCTACCTCCCACCATTATCGCATTGTGTTTGACGTTCAGCAAGCGTTGGAGTTCTGATGTGCAGCTTCCCATCTTGATCCTATTCCAGTCTGGCGAAAGGGTGGGTATGGACATCCGTATGGCGTGAGATGTGACAGACATATTTGAATTGATCCTTCGTTATAACTTTGAGTTTCGATCGCTTGTAGTCTCGGCTGGTGGTGCTGACGAACACAGGGTAACCGACGACCTCATTCGCTACCGGTTTGAGGCAGTGATTCTGTGGTTTGTATATGGATCAAAGTTCCCCAGTAGCTTCACCCTTTTTGGCTCACGTTTGGGCACGAGCGATTTTTGGCAAGTCAAAGCCGACGTATTTCCTATTCAGAAGAGGATCCTGATGTTCTTAGCGCCGTCGTAAGTGCCAAGTTCTACCGTGAAAACACCATACTATCGCCCGAGCCCAAGTCTCAAGATACAGCCAGAGATCGAATCGCATACAAATTCAGTAATGCAGTTCATGATGCTGGTAGAATCTGGTTGATTGTGTACCCTTTAAGCTAAGCCTTTCGTTCCACAGTCGTCAGGTTTGTTTTTGTGGATAACGTTATCTGGGATTCTTACTATCACAAAGGTAACCCCTGTGTCAGTTCTTTCTATGATCACTAACACTTCAAAATGAAGATCCTGGTCAAATATATCAAACTCCGACCGACTATGCACGATGCGCGAATTACGATACGGCAGTGCAAGACAGCCACTTATCGGTACCGAATTCGTTCGCTGTTACTGTTTGAAACGTACATTCAACAAACTTACCAAGGCGAATTGTGAGTTGCCAGAAAGATGGGCTTTAATCAGCTTGTAAGCAAGCCATATAGCAGCAATGCAAACTAAAGGACGATACGCGATGAATAATATAGACGAATGAAAAGATAAAAGTGCTTACAATTCGCCCCGTCTGGAAGAAAAGTCGGTGGGATTTTGATGAGTTCCGGAGCACAACCTTTGAGTAATGCTATACAAGGATTATATCTCTTGACTCCTCAGGACGTAGGGTCTGACTCTCTGTTGCTAGCCCAAAAGTGTTTCGTAGACGTCGTGATTTTGCTCAAACGTGGATACAGGAAGAACCGTTGGGTTTGAACCGGGCGCCTCATTGTCCTTCTCTACTTCTGTTTCGTCGGTCGTTACAGTGTCCTCTGCGGTTGGTGCCAGGTTGCGTAGGGATACTGTGTCCTCACGGTTCTCGAGGTGGCGAACACGGGCATATGTTGAACACATTCTGTCAACTCAGCTTTTTTCACGTACGCATATTTCAACGTCCTGTTTTGTTTCCGGAGAAGAACTTTGTTGGAGTTCACTGACCAACTTGGTGAGCAGAGACCCGTGGAAACCCTATGGTTATGTTAAAATATTCGCTGGTCTGGAGTAAAATTCGCCTCAGTGCACATTAAGGAACGCACAGAATGAAGCGCATCTGGTAACGCAGTTTCCCACTGTTTAACACGACGATTTTACGATTTGAGTGCCAACAGTATAGTTTCAAATCGCCCGTTAGACTGTGGATTATAGGCTGTAGTATGACTGGTTTCGTACCTCGCAAGTGTGCTTCGTAGACGGAGGTGTTTGCTTCTGAGTGAGTGTTTGTTTCACATATGGTTATATTTCTACCTCACGTCTGTGATCACTCTAGGCCCTACAACTCGATATGGTCAATAGGATGTGTATCTACTTAATGTTCCAATAAACCCAGTCGTCAGCTGGAGTTTTCTAGGTTGTTCGAGTGTAGAAAAGTGTCCCGTTAGAAACTGTATTTCAACGACCAAGAAAGACAGGGGCGCACGCGGTCATACCAGTAACAATTACAGAGCGAACATGTATTTCACCATGCCAACCATATGATCAATAATAGTCATCTGGCATTGTATTTCTCATCGTATTTATTGTTGTTTTCTAGCTAACTGGGATTGACTTAATGGGAGTCGCATAGATGCATCGTTTCTCATTGGTCGCTTGTTTTTCTGTACGATACGTGTTTGTTTTGAATTGATCTCCTTGGTGTGATGTTTACTTCTGCAGCTTGGTCCAACTGGGATTTATTTTCGGTTTATTGATAATAGCTGTACTCTGTGCAACCATCCGGTTTTGGTTTTTCAGCCTGTTTAGACCTTACAGCCCTGAGAGGACATTATTTGAGAATACCTGTATGTAAGATGCAATTAGACAGAAGGGTGGCAGAGTTGGATCGAGGTACCCATCGGTTTAGTCAATTTGAAGGTTTGTAAGTCGTCCTAATTTCGACGTCCATTCAGTTTTGGCGAACATCAACAAGAGAGCGTTGGGCAACATTTTCCGTCACATCCCCGGTAACCTATCTGTGGTCGCTCTCATGACAGTGCTCAACACTACCAAAACAATTGCAATCAGGCTACTTGACACAGGTTTGTATGCTCACAAAAAGTCTTGCCAAATCGCAAGGCTTACTCGGATTTTCAGTCGATCGAATCGATGACCAGAATACTAGTATTAGTTGGCGGTGTAACAATTAGACTATTCTCAAAGGGTTATTAACCTAGCTTCTCTGTAGGTATCTCGATCAAACTTCCACTCAAGCCCTTTCGCCGTTATATCATTGTGTAAGCTTGAGAGTGGATTTTCGGAAATGTGGCCATCTATGCAGCACCTTTTTGAAATGATTATAAGCTACTGGACCGCTCTTTTGATCGAAATATGAACAGGACGATTGTTTGCGCCCCTCTTTTGCGTTACTGCAATTGGGGTCTGCGTTCAATGAGGATGGCGTTATCAAATAATGGTCAGTGCACTCCATTTTCTGTTGTCATCACACTGACGTAAATTAGTCGTCTGAACGTCGCTCACTCGAGTTGCTTTCCTTAGTAGAGCCAGTCAATGGGTTGTCTTCATTGTGTAGGGGATTTGACAGTAGGTGCCGTTGCTTCTCTCTCCTTGATCGGTAAAATCTGAAGATAGTTCCTCACTTTTGTTAACTAATCGGATGTGAAAAAACAAGGCAAACTTTAAGTATCGTAAAATGCGATCGAAACCCTTAAAAATGTACTCCTGACTTAAATGCAAAGAGCTTCAAGATGGAAGTCTGTCCAACAAATGATCATGTTTCTATGTGGTACAAGGTCGTCCTAGTATGACGGGGACCTTAAGGCTATTGTATTTTGTTACAACGACAAAGACGAAAAACAGTGAAAACTCAGCTTGGTCTTTTGTTAAGGACACATCAGTGCAGATACGTGCATTGTTTCCTAACCAATCTTATCCATATTAAGTAGATGATGTAGTAAGTATCACCCGTTTGTATTAGAATTGGTGCTGAGCGCAAATACCATCGTGCTATCCTTTCTAACGGAGCATAATATACCTGTCACTAATATACCCTGAAGCCAAATGTAATCAGCAACTTCAAAATTGATGGTTATTCTAACATGCTGCTTCCATTTATGCAGGTTGCCTATCACTGAATGTGAAGAAGGAAAGTATGAGACTCACGACGGTTTGAACTGATCGTTGATCAGAACTGTAGCACTTCTGTTTAGGTATATGACTGCGCTACCCTGCGCCCCTCCTGTACAAGTCCTGAGTGGTTTTGAGTGTGTTTTGGTCTGAATTCCATACACAGGATCGTGGTGTAGAAACACTAAATAGGAATATCGATGTTTTCCCTAAAAAGCAGGGTTTAATTAATGTTTATGAATTAGGGGAATATCATTCCTGACCAACACATGATAACGTTGCCGACACCGTAGTCATTGATTTTAAAGTACGTAAGGTGGGTTTAATACTGTTCTGTGGTTTTGCATCGGTATGTGACCCATCATCGTGTCTGGTCATTAGTGGAATTCTTTGTGCCTAATTGTACAACTGCTTGTTTTAACCCTCGTGATCTGTTCTTTCGAATTCTCTTCACGAATGATTCGTTTCTCATCTCATGGGCTTGTCATTGTGGTATTTTTATCTACTCATTATTTGCGCATTTTAAGGAAATTGTCGATGTTCCAGCAATGGTTGTATCTAGGCCTCCGATGATTTTCACGCTGGCTACCGTTTGCATGATTGTGTGTGATGGCCCTGATTATTTTATTTGTATTGATCGGACAAGGTCGGAACAGTTATGCACTGAGATCACCTGCCTACGAAAACACCTGAACATCTTCTCGGATTGTGGTAAATACCTGCCTGTTTGCAAGCCAGCCATAAATGCCTGATCGATTTCACGCTATGGGAGTCGAAAGTGCGATGGTTAAGGAAGGTGGATTCTTACATTTGAGGTTTCAGTTATATTGGTGCTGGTTGCTATCTGCACGATTGCGTAGTTGAGCTCTCTGTTACCTGGACTTCTTTCTTCTGAGCTCAGATAGCCAACGTGTGACCTAGTCTACCGCTTGACAGCTAATTTGCTTTGGCCTGAGCGTGCATTGCCACCGATTCGTGTTGCTGACAAACTACTGGTCGTTCTGCACAACTACACACATTTGCGTCCGTTTCATTCACAATTCATTGCGTTCCACTTAACCGAATGAAAATTATGGCCTATCGGTCAGTTGTAGTTGACTTTATCGTGATTTGTGTGTACGATTTAGCTGTTTTCCATGTAAGATTGCACATCATCCAGTCGCATTTTGTGCTGTCACTCAGTGAAGTGCACAAAGTCCAATCACCATCACATGAATCAATCGACCCACGTCCCGTTGGTCCGAGCTCGGTTTTGACTATTAAGGAAGATAAGCTGCGTAACACCGTTTATCTTTACCTCTCCCTCTCCCATTTGTGAATGTTTTGTGGGTTAGTCGTCTACTCTTTGTCCATAGAAGCATTTCCTTTGCCACTCCGGTGCTGTACTTCAGGTTGCAACAAAACGACTGTTTTCACTCGATTTTACACCTTTCCTGTCCTTTATTATTGGACGCAGCTTTCGTTTTGTACCGATGTGGTCCGCTTTCTCGAAACGCCTGGAAAACGACGTCATTCAGGTGACTTAGTTGTCACTCCTGGTCACCACGAGCACTATTTTTCACGCTTGATCTGTTTGTTCCTTGCACGATCTAAGTGATCGTTGATCAGTACTCTTTGTGGTCCAAGTTTGCCGTCGCTTTGTTTCCTTTCCCGCCCAACCGCGACTGATGCTTAAGTGCAACAAGAAACCACTGATGTTAACCAACAATGCACTGATGCACCACTGCTGTCCAGGCCGTATACAGTGGGTTGTGATCGCAACTGCCTAAAGTAAACAGAAACACCCAACCTGCGCTCATGTACGCAAGAATGATAAACGATCATGATTGGTCGGTTCCCATGAGCGTGCTGCCCACAATATTTTTTTCGGTGCACTTTCATCCCTGAAAGCTTTACTATTAACTGACCGGATAGAAATCTGAAACCAATGCTTGAAAGTTACGTAATCGATCTAGCGTTTCATTCAAAGGAATAACCTATTTCCGACTAACTTGACCGTTAGCCGTTGAACAGTTACACAGAATGGTGAGCTGACAGGAATCCATATTTCTTAGCCTCATTTATGAAGACACGCTATTAGCGATGACGACTTACGCATTAGCAGGAGTGACGCAGTTCATGTGTTTTTCATGTTTAGCTACAGATTCATTGTTGTTCGTCAGTAATACGTGTTCTGAGAGACTGTTCCTTAGGTCGCATTTTATAGACTTATGAGAGAAGTAACTGACCCAGTTTTCGATTAACACATTACCTCATACTATTACTCTCTGATATAAATGTACCATTTTCTACAAACGATAGTGCTTTTTTTCTGTTTCCTAGGCCAAACAGCCAGTGTTGGCCAGGAAATAGTGACTTACTAACGAACGGTCGGGGGGTTGGTTAACTTCAAGTGAACGTCACTCACAGTTGATTGCAGCTGTCTCATTGCCATAGACTTTCCGGCCGGTCCCTTTCGAAAGAAACACTGGACTTGAGTTTCCCCTTTGCTAGAGCTCGTCAGTGATGCATATCCTTGCCATGGCCGGGACTAAATATTCGGCAACGCTTTCACGAGACAACAGTGTTGACCACTGCGCCACTGATTTCACGTTAGGTACAACCGAATTGTCATATGTGAACACAACCACTTTCGCCTGTGGGTAATAATCCGACTGCCCGGTCGCCTCGAGAGGAGACACAGTAACTGTCCCATTAACTTCAACCAATGTCCTCACGATTAGCACTTCTCTCCTTGTTGAAATCACAAAAACCTCTAACTCCTTGGACGATATTTTGATTACTGATGCGTAGTAGATGATTTTGATTTCTTCATACAAGTTGGAACATCACCCACAATTGATCGCAGCTGTCTCGGATGTGGTTGAGCGTTTATACATTATGCTTCGGTCGTGCGTGGTATGAGGTCCATGACGCAATGGTCAACACGGTTGCCTCATGAAAGCGTGACCGGATATCTGTTCCCTGTCATGACAAGCATGTGCACTACTGACGAGCTCTAGCAAGAGCGAAACTCGAATCTAGTGCATCTTTTCGAAGGGGGCTAGCTGGAATATTGTTTTCGTCGCATACGTGCTTTTTCTCAACATCAGTTTGCATTTTCTCTACTGCTTGGGCTTTCACCTTAAGTGAATCACAGTAGTTGGTGTTACAGTCCGTAATTAATGTTCACACTGAATGTTTGCCTTGTTTTTTGTACGGTTGTTGGCTTGAGTCCCTAGGTCATGTGATCTTTGTAACGTACTTCTTTCGAATTTAGGATGCTCTTGGTATCTATCCCTCTGTGAAGGGAAGGATGAACCCTTATGTTTGTAGGAACTCTACACTTTCCAGTTTTCATATTGTACCCACCGGGCGCAGAATCTTCTTTATGAATATGTCTACTCGGTCCCGGTTATCCCTTGGGGTTCAGTAAGGTTACTTCTCTTTTTTATTCATTCCATTTGTAAGTGGTCTGGGCCTTATAGCCTGTTTTCGTACTCGAGGTCTTTTATACCCAAAGAAAACCTGGGAAGGATAACTTTTTCTCGAGTGTTAAAATATCCTTTGCAATAAATGGGGGTCACGCTTGTACGTAGTATATTCCAGGTGTATACCTCAGACTTCTGGCTAACTGAGTGTGAATGTTTTTTTTTTCAACACGTATTACCACTAAACACCGGATGGCGATCCTAAATGTTTGGTGCTCTATAAGCTGCTGATACCCATGTTTCAATCTCCACTTATATATGTACTTTTGATTTTCGGGATCGCCTTTCGTGGTCGAACAGTAGATTAGTATTTTTTATTGTGCTCTCTTTTTTAATGTACAAAAACCCTTCTGTAGCACCTTCTTGATCACATAACTTCTGGTGTGATACTCGGTATCCTTCACAATCCTGATTTATTTTTACTTACACAGTTCCGGGTGTTATGACACCCTGCCTTGAGCCAGGGATTACATAATTACTTTCATTCAGTTTTCACACGGTTCTGCCCAGTATGCTCTAGAACACACAAAATCTACCTGACGGTTAAAATGTAAGACACAGGGTAGCAGCCGACCATAGCTGGTTGCAAACAAGTTGGTCATTCTTCTCTCGGGACAGGGCAGCCAACAAGCCTGTTAAAAATCAGTCTAGTTAGCAGTCATTTTACTACCATATAGTTTAAAGCTTTGAAAACAAAATTTGATCCTTCCACCAGTCTCAGCCTGCATTGTTCGTGTGGACCGGCTTGCTTTGTACACAATAAACATTCCCTTATTTTACCACCACTTACATCACAGGTGCATCATCAGTTGGCGTTTTGTTTCGCGGATCAAGCCTCAGATGTGGGCCTTCTTGGATGGATTTAAAGATCTCATTGATTTGGAGACGCTGAAGATATTTGACGCGAACGAATTGGAACTGTTGATTTGCGGTCTGCAGGACATCAGTGTGTCCGATTGGAAAGCACACACGCAGTACAAAGGCGAGTATCATCCCAATCATCCGGTGATTGTCAACTATTGGAAGGTAAATACAACGAGCGTGCTAATCTCATGTTTGTGAATCAACATCATTGATAACAATGCCGCTGTTTAACTGTTATACAGCCACCGGAACAATCCAAGTTTTGATGTCATCAGAGGAATCAGTGTTTGTGACGAGGATATTTATGGATGTGCTGTGTTTTACCATCGTTTCCTTTGTTAAATAAGGTGATTGCGATCTGTAGGGCAGTTCGTCGGTGAGTATTCTGCAAAACTTCGGATCACTTGGCCAACTATTACAAACGCCAAGCCTCCATTGATTGTCACACCATTTATCGCGCTGGACACTGAAACCACAAACAGTTGGGTAAAATCACAGGATGATTACGAACTGTGATTGTTCTAACTGTTCCATTGCTTGCCCGGGTTATAAACCTCATGATTAGCGGTGCCTGCCGAAATAGCAGCGTGCCTCAGTTGACAGAGTGTGAACGTTAACTAACTCGCCTTATTTTTCTGATAACTGCTATCATAAGGTGTTCGTTGTCGCTGTCTGAGTAAACAGGAACTCGAGCTAGAGCACCGTTTGGCCAGGCTCAAGGATGCTCACATCCTTCATGCAAGCAGCCGACTTACGGTTAGAAGTAAGTCAGCATCTGCAAGGTATCTTTTTTACAGTCTTCCTTCCTTCTTGTTCATCGTTCCTAGTTCATAGACAACACCGTGACACATTCTACACCGCTAACTCCGGTTAGTCACTATCCCAAACCTGAGTCTGCATGGGGAAGATACCTTACTTACGATGACTGACCCACTGGTGGCTGCCATTATTTCCTTGCGCATAATCTGATTAGCTTGCCCACCTCAAATCTTGCGCCACTTGACACCTTGGGTGCATGGTCTAATCGTCTAAGTGTATGCGCGAGCTAGTTCAATGGGTCCGATCCTCTAGAACTTGTACAGTTCACGGTACAATCCCTGCATCATTTGGCGTAGAACCTGAATACGTAACTTTGGTTTCATTCAGTTTCTTTCATTCATGAAAGAAAGGGCTGACATCAGTTATAGGTGGCGCGTTTGTGTGTACACACGCGCTCAACTGTACCTTGTGTACAGATCACATCGCACAAAAGACATGGCTAATCGTGATAACACTGCGCCGGTAAGTCCCATCTTTCACCATGCAGCCTCAGGCCTCTCCCGTCCCTTGCCTAGACGTAGAATGCGAATTAATATAGGTGCTTCCGACGTTCTCACACAAACAGATAGGTCAGCAGACCGCTCTCACACGAACGTTAAACTCGTTGAATGTCGATGTCTGCTGTATCTCAGAGACTAGAGTCCAGAACAGTAGTCAACGTATGAAACCAACAGCACCCACATTGTCTACCCGATACTAGTCACACATTTCGGGTGACTCCACAGCTGCCGCTACCGGTCTAGCTGGATTAGGTACATTCCCTAACTCGACGACTGCAGCCGCGTTGGTAGATGGGATTCCTGTTAACTGTCGACTTCGCGCCGTCCGCCCGGCAGGTTCTGTTAAGGCCAGCTCTGGATGCAAAACCTTCGTAAATCTTTTTATCGTGTCTGCTCCAACTGACCTTAGTGACATCTGTGTCAAGGACGCCATTCATTCGGATTTGGCCGCTTTCCTTCAGTCGACACGTGGCTGTGATATAGTGGTTCTGGCCGGGGGTATGAATGCCCAGGTCGGCCGCCTTGATGAGACCGAATTTAGTTTAGGTGGCAGGTTTGGAGTAACATCACGTTGGTCAAATAATGGTGGACGATCGTTGCAGCTTTGCGCTGAGCACAAGCCATTTTTAGTCAGTACTGGTTTTAGGCATCGTGCGCGTCACTGCTATGTTTGGCGCTGCCTTCTTTAAATTAGTTCTGGTCTCAGACAGACCACTTAGCCGTTAGTTATAGGTGGTGGGATTCGACTCAAAAGTGTCGTTCTTGTTGGAACACACACCTAGATTCTGATCATGCGTTGGTACTTTGTCGTTTTGTTCTTACTTTTGTTGGAAAGCGATCCCACCGATTGCAAAGGTCTTGTTGTTGCGAGAGTAGCTGAGCAATCGATAAAGCGTAATTACCAAACTAGCCTAGGGATCAGTCTTAACACTGATCACTCCGAAGATCCTAACCGCTGTTGGACTCAAATCCAATAAGCTACTGTGGCGTGCGTCATGGCAGTTCGTGGGTACAACAGGCATCGAATTCCAAAGTAGTCCCTGAACGATGGTCATAGTATGTTGCTACCTCGTTACGGTAGTACTAAGACAGTCATCGTTGCCATGGCCGAGGTCAATCTAACCACACCAGTTGGGTGATTGTGTCATCCTGACGTCGATGTTGCACTGGGAATGGTTTGGTTCAGTGAGACCTCTCACCCCGTGGTCGCCTGGTTAGATTGAGTAAGAAGCCTGTGTCATCACTCACTATCACTCATCAAATGGTGTCCTGGCAACTCACTCTAAGGTTTGGTTGACCTCACTTGGAGTTAGCATCTGAACTCATCAATGCTAAACAAACCGGACCCGAGGATCAGTCGGATCGGTACTGGGCTGGCCGTTGTACGCAAAGGAAGACAACTTCGAAAGAATTGTCAAGCCAGTCTACTCTATATTTCATTGTACTCTAAGGAAAAATGATGGACAGAATGATTTTTAGCATTCAGGTAGCGTAGGACGTACATTCTACTACGCACCCTAGTAGTACAAACAATT
>QNGE01000790.1:91086-123906 GCA_008508345.1 Paragonimus westermani | reverse complement strand
TCTCAAACTCAGCCTTCACGCGCAGTCTCAAAAATTGCAGTGTAATCGTTGGGTCCACGGAAATCCACTCCAGCAACATGTCGATCTCTGATTCTGTCAGAATCTTGCTTCTGTGTCCTTTACGAGGCTGAGCCTCATAACTGATGCAATCCACATGTAGCCACTTGTAGGCGGTATTACACTTGACTCCGTTCAGAAGGGCAACCGTGCGCCAGTCATCACCCCTTTCAAATGCTTCGATAATACGTCTGCGTGTTTCGGGACTGATGCAAGTGTACTTGCATCCGCCAGCCATGTATGTGAGAGAACTAATGAAAATGTTCTCACAAACTGGTTAACTCTCACATTAAAGCTCGAAGTCTACCACGACCCCAAAGCTCACGCCTGTTAGACGTGAGATTCACAGACACCCCTAACCACTCGCAACCCTTTACCTGTCAAAGGAACCAATACGCTCAGCGGTTTGATGAATTTGTAGGAACAGGGTCAGGTGATCTGTGCTCCACTTTGGCCGCTAACCCCGTTCTCATTAAGCAAATCCGTTGATACCCCTTGAATAACCCAAACCACTTCCTCTACCAAAGTAGCCAATGCGAAGCACTCTAATTAAGATTGGTCGTCCCTTACGGTCATTTGGGCCAATCGCGTTCTTGCCGTCACGTCCAAGAATCTAAGGTGGAAATTTTAATGCACCAAAGTGATTTGCTTTAGCACGTAATGGAAAATCTTGTGCCTAAAATGGAAACAGATATGGAAAATGGTATAGTTTAGGAGAGATATCCGTTGGTAGCTGAAGCGTATCCTGATCGCCGATCGTGAGGCTCCGTTACTACTGAAAATTAAGGAAGTAGATCCTACTTTTGCTTCCGGAAACACCGCGAGACTCTTCAAGCTTATTTTTGTCATTGGTCCAAAGCTGCCGTCTTTCAGTGAAGCTGTCAGCGAGGCTGGTGACATACTGATCCATAATAACTCGAGAACGTTAAAGCACTGGGTCGACCACTTTGAGAATCAATTTAGCAGCTTCCTTTTGCTTCTGCTATGTTATCGTCACAAACTTGAAATGCAACACCCTGGTCGGTACATTTAGCTCCCTCTGCGATTGATATAATTCGATTCTCAAACGTGATAGGGCTGCTACCCCCAGATGATCTTTTGCTGGTATTTTTCAAAGTAAATGGGGAGGTTTTCGTAGAGGCCTTGACGCAGTTGTTTTAACTTATGTGAGCGATGGAGGACATCCCTCTGTACTAGAGTCACTCCATAATGGTGCCCATATTCAAGAAGGGCCTCCGGAATTCTTCCGGCAACCATAAGGAAATAAGCTTGACTCCAGTCATTATTAAGGTTCCGGCGTCCTCTGTACTTCGTCGACTCACTGCAGCTCCGGGGTAAACATAAGGAAGAACATGCAGGGTTTCGCACTGAGTGCATCATACGTACCGCCGGCCAACAATTGCTCTATTTATCGACTATAAAGATGCGTTCGATTCGGTGAATCGATCTATACCTCTAGAGTCGCTTAAACGCAGGGATGTGCCGGGCGAAGTGTGTAAACATACTGTCTGCGCTTTATTTCCATACTTAAGCCCTGTTTGGGGTTTACGGTGGACTGTCTGACAGTTTCGGTACCAGGATCGGCGTGTGTCAAGGTTGTCAATTTTCACCATTCTTGATTAGTTTTGTGGTGGACGGAATAATGGAGTACTGTCTGCAGCACTCACATGATGCCGATGTGCACCTTCTATCTGGTGAAAAGCATATTTCACTTCCTTACGCTGACAATACATTGTTGCTGTTTGACACTTTCCAAGTAACACAAACAATGTTGGGCGCTCTTCCGCGTTCTGCTAAGCACGTTGGAATGTGTTTTGCAGCTTTAAAATGTGAAGTGATTCGGAAAGTTTGCTGTGATTACGTAGATTTAATGTCGGATAATGACGTAATGGAGATTATTGACCGGTTTGCATAACTAGGAAGTTGCATCAGCGGCGGTGGTGGTGTGGGGAATGAAATAGAATCGCGTATCTCTAAGGCTAGGGCTGTATTCGCTAATCTGAGATACGTATGGCGACAGAGAGGTATCTGTCTGAGGTCTAAGGGTCGCGTATATAAGACGATAGTGAGAGTTGTATTGCTTTACGACGGTCTACTCTGGTTTTTGAGGGTAGAAGACGTGAAGCTCCTCCAGGTATTTGACCATCGATGTCTACATTCAATCGTTCGTATCGCGTGGCACCAGCGAGTAAGCAGCGAAGATGTTTGATAGTGATTTTCAATCCTTACACTTGCGCGGACTCAGATGGTTGAGTCATGTATTTGTGATGTCAGCTAGTCGTTTGCCACACCGAGCACTGTTTGTCGACGCTGTGACCGACTGGCGTATAGTGCGAGGTGGACGTGTAATGACTTGGTGTAGAGAGATGAAATCATTCACGAAGGGGCTGGCTGCTGTAGTTCGGGTTCGTCTCTCGGGTTTGCGACCTCTCGATTCACACAGTCGGTGGCTTGAGATATTGGATGAGACGATGGCTGGTCGTGCTCAGTGATGTGAATGTTGTTTGGCTGAGTTATCTGTGAAGTGAGTGCACTTAATGACGCGGGACAGTGAAAGACGTAAGGAGGCTGTCTTGTTGATGACGCTTTCCATTCACTCGATTTGTTCGCAAATTGTAGGTCGCTCGATGTTGAATGTTTGGATATAGACATGTATTTTTGTAGTTTGGTCCCTTCCGTTCTCTCTCTCTCTCTCAGGTTTTTTCTCTCTTTCTCCACAAGTTTTTTTTCATGATTGTGTTGCAGTTATCCATCAGTTAGACCCACTAATGTTTTGCTGTGTATGATGATGATGACACTGGCTACAGCGCGCTGGTAGCTTTTGCTTCCATCCCTGCCCAACTGTTGTTCCGAACGCGGATTTGCATTATCTTTTCTTATTGTTGGTTTTCTGAAGTGAGTCATAGTTTATTATTTGCTGTTGTTCACTTTTGTATCTGCAATTTGGGCTTTACACTCCTTTCTGTCGACCTCCAGGCTGTTTACACTTTTACAAATGAACTGAGAAGTCGGCTTCTTCAATTCGTCACTGGAACCTCTCGTGTTCCCATGAACGGGTTTGCGGAACTTTGGGGTTCGAGTGGACCTCAGAAGTTCACCATCGAATGTTGGGGCAGCGTTGATCAGCTTCCTCGCGCACACACTTGGTTGGTTTCTTATCTCATTATCTCCACGTTGTTTCCATTTTTCACACTTTAGATGTGTTGCCAAATCGTGGCAATATTTTCATCCATGATTGCTGTTATGATGCATAGGATTATGCTGTGAACGCACAGAATTACACAGTTCCTTTACCCGTGAGGTTCTAACAGTGTGCATGTTAGATAACCTTGAGCATATGCTTGATGTGCAGACTGATGGTGCTATTCAGATTCTCCAAACAACGTGGTCATCAGTACAATATTGAACTAGTGCGTCGTATTTTAATGTAAACGATTAACCACCTGTTAAAGTTTGTTTGTTTCATGCTTGAGTGTACATGTCTGAGCTATACTTAATTTTCCTATGCGTTACATGATGCTTGCAACTTCTGAACCGGATACGTTCATTAGTGTTGCTCTTTTCCGCTGCCGTTTAACACAGTTAGATGTACATCGTGAAGATCTAAACTACCTGTGATCTGCAAAGCGCCACTGTGCTGACACGTACAGGTGGCTCGGTGTACCACACGATGACGTGAGGTAACATCTGACCTTTCCTGGTTTGTTGCATCGCGTACGATTTTCAGATGTGGAAGTTGGGCTTAAGGTATGGAGTTTTGTTTTTGCGCGTCCATTGATGTCTGCAGGATCAAATTTATAGCAGCGTCGTATACTCGCCATTGCCTAACTCACTTTCGAAAGGTACGATATAACCAGTTTACCATAGTTTTCTTAATCGTTCTTTTACTCATTGCTTCTTTATAACTTGTGTCACTCCGCTATCGGTTGTTTATCTATGAGAGATGGTCTTCCCCTTGGAGATCCATCAACACGACGGTATGCTGGAAAACGTGAACAGTTGGATACCATCAGACAAATGTATTGACCTATCGCTGTTCCCTGTCCCTCAACAAATTTTTGCACCGAACAACGTTGTTGCACATACGTACTACGAATGGCTGGATCACATCTGATAGGTTCACTAGCCGTTAGTGTTCCGGGTCCAACTTTTATGTCAGTTGTAACCTGTGCCTCACTGACCTTTCTTACGCCTCTTCCTTCGAAACTAGCCCTAATCACCACTGACTGGGCAGCCTCTAATTCCTGTCTGTTTAGCCAGCGGAAACCGTTCACTCAAGGCATTAGTGATTTATGCCAAATAGATGTACGGTGGATGTCATAATGCCCAACCTCTTTTCTGGTAATCCATCTTTTGAGCTTGGCTTTTAAGTTACGAAGGTTTCCATGTCCGTTTAGGTTGCTCTATTAGTGTGTATGAGGTTGAACGTATAGCTGCGAGACTCGTCATTGACACCTACGACAGGGATGACAATTGCAATCCCTTGGTGCTCAACTGTTATCCAACCTGTTTGTGATGAGCGTAACTTACTATAATCTTTTGCAAATATGTGCACCTTGTGGTAAACAACTCTAAAATACAGTCATCGGCAATTTAGGTTTCAATAAGCTTTATCGTGTATTCAGTCAAAATTCTCTGGAGATACTCGAACTGACTTTGTAGGTGTCATCACTGACCATGCATGTGTACTTAGTAAACCACCATCACAAGTTTTACCTGTGTAAATAGCGGGTTTAGAAGCAGAAAGTCATTTATTTTTGCTATGCTACTCAATCTCCATGGAACTTGCAGCTCGATGAAGACAGTCTATAACAGAAACCCAATCTACCTCGAATTTTTGCTGATTTGTAAACTACGGTTTTATGAGTAGTAGTACCATAGTTTTCGAACGTTCTTCAATATTCTGGCGGTGTGGTCTTTGCACATTTGTTCCCAGTGCTCCTCACCAACTGTTCCGTTCTACGAACTCGATAGAGCATAAGAATTACAGTCAAAGTAGTTCAGTAATAGACTATTGGCTCTTAGCTTCACAGTTGTATTCCGAGCTATTCGAACGGTGTGTGTATGGAATGCCCTTTGTTGCCGCCAAGAATAGTTTTTTAATTTCGTTGATCTGTTGAAATATTTGACCGTAAATCTTTATCTGACCTCCAAAATGTATTTGTCTTGTTTTTTCTTCAGCTTCAACCGGTTAGATTTACCTCCGTACCCTACATTTAAAGAGCTTCGAACTAAACTGATTATCGCCATCGAGAATGCTGAGGGCTTTGGGGGTGTCGATTGATTGTTTTCACCTCTCTCCGTCGACATTCGGATCAGTTCTGTCTCACCTTCAACCGGATGATTCAATAATTCATCTACTGCTCAGTTTACGAAACCTACACCATCAGTGCGCATCCACGAGCACACAATTTGGCTCTTGCTTTTGTCAACAGTGTACTACCTCCATTCAGTCAACTTTACACAATCATCGATATTGTGTCGATTTGTGTTTCCGGTCGCTTGTTTGTTCCAGAAGCACATCATTGATTAGTCGATACGAGTTCGGCATCATCCTCGTCATCACATTCGTGTGTTCGCTCATTCGTCCTCCCACCCTTGAATTGTGCCAACTGCTTGTCACTAGCAATGCTGTATCATTGTACCAGATTCCTCACTTTCACTCTCACTGTCTACAAACGACTATTTCTATGTTTGATCATGCAGACCATCGCTGTCTAGCACCCGTCCACGCGCCGCGCTGGTATCATCTTGATTCCTGCTGTTTGTTCACATGCAGCCTCTCCTGATCCTGTTCTCCAACCCTCGGATGGATTCGCTATGCAGTCACTGTGTTCTCGAACCTGTATTTCAATTTCTTCCTCTCCTTTCACTGTGTTGCTCTACATTGTCATCAATCGTTTCTTGTTTTTTTTTAGTCCGTTGATGCTGCGTAGTCTTCTTAATTCGTCGTTTTTGATGCAACTGTCTGTCAGAGGCAAATTTGCAATCCCACTTCGCAGTTACTGGCGCGCTTCTTTGAGCGAGTTTCATACGGGGACGAAAGGACAATTATTCTAACCAGAATGCGTTTTCGTTCTCTTTTTTCGGCCAACCGTCTTCCTTTCTTTGTCTGTCCATAATGGGCCATAGTTAGTCATATGGGTGCATAGTGCATATGACAAGGTACCTGTGCAACTTGAACTCTAACTTCACCTTCGTTTCGCCTGCAACTGCATCTCTGTTCACCAGATTAACATGATATCTAAAAGCGACCAAACTATGCTTGTGTGTATGTATGGGTTGACACGTTATCGAACGGATAGGATGTGAACTGTCTCATCGATCAGTTGAACAATGGATCTGTCTCTCGAATAAGGATATTGTTTATCGTGTGTACAGTTTCGTCGTCTGGTCCGTTGTTGACTGTCCTCTGTAGCTGTAGTCATTTTTCAAACAACGTTCGACAGTAGCTTTCAAAACGCTGATGGGGAATCGCCGCATTTCTTCAGTGCAGTCATCCACCCTCTAGTCATTAAGTTGTGCTGTTTCCCTCCCCTACACCACTTTATGCCGTTGCTCATTTATGATTGGCATCAGTCCGAACGAGAAACAGCTGTATCAGAAGGCAGTTGAATACTCGTTGTACTTGATATTTTAACCCCGATTGCAACAACATTTTTATTGTCGAAGTTCAGCGCAGTCTCATCACGTGCAGGATTTCGGATCTTAAACAAGCTTGGTCATGAGATCTTCAGGAAAGTTGACGATTCTATACCAAATTATATTACGTGCGTAGGACCAAAACGTTCGTGTCTCTCGAGTCCATATATCAAATAAGAAACACAGATAGAGAGTGTGAATGACCTATTACTGGAACCACCGTCGACGTTTAACCCACTCAGAGTGGTGCACGCGTAAACCACCGTTATGTTCTCCTAGTCGTCCCCGCAAACCACGTTCACTGAAGTGGTCTATTTCAATATGCTTAATTTTGTTCAGTAGTTACTATGGCTGAAAGCGGCCACTTTCGGAAACCCGTTGAAATGCGGAATTGTAGAAAGAAATGTATAGCTCTGATGACCGATCCATTAAGTGTTGATAAGAAAACCGTACGTTCGCGCATAATTGCTTGGAAAACCGACAATTCCGATCGTCCACGAAAAATCGTGGTTAACCTAGGATAACTGCCAGTAGGGAGGACAGTTTCCGTTGACACCTAAATGGAAAATATTTGCCTCGAGTATCGTAACTCTTCACTATCTTTGCATATGTTGACTAGTTTACCTCAAATATCCCAGTTCATTTTGTACTGATGACAGATTTAGTTATGGTGGACCTGTTTACAGACGGATAGACGACGTGGGAAGGATTGTCAGTTAATTCGTCTTAGAACAAGTGCAATGATCCAGCCGAAACAGCTCAAAAGAAATGTTTGTATTTTTTGCAATCCAAAGGAAATCATCAGGAAGACGGTAGTACATGCAGATAAAAGTACCTTGTCTCGTACGTGCGCAGTTGCACTCGGATCAAACCACCAGAGGGCAGATTCTGCATGATTGCGAACACAGTTTGTCTAGTTCTGTCGTGTTGTTTACGGGCTCTTTGGTGACTGCAGTGATACATGCATAAGCAGGACAGAGAAACAACTATCTAAATGAGTAGTTAAACACTTCCCAAGCTGGTTGGAAAAGATGGCAACGTAACATTCTCGAATGGGTTAACCCGTTGCCTGGATTCTCACACTGTCGATTGCTAGTCACCCCATGAGATGGGAACCCACTTAGCTTATACACAATTTTGTGTTATAACCGGACCGAAACGCACCGGGTCAAAACACGACACGTAACAACGTTCACTGTGTTGGGTGTCGTAGTAGTCACCGCATGGGCGGACAAAGTTATCGACTGCACATGCTTTGATCTCTATTGTGATTGGCTTAGACTGATGTTTTCTGTTCTCGCTCTGGTTTGTCATGTGGTGGAGTCTATGGGGCAAGCGATGTTGGCTTCCAGACATACGCTGATCTGAGGCTCATACGGTCTTTGTTCTTCCTGTTCTCTGGACAAGTTGGAAATATATCACACTGGTTTATACCAATCGAGACGGGTACAGAACGAATGTGTGGCTAACCACAAATGTGACCCATCTGACAGTAAGCTAAGCAGAAACCTATTGACCCAATGCGAAACACTGAGTTCCCTCAATCCAGTTCGTCAGCAAGGCAGAATGACAAATGTCACGGGATACTAGTATTTCGTTTATGCTCGTCGGCCGCATACATAAAAATATTGAGAATGTATGGAAGTGCATGACGACAAGAAACCCTTTTCGGTCAATTGCAGTATTTGAGTGAACGTGTATTGGGACATATGAGGAGTGAGTGCGGTTAGGCTAAATTGCTGTGCTTTTCTTCAGAACGCTGGCGAAAGGGAATTCACTAAAACCAACCTTGTCATGTTGGCTAATTTCCACGTCGAAATCCGCGTCATAACTACTTAAATAGGACCTTGGAAACTCAACGGGAGTTTGTCACCATTCTTGATTGTTTCTCGCTCATCCGCCACATGACGTTTGAGTTTTCAAAGCTGCACCTGAAAAACCGGAGCCAAAACGGCTCTCAATTCTCTACTTGATGTCATCGATAAGACTGTCTTTCGTACCGATGCATTGAAGCACGTAGTTGGAAGTACCACGATTGGAGCTGAAGCCCAACATTCCACCAAACGAGTCTGACCGGCGACGGTCTCAGCTCCTGTTCGAAAACCTGTCCAATCGGCCGAAGAATTTATATCCCGCTTTATCGGAAAATGCTGGTTGGTTTTAAGTCAAATTGGTTGATTTATCACGTCAGTTTGTAACTATCCCCATCTGTCACCAATTGTGAAGCAATTAAGCAGTTAAGGGGAATACATAAATCGTTATTC
This sequence comes from Paragonimus westermani, assembly GCA_008508345.1. Lineage (NCBI taxonomy): Eukaryota > Metazoa > Platyhelminthes > Trematoda > Plagiorchiida > Troglotrematidae > Paragonimus > Paragonimus westermani. The sequence continues at coordinate 114,943 of QNGE01000790.1, read as the reverse complement.
TCAAATCTGACGGGTTCTGACTATGTCATTATGATTTGGACGGATTGTGTCAAAAATGAAGAGTTTGCTCGGTGTTGAGCGAAACCTCAAGCTAGATCACATGCCGAATAATATTTTGATGGAAAAACGGCTTTGAGAGAAGCCCCAAGTTCTTTTACGTGGTTACGTAAACAAGACTGGATATAAACACATGAAACCACTGGGGATGAGCGCGTCACAGATGAGGAGCTTACCAAAATTTCACAAAGGTGGCATCTTGAGATCCATTCTATCCTTGGACAACAGCATACCACATACTGGCTAGATGATATGTGAATATTCTCAATCCAATTGGCGAATGCTTCAGATTCCGCTGTGTAAAAACCCATTCGAATTAGCCAGAACTCTGGAGAATGTGACTATGGGTTGCTCTAAGATGTATTCATTTGGTGTCAACTCATCCACTACTGTACCTCCAAGTGAGAATGCCGATTTTTTCTGCACTCTGACGATACCGCTTACAAGCAGACTGTTATAATTCAGCACACGGTTTACCGAAAGGCAACATGGCATGGCAAGTACCTACAGCATTCCTCGTTTGCTCCGATTACTTAATGGCTTAGTCCTAACCCTGTTCTGTAGGGCCAGATAAATATGTATTGATGACAGTATCATCAAGAAAGAAGATTTCCTGAAAACAGTTTTACTGTTCAATGTTTATCCAGAAAAGTTAATAGCCATTCATCGTAGGTCACAGGTAAACAAAGTTCACATTGAAACCGCTTTCACGAGGCAAATCTGATTAAATTTTATCTTCGAAATGACAACATAGCGACCTAAGTGCGCAAAAGTTACGAATGCCCTTGAATTGCACCTACCCAGCTGTTGCAGTGCCAATGTTGATCTCCACTGGCCTTATCGTCTTCCATGTTATCGATCGTGATCCAACGTTCCATTCTGCCTCTCATCTAATTTACCAGTTCACCTGCAGTTGCGGTGACAAGCACAGCGGTAGCACGAATCGGAGTTTACGATAACGGATAGCGCAGCACACATCCCCATGTGATTATTCAATACGACGACCCAACAAAAACTAGCAACGTAGCGGCTCAGCCAGGGCCGGGTGTCTTTGACTGCTAAACACATTCTGGATGCTGATTACTTGGTTGACAGATTAACACTATTAATTGTGTCGTCAAGTAGTCGAAACTGAAGACTGTTAGCATTCGTGGAGCATATGCTGATTAGGCAATATTCATCACTTCTCTGTGCACATGGTGTACTGATGCAGTCAAAATCATTACCATGAAATTGACAGTGATTTTGTTGGTGCACGTTATGTTTAGTTGCCGCAATGAGCTTTTTACCACATAGTTGATGGTTTTATGCATACGACCAATAAGAATGAGCTAAATGTCAACAACTCACAGAATTTATCTTTCTGTCGTGTTGAGGAGCCAATGTAGCCAGACTGCTAACTGCTGGTAGGACAAACAAGTGCAAACGGGTGATTGTTTTAAAGCAAATCGACTGTAGGCAACAGTGGAAACGCGACCACATTTTGTTACGCAATCGGAACCCAAAGTTGCTGGCCTTTGGAGAACTTATATTGATCCGAAGCCAACGACCAATGGTGTGTCCTCGAGAAGTGATCGGAGAAATCCGTCGAGTTGCCGTGGTTTTTATGGCGCTACTTGCTGTGACTTTAAGTGCGCCTATTCTGTATGTTGCATATATCATGTATATATTTTATTATTATTATAATATATTTTTTATTCTCCAATGGAATTGTTGAGAACAATCTAGTGTTTAAACTCAGCCTTTCTGCGAAGATCCCCGTGTACTGGCAGTTTAGTACGGTTGCAAAATCAGTTTAGTCCATCGGGAAGGTGCCCATAGAGCATCGATCTTCTCCCACTTATTTGTTGTTAGTGCTTTTGGAGTACCACATTAGTTATCACGAGGCTTCCCTGCTTGTCCCGCGGATGAGCAGATTTTAATGTACCAATCGTATTCCGTGGCCTTCGTTGCTCATCGTAGCTTGTAATCGACAGTTTTGTGATCTTAATTCAATATATCAAGGTTTGGAGGCAGGAAACTGTTTCAGATTGGCGTTCCAATGTTTACTCCAAAGGATAGGGGATTATCAAAAAACACTATTCAAAGTAGTTTGGCGATTGGTAGAGTGTTTGGAAATTCTGATCCTGTTACTGGTTTCAGTTCTGTCAAAGTCTAAATTCTCTACCATTTGGCCTCCTCTAAATTGTTCTATCTTTCATATTAATCACCTCTAAAAATTTAATTGAATGGTATTCATTTTGATAGCCTATTGTTGACTTGAGCGTAACCATTCTAGGCTGATTTCAACCAAAAATGTGGGAATTTTTAGTTATGCATACATTTCTTGTAGACTTCGTGACTATCTGTGATAAACGGACTTTTTAAGTGTCTCACGAGGGTTCATACTTTCCATGATATACGTTCAACACAAACTGGGCAGGATAGAATTATAACGCAAAGATTACGTTGATCTTTGTCAATTTCAATTTTACTGATGAGTAGTCGGGGAGTTGGTTTATTTTTAAGTTGACCATCACTCACATTTGATCGCAGCCTTCTCATTCAGATAGACTTTCCAGCCAGCCTCTTTCGAAAAGAAGCACTAGACTCGAGTTTCGCTCTTATTAGAGCTCTAAACCAAATCCCCGACTACTCATCAATAATCTAAAATATCGCCTTGCAGGTTTAATGAGACCGGAGATTTCGACCTGTCTTGGAAGTCTTAATCGCGGGGTTATCGATTGGAGTTAACGGGCAGTAACTGTGTCTCCTCTCGAGACGATCGGGCAACCTGATCATTGCTCACAAGCGTGAGTGGTTGAGCGTTCAGATTTGATGATTTGGTCGTGCCTAATGTGAGGTCAACGGCGCAGTGGTTAATACGGTTGCCTCATGATTGAAATGTCCGGAGTTCAAATCCCGGCCGTGGCAAGGATATGCACTACTGACGAGCTCTAATGAGAGCGAAACTCGAGTCTAGTGCTTCTTTTCGAAAGAGGCTAGCTGGAAAGTCTATCTGAATGCGAAGGCTGCAATCAAATGTGAGTGAAGGTCAACTTGAAAATTAACCAAATCCCCGACTACTCATCAATAAATATCCTTGCCACGGCCCGGACTAGATCTCTGGCCACGCTTCCACGAGACAACCGTGTTGATCACTGCGCCAGTGACCTCACATTAGGGAAAACTGAATTATCACTTGTGAACTTAATCACTTTCACCTGGGAATAATGATCAGACTGCCCGATCGCCCCGAGAGGAGACACAGTATCTGTCCTCTCAACTCCGATCGCTAAACCCACGATTAGGACTCCTCTCCAAGTTGAAATCAAAAAATTCATTAAATTGTTGACCGATATATCGAATGCTGATGAGTAGCAAGGAACTCCCCGCTCGTCTTTCTCAGGCTTCTTGGTGAAGCAAAATAGTAGTAGACAGATTGCTGCGTTACCACGCAAACATGAACGACTTTGAACAAATTATTTTCATTTCATAATCGCATGAATACAACTAAAACCATGATCCCCTTATATGTTCTGTGCCTAGAAGTATCAGGTTTAGCCTCAAAACATTCGTGAACAAAGAAAATCCGACCACAAAAGTTAGGAGTCATATCGTTGTCTTACTGTTATATAGCGTAGCAGATGCGACTATTCAGAAGAAAACCGGTCGCGGAAATCTAGTCCTTGGCTGGGTTGCAACCAGCGACAGGAACAGCATGCCAAAGTGTGAAATTCGAGAACTTCTGGCAGGGATGTATTGCTTGCTTGGTGGAGCATTTACACCGTCCGTGCAGAATGCTTCTGTTACTGGTTTGAACCCACCCGAAGTCTGTATTTTCCGCATTTGGGTCTCTTCTAACCTATACCTTTGTAATTCGAAGCGAAAACGGTTTGTGGTTAAAAATGGAACTTCAATCCTTTTTCTTAATTATAAATGTGTATATAACTTTAACGGGTGGCTGAATTCAAGATTCTTCATCGCTCGACGATTTCCGGTAACAAAGTGACAATTAACCGAAATTCGGGGTTTCGGTTATTTCAAACTGAACATCACCCACACGTGATCACAGCCTTCCCGTTGAGACAAGCCTTTCAGTTAGCCCACCTCGTAGAGAAGCTTTAGACTCGAATCTCAGTTTTATTAGAGGTCAGCAGTAGTGCATATCTTCGAGTCTAGTGTTTCTTTTCGAAAGAGGCTGAGTGAAAAGTTTATCTGAATGCGAAGGGTACGATCAAATATGAGGGATGTTCAACCTGAAAAATAAAACAAATCCTAGACTACTCATCAGTAATCATATTTTTCATTTTTTGTAGCGGATTTAAACGCTGCAAATAGCTAAAGAATGAACACGAAACAAAAAGGTGGTGAAAACGAAACAAACACTTATGATAGTTCGTAAAGTTAATTAAGTTTAAAATTTCGCCACAAAAAATTAAGGTTCCAAAAGTGCTTCGAATACATGCTGAAATTAATCGTCGAGATGGATAAATCCGGAATTTCGCTGATTCTGTTAGCCTTCAATTTCCTGACAATCGGCCCAGAGAGGATATAGAGTGAAGAAAATAAACGAACACCTGACAACCTTCGAGAAGAAGCGCACCTTTCAAATTACCATTTAAACAACGAATGTAGGCGTATACATAGAAAAAGTAAATTGTGCGAAAACTGACAAAGGTTGGTAAGTAAAAATTGCTGTACAAGAGCTACACCTTCAAATATACAAGGTTTGCTTTATAAAATTGAAGTGCCGGCCTATGTTGCGTCATCAGCAGTATTTCTGTTGCATGTTTCGGTCCAGTCTGCCAGTGTATGCGTCACGACAGTTTCTGGTCAACGGATTGACAGCACTACAGGCGGATTTTCTCGGGATACATCGATCCGCCTAACGGGAGACGGATTGTGCGAATTAATAGCGATGACCAAAATTCTCCAGCCGAATAGATGTGATTAATACAAGGCTTCAGTCTCATCCCGTACAATTAGCATTGAGGTCAATTCTGTAAGCCAAAATGAATATCATTTGCTTTCCAAGATTGCCTCGATAGACAAGAAAATGGAATATGACGTTTCATACTTGACCATGTAAGGATGACTGTTAATCTCATTTGGACTGAAGTCCTGGCTTCTTGATGGATTTTTCATTCGCCTATTCTGTTTACTGTCGTTGATTTCGTAGCAGATTAGCAACACTTTCCTAACTACTTTCTTTCTTACCGTTTGGTTTTGGCTCATTTTCACTCGCGTTTTGTAGCAAATCAAATTAAACATGTGCGATAAACCCTGTCCCCCAAAGATGTTAGGTTGTGCCTCTGTCTGATTTCGGCCTTATAACCGGTGAGTAATGGGGATAAGTTGATCCTAAGCTGAAAATAATCTACGTGGCCAAGCCTCGCATTCAGGTAAGACTACCAGCCAACCTTTTTCGAAATAAACATTAAACCCAATTTTTGCCTTCGTCAGAGCTCGATAATATTTACTGCTTCTGCCGTTTGTGGCGGTTGAACTCCGTCCATCCTTTGACAACAGCAAAATCGGGGTCTTTGGTTTCTTCCGAAAGATACTAGCTGAAAAAATGTAACCGAATGAGAATGTCTCTATCAGATGTAGGGGATGTTCAACTTGAAATCTTCACGGTAGGTCAAGAAGAATGGAGCCAGTCGTGGTATGATTGTTTCATAGTAGGCTTGGACATATTCCTGCGCCAAGTATGAACCCACAGTATACCCATGATATGTAAATAAATTCCGAACGAATTGTGTCTTCTGACTGTTTCACTTTGTTCCAGTTCGTGTAAACGCCTTGTCGGACTAAGCGAATCCCTCACGAACTGGTGTTTACTATAGAGTATAGTCACCGTTACTGTTTCAGTGGACAGCATAGGGGTTTGCTGTGTGAACGGTATTTCTGTATCAGTTCAGTCTGGTGCTGAGATATACGAAGGAGTAATAATTATTGGCTTTTGTGCGTCGTCGCCAAAGAGCACAGCAAATTACCTAATGTGCTTTTGATGATTGAAAAATTCAATTCTCCAGTCTGAAGACAGTACCACTTGTGCACAAGTAAATGTGCACATGTTTAATGTAACAATGTGACAGTTTTGAAAATCAACTCATCCGTTACTCTGTTTTCATAGTTCCCCTGAAATGAGTAAAAGATTCAAGGCTGCAACTTAGTCATTTTTTCACAAAAAGTATCGAAAATGTGTTTCCACAAACAGCTATTTGGTCCAGTACAGTTTCATCATTCGAAACCGGACCAGCTCATAAGTTGCGATCTAAATGATGTGTTGTGAGCTTCCCTGGGTGGACCAGACAGATGGCTTATTTGGCGACTATGTCGTATGAAAAAATTAACTTGTGACTGTAGCACATGGATGCACTCAAGGTGGACTCGATTTATTCGTTATCACAGTGTGTCAAAGTCACGTTAATTGACTTTCTAAATACCTACATCGCACTATTTTGTTTTCAGCCTAAGTTAAGTGAATAATGCATTTTGTGTGCACAGAAAATGTGAAATTGATATTTTTTGCAACCTTGTCTTTAACAAACGAAAGATAATCGATCGATTGGATTCGAGCCACACATTAATAATGTCAATATCATAAAAATTACCGGACAGTTTATTGAACGGTCACTATTTATACCAACTGAAAAGGACTGCTTAGTTAATGTAACCGTTAATAAATGACTAAAAACTGTGGGGTTATACATAATTCGGAACCAACAAGGAATGACATAAGGGTAGAATGAGACGTATGGAAGCAACGATGTTAGTCTATTACACACCCCTAAAGAATAATAACCCTCTACATGAAGATCATCTCGATCTAGTCCACTGAGTGCTCAACTTTTGAGAAACTGCATCTCCCGAAATGTGTCCGTTTACAGTCGATAAAGTATACAAGATGATTAGAAAGTAGGTGGACTGTTCACTATCTCTAGCATGGTTTACACCCGAGAAAAAATATGAAGAAATAAAAAATACTCAACGGATTAATAATGATTAGTGTGGCAGGTTTATGATTTTAGATGAGACCCGAATGTAAAAAGTTAGAACTTCGGCTGGATTCGAACCAGCGACAGACACAGCATGCCTCAACGCGGCAAATGTTCTACCAGCTGAGCTACGAAGCCATACTAGGAGCTCGGAAATTTCACATTTGGACTGTGTTACCCACCCGTCCCACTGTCTCATATGGAATCCACTAAATGATTCAGGGGATCGACTGTCCCGGCAGGATTTCTCAAACAGTTCACGCTGGAATCCACCAACGCCACTGCTGAGCATAGAACCGTAATACTCGGACTTAGGAAATCCGAATAGCCCCAGAAACAGTACTTGGACTGAAACGTTCCACTCAAGTAATAATGAGAAGACTTCGCACTGGTTATAGTAAGCAATTCATTTTCATGAGACAAGAACATGCATTTATAGGTGAACGTCAGTATTAAAGAAGTCATAGTTTGTCGATGGTCGATCCCAGTGGAACATGCAAAATCACAAACTGTAAAGTGACTAGTGTAATATGAAACAACGAATTTGGCGAATAACGGAAGGTTTAACATTGAGGATGTTCGTTCGATCCTGATGTGGTATCTCAACGCGACTTTTGGCTTGGTTCCTTCCTGAATCGTCTATTGTATCGGATTTTGATAAGTGGTGGTTCGAGTAGATTTTGACCATACAGACACCCTTCATTTTTTAAGCACAATCGAACAGTAGATAGGGGGAACGTACAGGTGCACGAAAAATTAGTGAGATTGTTGTTTACCATCAGAACGATTCAAAACGGTACCTATCTTTTGGTTGTGTCGCGCACGTCACCTATGGTAACTTCGATCGGCGGAAAACGGTCTGGACTCGTTACAGGATGATGCATACACCGTTTCACTCGTGTATACATGTGTGCGTCATCACAAACCGGATAGTGTGGGGTTGTTGCTACTGTTGGTGTGTTGGGCTGATGGGACATGTGTACGATCAACGTAAATCTGAACATTGCTTGGATAACGGAATAGACTTCACAGATCAATTTAACCGTTATTCTGTGCTTGTTTGTTTATTTCCGAAGCTGGTTAGGTCGGCTAATTTGGGGTGTCTGTGAACACACGTCTACCTTGGGGTTCAGACCTCCTACTAGGCGAAGTCGGATGCCTAAAGCAAACGGGATGTGTCATCATGAGAGATCGTGACAATAAATTTCTGAAGTTGGCACTAACCTACATGTATGTGGCTCATAGAATGCATTCGTATTTGTGCATACAAGTTCGTGTGTTTGCATTGAAGGGATATCCGGACTTACTAGCAAACAGGGTGGTGTTCTATAATAAGCAAACAGAAACGGATAAATTCGCCCATTCCCTTAAGATCTAAGTGAATATACAAAAATGTACTTGGAGGGAGAGTGACTTGTGCTGGATGTAATTTTATGAGAAAAATTTTCGTGCATCATCAAGTGAAGATAAACCATAAAGTCCACAGATTTCCCATGAAAAACTTCACTACGTTGTGACGAGTGTTTCTGTAAACTAGAAAAATATATGAAATCTTGTGAAAAACAATAGACAAACGATAAAACCCTCGGTGAACCGCCCACATGCAATGAAAACAGCGGATCGTAAGGGGTTCATGATGACGGAGCCGGAAAGGGATCCTTCTGATTTCGAATTAAACATCATCAACATAAAGAGTCAAGTAATGTTGCTACCGGAACAAGCTCCAAAACTATTACCAGTAGACCTTTCGAGATAAGCTTTCATTGGTCAAGTGAATAGATAAACGATCGTAAGAAAGCTTGTTGTATTCCTTGAATTTGGCGATATCCATATGTTTGGAAATGTTATTAAATAAACCGCTGAACTCGTAACCACCTTGACAGCTTGGAAAAATAGTTGAGCAAAACAGACAATGAAGGTAGGTTAAATCATATCATCTGCCCAGTTGTGAAAGAAATTTATTGCCGGTAATAGGTATGGATGCCGAATAAACTGCATAGAAGAACAGAGAGAACTTTGTACTCCGGCGAACCACGGAGCTAACGGTGATACGGTTTGACAGTTAAGTGCTATAAGGGGATTATGATTACTAAACTAGGCATGCTAACGATCGGTGACAGGAGGACTGAATTTCGGTGGGAATTTGAGGTGACGTCTGTCTGTCTACGTTACTAACCGCATTGCATGAAGTGATGACAGAAAGGAATGGTTTAGATCGAGTATAATGTAGAGTGATCAGCATTAAGTAAAATGGATCATTAAAGGTATAATTGAGATACTAAATTTCAAAAAATAACGAACATTCTAATGCCCGAGTTTACAACATACCTTGGTGACCGATTATGCATAAGGCATATCTAATTCGGTTAAATAGACTGTTAACCCACCCACGGTGTCTACTTTTCTACGCTCTGTTAAATTGTGTCAGCGCAATCTGCCCAGTTTACACAATTATGGAGATAAGGTGTAAAAGCAGAGGGACCTTGTGGGTCATCTAGCCACGATAAAATGATACTGGAACATGTGGAATTTTACGGAGGTATCTTAACAGTAGAAATGGTATAGCTCAGTCTAATCTGATAAAATCTGATTGAAACGATGGGGTCGTTTCTGCACTCTTCTCAGAATTCAGCAACATATTTGGCAGCACTGGTGTAAAAACACTGCTTTGATATATTAACGGGTTTGTAATTTAGTCCTCGTCTACGGAATTCTTACCCGACTATTTTTCCAGTAGAAGTCAATTCATCCAGTCTCATCGTCACTAGTCCCCATGTTCTTCAGGATGCATTTTCATCTCCCTTCATAGTCTCAGTTGTTTTACCATTTACTCCAGTTTACAATGTGGTTTAGTTAACCAAACATGCTGAAAAGGTAGAGCAAGGTATCAAAATCCCGATTAGGTTGTTTTCCGTGTCTTGTTGGATACATCGGGTGAACTGTGAGGTTAGGCATAATCTCAACTCCCCTCATTGAGAATATCCAAATCAACTCGTAAGTTTTCAATTATGTAAGGGGAGCACTGTAAAGAAATTTTTGATGACATATTCCTCAGCACAAATAACGGCTTATCATTTCAACATCATTTGTCAAGCGGTTATTTTCTTTGTTGAAACCATACGGTAACTTCATGTAAATGACACTGTCACCGAAATCAGAAAACTATCTATCTACGATTAAGACTAAAAGACTGTTACCTTCTTGCACCAATCACTCATCTGATTACATAATAGACGTGTGTTATTCTGCCGTATACGGAGATTACGTGTTTCTCCAGGCTTTCTGTCGAGGGACTTCATACGTTTTGCCAACACACTACGGTAAAACTTTCTGTAGACAACTAGGTTTTAGTTGACAGCTTACAAAAATTTCACACCTAATTTCTACTGCTGTTCTCTTTCAAGTTGCTTTTGATTCTTCAAAACGTTCAGACAAAAGCATTTATCTACATGTATACGATCTTGTTGTCCCCCTGTTACACTTTAGTTGCTTGGATTCCTCATACTTTGTAGTGCTTAAAAGTGTATCCGTTGGTCTTTTCAATAGACGCTGATAACAGTTTTTCCATTAATTTGCACATGAGTTTTCTTACGTTTATTAATTTCACGTAACATAAGTTCATTGATTTATCTAATTTTTATTTCTGATGAGCAGCTGAACGTCATTCACATTTGATTGCAGCCTTCACATTCAGATAGACTTTGCAACCAGCCTGTTTCGAAAGGAAGTATTAGACTTGAGTTTCACTCTCGTTAGAGCTCGTCAGTAATGCATATCCTTGCCACGGCCTAATGTGAGGGCATTGGCGCAGTAATCAATACGGTTGCCTCATGAAAGCCTGGCTGGAGTTCAAATCCCGTCCGTGGCCAGCTCTAGCGAGAGAGAACCTCGAGTTTAGTGCTTCTTTTCGAAGCAGGCTGGCTGCAAAGTCTGTCTGAATGCGAAAGCTGCAATCAAATGTGTGATGTTCAAGTTGAAAATACTTTTTACTCGATAAATGTGTGGGTATGCAAGATGTCTGAAACTCATCCTCCAGGGCGTATTATGCATTTAACTGACTTGGTTGGAAATACGAACTGATAGCACGCGAACAACGATTATGAACGTTAACTCCCATAGGGTTAAATAAACCTGAACAAACATGAAAACCGTCTTCAGAATGAGTAAGAACACCCATCAGTATGCATCAATGGAACTGCATGTGATTGTGAGTTCGATAGGTTTCAGGTCAAACAATGGTACGTGTCCACACGATTGCTTTTCGGGAGCAGAGACTAGTGTTCAGCTGGATTATACTGGTTTTGCGCCCAACTACGTCACCGAAACTTACCATCTTGCCTAAGTTTTCCCCACTCGAAAATAGGTTTTAAAAATGTCCTCCTTACTGACATAACTGTTGTAGTCAAGCAACTGGGCAACAAGTCCGCTTTTTCAATTACGCCACTCTTCAGGCGTGCTGCGTCAGATAGTCATCTTCTGGCTTGGTCAGTTTGTGGCACTTGATCGCAGTAAACAAAGATGTATGCATAGAATAAGGTTTTATAAGAAAGAGATTTCTTCGTGAATTGTGACCTTAGAAAGGTTTCGAACGGAGGATTGCATGCAAGTGAGCTGCAAGATAGAATAGGCTGACTGCTTCCTGAGCCTTCTTGTGGTAACTTTGGCTGTCGGATTTCTCATGAAATGAAACGTGATTAAACCATCCCATACCCACAAAGAGTGATTTATGTTTGGGCTTGCCTACTTGCCATGGTTTCTGAACGTTGCTTATCGAGTAGTCATCTCCTAATAAAAAAAACTTCATTTAAGAAGTCTGCCTAGGTCTGTAAAATGTCGTTGTTAAACCCAACAACGACGACAGATCTATAGCACCTCACTCGTCTGAAATCGCATATAAGGTTTCGTCCTTAATCTGTCGGAACGATATGATCAGTTTCTATGCACTGACGACCCTAAGTCTGTTCCCAGTGCAAATTCTGCTGATTCGAAACAGCTTCTTGTTACACAGATGTCTGAAAATAAGTTGTTCTCCGACTTTGATTAATTTAATATTACTAACTTAATTAGCTGCTGACCGATCGCTGTTCATGTTGGAATCCTCAATGATGATTTATAATACATAATCCACTCAATGTCTATAAGGTGTGGATTTTTCAGCAGTTGCATCCTACTGTTCGGCTTAGAGCTTGCCAATAAAAATGTCATCTTCAAAAAGATCCGTAGGTATCTTGATTGAAACTCCACCTGTATGATGACAGATCTCAAAAATTGAACGTGATTCACACAAAGCAACGGCTGGTCTCATCTCAGCCGACAGGATGATCACAATTCTATTGGTACTTGTGATGTCATTCCGTCTGCAGTGTACTTCCTGCTGTTGACGTACCTCAAACATTTGTTAATAAGAACCACACTTTCCAGAAAGTGTGCTGTGTGTACACAAATTGGCCAAAGTATGAGTATTGTGTTGGCCGTTGTCGAGATAAATAAGGCCCGATTGCGCAGCCTTGATTTCGACTCTCAGAAGAAATTCGCGCCCACAGTTGAGCTTTGGTTTATAATTACTCATACACGCCGACGGTAATCTTGCAAACGATGGATTTTTGATCAACTTTGGTAACCAGATTCATATTTATTTTTCTGTTCTCATCCTGATGCTCAAACACAAAAGCAAGTCTGGTTAGCTACTTGTTTATTCTGCTCGATGTCCCTTGATTGGGGCTAGGTGATTGTTAATTAGTAATCGGTGACCAATCTTAATAGCTGTACCTCATTCCTGTTTGATCACAAGCTTCAGAGTTAAGAGCGAATTTCTGGAAGATCCATCTCACAAAAACTGTTTCCCACTCTAAAGGTAGCACGCATAAGGTCAATAGATATAGGTCCTTCCAGAAAGGGACCGATGTGGAATTTTTCCTCAGCTTGCCAACACTGCGTTTATTGTTCCTGCACGAAAAAGCATCAAAGTCGCTGCATGTGTACTGAAATGATGTGACCGAGAATCTTGCCTCTCCCTTTGTTTCTTACGAAATCGTGTGAATTGTAAGGTACTTCTCAATAAAGAATACCTCTTGGAAGACGCAAACGTGCTCACAGTAGTACAGCGTGCTTCTTGTTGATTTACGTACACTACTGAGGATCAGTTGCCGTGGGCGAAATGTCTATAGTTAAATATAGCATGACGCATGCCCCCAGGAGCTGGTAGAGCTTATCTACTGATAGATGGGTTTTTCTCATCTTCATCCAGCGGTTTGTCAGTGTACCCCATGTTCGCGACATTGTAATTCTTCTCTTCTGTCAGCTTGTAATGGACTATTCATGACACCGGTGAGTATTACGTTATCTGGCTATATACACTGAGGAATACTGTCCTGAATCGCACCCAATGGGGATCAAATCTATGCCCGTGTTGTATATAGCTTCGTTTGGATGGATGTGTAGAAAAAGAATAAATTCCCAATCGCATACTAGTCAGTTGGAAAGAATGAATACAGCTATTGTGAGAAGGTGGACGTTGTTGTTAATGGTTTCGAATTTGTGTACATTGTGCGTCAGTAACCGTGATGCACTTCCCTTGGCTGCAATACCTACCTGAACGTGCCAAAATCTCGTGCATAAAATTCATGTCATATGCTTAGAGAGTGGAGGCGTTCAGTGAACATTGAAAGTAGTGAGTTCCCGTACTGGTTGTCCAGCTCCAACAAAATTGTAGAAAACTGTGTTTTTCTCTCTATCAGTCCCCGAGATTTAGTTTGTTAAACTTCATTTTGTCTCTGAAGGACAAACCTACCCCTTCTTCGGCCTTCAACATCATGTAACGTTTCTATCGTTAAAAAGGAGAACAGTGTGAGTTGAATGTCACTAACAATTGATTGCAACAGTCGAATTTTTGTGGACTTCCCAATCAGCCTCTTTCGAAAAGAAGCGCTAGATATGAGCTTCACTCTTAGTAGAGCTCGTCAGTAGCGCATATTCTCGCTACGACCGAGAATAGGACGTTGGCCACGCTTTTGCGAGTTAACTATGTCGTACACTATGCCAGTGACGTAGCATTAGACACGAATGAACCATATGTAAACGGTCAGTCACATTCGCATGTGGGTAATGCTTCTTTACTAAATATGGCAGGTGAACGTTTATTAGAACGCAAAAGCTGCGTTTAACTTTAGATGACATGTTACTCATATAAAACTGAAACATCCCACTGATCACCACCGATAAGAATACTCTCCAACAAGTTTACTGGTTTTAACTTAGACAGAATTCATAGCCTGGGGGTCATCGATTGGAGTTAACAGGACAGCTAATAAGTCTTCTTTCGATAGGTTTTGACAATTTGTGTATTACTCACAAACGAATGTAACAGAGTTTGAATTGTTATCACCATTGATGTTGTGGATAATGACAATGGTGATGTGCGGACATATAGCGACCGGGTTCAATCGAACCTGAAACCAGTTCAGATAACAGATCCGGGTGTATCTATTAATGTGTGGGGTGCCAACTGTATTACTGGAACAGGATGAAACACAAAACGGAAGAAACAACGAGTAAGTTTTATAATGAAAGAAACATGAAACCAAACGATTTACCCTGTGACAATTCAATCCAGCCATTTTGCTGCTAGGCAATTCATCCCAAAGTCACTAGTGTCACAGCCGATCTTCTGTGGATAATTTATTCCGAAGACACTTCATCGACATAACAGTAGTGACTGCGTAAAAATTTTAAATATAATCAAAATATTATTCATCAGGTATGTCGTAGATCTTTTGTCACACTCTATTGCTGAATCTGTGCTTACTCGTACGTAACATACAGCACCAGTAGAGCATCTTCCATCGAAATTCCTTTTGATTTCTGTAGTCTGGTTAATTGGTCCTGTTGTCGTGTAAATCTGCATTCAAAGCAGTCGGACGTAAATATGTTCGGGAGTTCATACTGTGTATGTATCGGCAGATTTGTTCATCAGTCTCTTCATGTTCACCCATGAGGTTAAGAGAATCGGGAATGCTCATCAGAAAGATATCTTTTTACAACTAACCCAATTCAGCTCACGAATCGTAAACTTATTAGGAAAACGACTGATTTTGTGATCACGTTGGCGCCTTATTGTTTTTCTTAATACTACAGAGAGTGTTTATCTCAAGATGGCTTGGGTCGGAAATTATATGCATCTGAATGAACTGGCATGGCTGAACCGGTATGGGCCAAGTGTGTGTGTATTTATGAACTTAAGTGATTGGGTTTTAAACAACTGGAAATCCTCGCAAAATTAATGGAAACCATCCCCGGTGGCGTTCGTCGCCGGTGATTTGAATGATCACCAGTACTTCAGCCAAGCTGGCTGCACCTACCCGGGTTACTCAGGTTTCAATTATGGTCGTCACATTGTTCGACAACCTCGTTACTTAACTATCGCGTCGAGTTAAACCCAACTGCTGGTGGTCTCAGCACATAATATCTGGTACGGTAAACACTTAGCTAGTGTGTGGAGTACGTGACCCAACTACTGCAGGCTGTTCAACATGATTAGTTGACTAAACGACCATGTATCACGAGCGTTCTGAGGAACGGTCGTGTTGCTCACCGGAGTAGTCCACATGATGTGGGCTGATTGTAAGAGATAAGAATGGTCAAACACAGCAAGTTTCTTTATGCCTCCACCGCAAACAGACCACGTTTGTAAATCACAAACCGGAACAGAGTGCACACGGCATTATACATCCTCCCCTTCAGCGACAACCGAACACATATTCGACGCCACAGATGGAGCAAGTTAACAAATGCAACTCGTGCCTTTGCTATCCTGGCTGATATATCAATAGTAATACTGCAGGCTGATGAAATAGCGTTACCCAAATATGTGAAGCTGTCCGCAGCCTCAGGTGGGTACTAACTACGAATGACCACGTGCTGCGGAACCTATTGTTTTAGTCATTCAGTAAGTAATGCCGAATTCACTTAGTTCGATACAAAAGCGAGGAATGGTGTAATTCAGATAGCTGTTGGGAAAAACACGAATTTGAACCTAGCTGTTGCGTACCAGTTAGAACACCACAGTCGATATAATTTTTTTTTACCGTTTTTCATGAATTTCTACTAGTTATGTTATAGACAAGACGCAGTAGTAAAATAAAGAATTACGATTGGTTCGGACGTCCTGGACTTTCTACTGCACAGCCTGACTCCTCTTGTATCTTGTTTGTTTTAACGCGTGTCGCACTTAAACGAATGGTTTAACTTCGACGCTAGCTATGACGAAACCCAGTGCCACGCCAGCTTGCCATTCTGATTGGCCACTGCGCTGATACACCAGTTTGTTCACGCTGAAAACATGTTTTAACCACAGCCTTCCGTGAATCACTGGTTGACTTTTTATCGGTGCATTTGTGCAGTCCAAACCCCTTACATTACCGCACTACTTACTGGTCCTAGCATGAACGAAACTGGAGTATTGCGCTTCCTTTCAAGAGGGGCTGACTGAGAAGTTAATAAGAATGCTAGGGTTGTGATCGACTGTGATCAGTACCTGTTCGTTCAGTGCCCTTGCGACAATTCAGTTGGACGTTAGGCTGGTTTGTTTAAAAATTAGCTTCGTCGTGTTTGCGAATGCAGAGAAAATGCTTGAGTCTCTATCACAGTTCCCCAAGGAAGTGAACCAGCCAGTTTGCCCATTCAGCTGGGAATGTCTCGAGAAATGGTAACAGGCAAGAAAAACCGCTTAACAAACAACCACGTCAAAGAATCTAGACCATTTTCCAAGGTAAGGTGGCACCAGTAATGTGTTGAGTGATCAAATTTCACCGGGAGCACACTACCAGTTTCGTGTTTGTTAACAGTCAATATGTGTGCGTAACCGATGAACACCGTGCACACAGCCTACCGTAGAGATGTCAGATGGCAAAGATGATCGTCACCACTTCAGTCACGAGTCATTCGACACGCAGTTAGCCAGAAGCTGAGTAAATACAATTTGGAATACTAATCTTTGACGGAAACTAATATCGGTTAAACATGCACTGTATAATCTATATATCATTCATAGATAAACAATAAGCAGTTAAATGTGAAGGTGTTTTGTCACAAATTATAAACCGTTTCACGTGTATAACTTGTTCACAGTTCATGACTTTGTAGATGGACACAACTCACCTCAGACTGCCAGTTTGTACAAGCAACAGTCGAAGAAGTCTGGTGACGCCGTTCAGTATGCTGCAAGATGCTCAACCTCAAAAGGGGCGTTCACCGTTTGGGTTCTCCTGTGGTTAATCTCAATAAGCAGAAAGTATTTGAATATGGATCTGATCAGCAATCATTAGCATTACAAAATGAAGCTTCACTACTCCCGGCCACCAACCATATGGGCATTGCTTGTGACGACAAAGTTATATGTACCTAACTTGTAACCCCGATCACCTTTAGTGTGGATGGATAGAGTTAGTTTCGAATTACCAGTTTGCAGATTGGACAGGGAGCAGATGAGGAATTCGGTTGTGATAAGAGTTGTTGGGTCGATCTCCAATCGGATTGTGCATAACTGATGAATCCAGACGAGGACGAAAGCGGTCTTGGAGTTTTTGTATTCCTAATTCTCTCTTAAAGAGACATGATGAGCAGAGATCGCAGAACTTCAAACCAGTAGGTACCCGAGTAACAACGTCACGTGCCTCATGTACTCAACCACATGGCAAGCCAAAATGAAACAACACACGGCTGTAAGCTAATCACAGTAAAGACCAATGTATGCAGGATCAATAACGCTGTGTTCATTTGATAACTTATATGATCCCCAGCATAATTACTTGCTTGACAGCGAATATCACGAACTGCTAAAATGGACTGTTTTACATGACATTTTTGTTTTACTTTTAAGCCCTATGGTAACGCGCGCAAACATTCCGAGTACACTTAACCTCTTCATACGTCGCAACTTGCAATTTTCGCAACTTTCGAAATTTCCCCACATTTTTTTACACCAATCTTATGGAGTTATCTGTATTCTGTCAGTGCAATGTGTGGCAGCATGAAAAATAGCACACTGCAATATGCACCAGTTTTCCTCTTTCAAGTGTGTACAAGTTGACTATACCGTAAGTGTTGTGATAAGCAGCACCTGGCCTATGGCTGCTATACATGGATTAAGTAATCTCGTTCAATCAAATAGTTTGATGGCGTCCGTTACCGCCAGCACGAAGCGATTGGTTGTACCCTCAGTATTCTGCGAGGTGGTGCCTCTCGTTTAGGTCACCTTTCAAAATGGGATAGAGAATTTTGTCCGGACAGCACTCATGCTGTGTGTACACATGGAATGAACGGTCTAATCAGGCTCCCACAAACCTTTATCTTCCTCCATAGAACTGAAAGTGTCGATCCTCAGGCAGCATCAGAAGTATCAACGCTTATTGTCTGCATCTTCCTACAGCAGTCAATTGTTGATTCGATACAAGTAGCACAGTATGTGTGATGCACCGTTCCCTTGGCTAATTTGAGTAAAACACAAATCTACTCAATGTAATTATCTCAGTGCTATGGTTTTTCATGGCTAGCTTCTATGGGGTTTAAACAGACATTGATTACTGAGGTGATCAACGTTCAGCAAAGCGGTAAACGTGAAAAAGCTCTCTGTCTATTCCGCAGTGTTCTTTCGAAGTTTCAAAAGGGATTGCTGCTCGTTGTCCGGTCAGGTGAGTTTTATCCCTCTGGCCACCAGACCAACTAAATTCCCTAGTACCGAAAATAGTGAGAATCCTGTTATATTGGTAAACTGCTTCGTACGTCAAGCAGTTCTGTTTTCTTAATTAATGCTTGTTGAATTCTGTTGTACACTCGTCAAGGCCGTCTGTGTGCCCCACACTCGCGGCTTCAGCGAGCAACGGCTCAGTCGCCCATGCACTATAAAATGACCCAAACGCTTGTAAATGCGACAATACAGTATGCACTTCTACTGAGTCACTGGTTTTCACTACCTTTGTTATTGTCCGTAAAGCTTGTCCGTGATGGGGGCCCGGATACAGATACAACAAATTCCCAGCTGGGATTTTCTGTGATGTTTGTCCAGGCACTGGCTGGTGACACTTGCAACACCAACCCAAACGGTATTGGCGTTATTACTTATCACTTTCATTGTCCCAGCGCTTGCCAGAACGTTCCGTTTACAAAGGCGTGTCTGTTCCAACATCTGATGTCCACTGTCTCGATCCACTGCTGAAGACCGCTAATTGAAGATATTCGCTGTCCCCACCCCGAATGATGTAAGACGATAGGAATGGCTCGATTATCTCCATCGTCAAGTTGAGCTCCATCCACATTTAATCTCAGTTTTATTATTCAAATAGCCTCTCCATTCAGCCTTTTTCGACAAGAAGCACTAGACCAGAATTTCCCTCTCGTTACAGCTCATCAATAGCGCGCATCGTTGCCACGATCGGAGAATGTACTCCAGCCATGCTTTTGCATGGCCGCTAACTTCACATTGAGTATGAGTGAATTATCATCTTCGAACGCTCAGCTACAGTTGCCTATAAGTAATGAACCCAAGCAGGTCCGGTGTTGTCCCTGGGCGTGAGCGTAAATTGCAGTTGATCGTCACCTTGCGATCGTGTTGTGCCTGTCTCACTGCATGTGAAATACAACCAGCGATTTAAACTTAATCATGGAACAGGTAGCTGAAGCATACATCAATGGGATGTGGCAATCCACGGTGTAGGCTCACTGTTAGGGAGATTAAAGACTAATATTGGGACTGATCTTTGTGATCAGTCAGCAATGGCTGTTTTAAAACTGAGCTGAATCTAATAGAACGACGCGACTGGATAACAGGAACATAAATCTGAGAATTGGAATTGTTATGACACAGACCAATTCCATGGACGGTGTGACAATATTTATTGTGTGGGCCTAGTACACCAACCTCTCCCGATAAGGAGAAACCGTTTCACCCGAGATCCCTTGGTGTTTATTTGTGACTCTACACTCCTTATTTTCAGGTCTCCCATGTAGTCATACTTGAAACCAGAAGAGTGATTCATACGATGTTGCATGATATTTTGTCTGGGGAAAAAATGCGATAAGGTGCTTTGTGTGTTGACTGTTGTGATTTTCGAAGTTTACCACGGATAAGTTCAGCACGGTCAAAATTACCTTGTTGATATTTATGAGTTTCGTCGTTCACACATACCGCCTAGGAACTTGTGCATCACATAGCGCTTTTGCTAACAAACGATTGACTGTGACCTAGGTAACCTACGCCAAATGTGGGTGATACTTTGTCCTCATATTTTCTAAAGTTTGTGCATGCTCCGAGATGTCTCTGTATACTGGCCACATGTTAAACAATGTACATGTCTGATATATAACTTGTAGACATTAATTTGTACCGTCATAGAATGGTTAATGCATTATTAAACAGTGATTGCAGATCAGTTCGATGGATTTTGTTGTCCAAGGTGTAACTGTTTATGCAACAGAAATATACCGCTCATCACCGCCGTATCAAGGTCAATATCACCCGTTGCAAATGAGAAGTAACTTATCTAATTCGAGTCTCACAGATTATGTTACAAAGACGCACTTATCTGCATGCCGAAGATAGTGTAAATTGGCCATTAATTGACTTATTTATTGTCCTATTAGCACATTCTGGAAGGAAATTGTTTGTTTAAGTCGTAATTTTGTGTCTCTGTCCTTTTTCTCGACTGCATGGCTTGCAGCTAGTAGCTAATTATATTTCGGGCTAACGCTGTAGTCCAATACCATACAACTGATGGCCGGTTATTTTTCCACAAACATGAGTGGAATAGTCAAAATAAAACCGTACACACGAATTACTTGACAGTTTCAGGGGTGTATATTTTCCCGTTGCTCTAATGTTTCAAGATAGTCTTAATGTTTTGGTGACGACCCGTCAAAATCACGAATTTATTGGGTTCAAATAAAATTCTAATGATTTAATATACTCTGAAAGCACTCCCAATCAAAAGTAGCGCATCCTCAAACGTAGCATTTTTTGCATACCCGACAGTTACGACATACTTGGAGGTCCAGTGTGCAGGATTTGCCTGGAAGAAATATATCAAAATTTTCAATACCACTTGTCAAAACCACATTCAGTTTTCCACACCACCTAGTTGCTAAGCTGTGATACTCAACCATGAACCTTGGAAATAATGCCTCGGGAAACGCAGCCCGTCAGATACCTCATTCTTGTTCACCACCCTAGAAACCAGTAATAATGTTTTCAACCGACTGCGTGTGCTCCACGTTCAATTTTCCTTAGGAGTGTGCGTTCAAATATGAGAGATGACCTTGTGACTTAACCCTACTGCACGAAAATCACCTCCATCTCTACAGCGCTGACAAAACACGCTTTGTACATGTGAGAATCTGGCTTCGGAGAAGAACACCATCGGCAGTTTTATGGCATACAGAATTGCAGCTTTCTCAATCCCTTGCTGGCTGACGGTTCCGTGGTTATGATCGGAGTACTGTTTGATGGTTACGTGGATGACTTCCTGCTTGTTACATGCTCCACGCTCAAAGACGCGGGTTACAAGTGTTGTGAATCCAGAAGGCGGACGACACACTTAAGCCTCTCAACGGGACTAGGAACAAAAACACTCATTTGCGCACCGCACTCTTCTGAGGACGCTCCAGTCGCTTTGGACACCATGTCTCAGTTCCGTCATGTAGCGACAGCCAATAAATGTCATTCTGCCCTCCAATGATCCTTCCCATATATCTCCCGTATTTATCCCGCGATCATTTCGATCCATGCAGCTACTGAATAGTGGTGTGAGTAGTATGGTGCGACCGTCTATCCTCACTACACAAGTACTCTGAATCAACTTACTACGAAACCCATCACGAGTTGTAAATACGAACATGATGGTTGTTTGTTTAAGTTGGATGTGTGATCTGAGCAAATCGATGGAGCTCGTGAAACGCAGTTTTAAGACACGCAAGCTTGTAACTAGCTTTCCAACCACGCGTTAGTGACTATTCACCGAATCGATCTACAGCTTAGCGCAGTATAAATCAACGTAATTGATGGCCGCACTTAACAAAGCTATTGTTCTTGGCTACCAAACAGAAAACAACAGTCGCCGTAACCTTGACACTGTCCAAATAATGATCACTTAAGTATGACCTTCGATATCCTAACAGATTTTATCTGGAACACTCTTTGATTGATTCAAATACGTGTTGCACAATCCACGTTCCCTGATTTCGCTAATTAGACTATCTAATAGACAACAGTAAATACAAACTGAATTTTTAGTACCTCATTGCAGAGTTATCAGCAACATTACTAATAATACTGTTAAATTGATCAGTCTGTGGTTTGTTATTTTTGCATATAACTCGTCACTGTTGGATCAACTTGATCTGTTAACTACGAAAGTCGTTTACGTATTCTTACTAACACTTTAGGGAAGTTCAGGTAGCAACCGGAATACATGTTTATTATGAAAAGCAGTAGTTGATGCATCAACAATAAGGCAACTCACAACTAGGGTTTCCATTCCAAAAGCAGAATATTCATTTTGCAAGTTTATTACTCAAACTGAAAACTGTTACTATGATCGTTGGATGTCACAGAAATCTAGGGAGTGTGATTTAGAAATTAGTTTGTTAATGTTTTTCGCCTGAGTGTCTTGACTTGATAATCGATTTTAACGTCCAGTGAATTTTATTACAACAGCTACACAAGTGAGCAGAACAAAAATCAATTTGATTCCAGAAACAGTATGAGACTAATGAAACATAATTACTTTGGCAATGTATTTGGTCAGCTGTGCTGACAATCATAATCTAAATGTTAGCAACAAATTGCTGTGTATGGTTATCAAAAGGCACTGTTCGGGTTCTAGTGACTGATACCTACTCTGATGCGTTTCATATGAAATGAACAGTGCTCACATCTGTTTGAGGGTAACGTACCTAGGTGGAGTTTTTAATCAGCTCATTTCAAGAAGAAGCGTCAGATTCAAACTTCACTCTCGTTGAAGCTCGTCAGTGGTGAACTCTAGCAACGACCGAGATTTTTACTCCGTCCATGCTGTCACGAGGCGCCTTTGTTGACCACTGTGTCATTCACCCGACTCTACATGACCAAATTGTAATACCTGAATGTTTCGTCAAGTTCACACGTGACTAATACCCCGTATATCCTCTTATATGATAACTCAAGTTTCGCGTGTGTACATGCATGCGTTTTCATGTGCGTCCGTACCGTCCAAGTGTACTGTTATACTTACTCTGAGTGTTGAGTGTGTGACTAAAGCCGTTCAGTTAGCAACAGGACGGAAATATTTTGTCTAACTTTTTGAGTCACATAGTTATAATTTGTGCATGCAACTGATGTGGAGTAGAGATTAAAAACATGGGAAGTAGGCGACGTCGACCAGTCGCGTGGTTAAAACATTCCAAAAGTGCGGTTCAAGAATTTTTCACAAACCTAAGTTAATCACCGATCGATTAGTGTGCTGACCTGATTGATCCGGGGAATTGTGATCAGATTGTGGTTGGTAATTCATAAGCCTGGTTTCGTCCTCTGAAAACATGGTTTGCATCTTGGACAGGATCGCCTCTTCGGTAGGTGTTGGAAGAATGTAGTGACCGGTAATAGATACTAAATGCAGTCCCTTCAAGAATGAGTGGCGAAGCCTGTTTTAACAACAGCCTCCAAAAAACTGCTAATCGTCAAATTCATACAGAGTTCAGATGAGACCCAACTGTGAAAAGTCAGGGCTTCGGCTGGATTCGAACCAGCGACAGACACGGCATGCCTCAACGCGGCAAGCGCTCTACCAGCT